>VZQC01011742.1:2305751-2839041 GCA_009823505.1 Rhizomys pruinosus | reverse complement strand
AAAAAAAAAAAAAAAAAAAAAAGAGTTCTCCACACTGCTTTCCATAGGGGTTGCACCAGTTTGCAGTTCCAGCAGTGGATGAGTGTTCCCCTTTCTCCATACCCTCTCCAGCATTTGATGCAATTTGTTTTTTTGATCATAGCCAATCTTACTGGTGTAAGATGAAATCTTAAAGTTGTTATTTGAATTTCCTTAATTACTAATGATGTTGAACACATTTTAAGATGTTTCTTAGCCATTTTCACTTCTCTTGAGAAGTCTCTGTTCAGATCTTTAGCCCATCTTTTAATTAGGTCATTTGTTTTCTTGGTCCTTTGTTTTTTGAGTGGTTTATATACTCTGGATGTTAAACCTCTGTCAGATGTATCACTGGTGAAGATTTCCTCCCACTCTGTGAGTTTTCTCTTCACTACTTTGTTTCTTTTGCTGTAAAAAAGCTTTTTAGTTTAATGAGGTCCCACTTGTTGATTGTTGTCCTTAATTCCTGCCCAACTACTGTCTGATTTAGAAAGTCTGTTCCTATACCTATATCTTGTAGGTTACTGCCAATGTTTCCTTCTAACATTTTCAGAGTTTCAGGTTTCACATTGAGGTCTTTAATCCATTTAGAACTGACTTTTGTATAAGGTGAAAGGTAGGGGGTTAATTTCATTCTTCCACAGGAGGTGATCCAGGTTTGCCAGCAGCATTTGCTGAAGATGCTACCTTTACTTCATTGAGTGTTTTTGGCTCCTTTGTCAAATATCAGGTGGCTGAAATTGTTGGTATTCAAGTTTAGGTCTTCAATTTTATTCCATTGATCTATGGGCCCATTTTTGTGCCAGTACCATGCTGTTTTTATGAGTACAGCCCTGTAATATAGTTTGAAGTCTGGTATAATAATCCCCCCCACCCCCCACATTGCTCTTTTGGCTATCTGGGGTCTTTTGTTTTGTTCTAATTCTGTGAAAAAAGTCATGGGGATTGCATTGAATCTATATATTAATTTGAGTAGGATGGTCATTTTTACTATATTAATTCTTCTGATCCATGAGCATGGGAAGTCCTTCAATCTTCTGGTGTCTTCTTCAATCTCCTTCAAAGATTTAAAATTTTCATTACAGAGATCTTTAATATCTTTGGTCAGGTTTATTCCAAGATATTTTTAAGCTATTGTAAATGGAAGGGTTTCCATGTACTCCTTCTCCAGTTAGTTGCTTGTTATTGGCATGTAGGAAAGGCTACTGATTTTTGTAGATTTTGTAACCTGCCACTTTAATGAAATTGTTAATCATTTCTAGGAGTTTTCCGGATGGAATTTTTGGCATTCCTTATGTATATCATGTCTTCTGCAAAAAGGGATAGTTTGACCTCTTTTCCGATTAGTATTCCTCTAATTTCCTTCTCTTGTCTTATTGCTCTAGCAAGAGTTTCAAGCACTATATTGAAAAGAAGTGAATAGTAGACAGCCTTGTTCAGTTCCTGACTTTAAAGGGAATGCTTCTAATTTTTCTCTGTTTAGGATGATGTTGGCTGTGGGCTTGTTGTATATAGCTTTAATTATGTTGAGGAATATTCTCTCCAGTCCAGTTCCATCTAGGACTTTAAACATAAAGGCATGTTGTATTTATCAACGGCCTTTTCTGCATCAAATGAGATGACCATGTGTTTTTTATCCTTGAGTCCATTTATATAATTTATGATTTACATATGTTGAACCATCCCTGAATCTCTGGAATAAAACCAACTTGATAACAGTAGATAAACTTTTTGATGTGTAGCTGTATGCGATTTCCAAGAATTTTGTTGAGAATTTTTGTATCTATATTCATTAAGGCTATGGGTCTATAGTTTTCTTTTTCAGTTGTATCTTTGCCTGTCCTTTTGAATAACTTAAGTAATATCGGATGTAGGTCCTCTTTTTTTTTTTTTTTTTTTTTTGTGTTTTCAAGACAGGGTCTCCCTGTAGCCCCAGCTGTCCTGGAACTCACTCTGTAGACCAGGTTGGCTTTGAACTCACAAAGACCCACTTGCCTCTGCCTCCCAAGTGCTAGGATTAAAGGCGAGCACCACAATGCCCAGCTGTAGGTCCTCTTTAAACGTCTGATAGAATTCTTCTGTAAATCCATCCGGGCCTGGGCTTTTTTTTTTAATTGGGAAGTTTTGTGTTATTCTTTCAATTTCCTCATATGTTATGGATCTGTTTAAACTATTGATCTCTTCTTGGTTGCAAGCTTTGGTGAGTCCCATGATTTCAGATACTCATCCATTTCTTTTAGGTTTACAAATTTAATAGAGTATAGATTTTTAAAGCATTCCTACATAATTTTCTGGATCTTTTTATTTTCTGTTGTAATGTTTCCACTTTCATCTCTAATTTTGTTGATTTGGAGTTGCTCTTTCTTTCTTTTGGTTAGCTGGGCTAAGGGTCTGTCTATCTTGTTTATCCTTTCAAACAATCAGCTCTTGGACTCATTGATTCTTTGTATTGTTTTCTTTGTTTCTATTTCATTAATCTCTGCTCTGATTTTTGTTATTTCTTCTTGTCTGTTGGGTTTGGGATTCACTTGTTGTCTTTCAAGTGTTTTGAGTTGCAACATTAAGTCATTTATTTGGGCTTTTTCTGGTTTGTTTGTTTTTGTTTTGTTTTGTTTTTTAATTTTATTTTTTATGTGTATGAATGTACTGTCTGCATGTAGGTTTGTGCACCCGTGTCGTGCAATGCCGCGGAGGTCAGAAGAGGGTGTTGGATTCCCCTGGAGCTGGAGTTAAAGACAGTTCTCAGCCACCATGTGGGTGCTGGGAATAGAACCTGGGTCCTCTGCAAGAACAGTTGGCACTCTTAACTGCTAGACCATCTCTCCAGCCCCTTGTTTTGTTTTTTTGAGGCAGGGTCTCCCTGTAGCCCCAGCTGTCTTGGAGCTCACTCTGTAGACCAGGCTGGTCTTGAACTCACAGAGATCCACCTGCCTGTGCTGGGATAAAATGTGTGTGTCACCATGCCCGGCTTCTGATTTTTTGTTTTTGTTTTTGTTTTAATCTAGGCACATAGAGCTGTAAATTTCCCTCTTAGGACTGCTTTTAAAGTGTCCCAGAGGTTTCGTTGTGCTACATTGTCATTTTTAATTCCAGGAATACTTTTACTTATTAATTTCTCCCTTGACTCATTCATTGTTCAGGAGTGTGTTGTTTAGTCTCCATGAATTCCTGTAGTTACTAGGGGTTCTTCTGGTTTTAATATTAAGCTTTTTTGCACTATGATCTAATAGAATACATGGAATTATTTTAATTTTTTGTATTTGTTGAGGTTTGTGCCCCGGTATGTGGTTGATTTTGGAGAAGGTTCTATGGGGTGCTGAATAGAAAGTATATTCTTTGGTGTTTGGGTGGAATATTCAGTAGATGTCTGTTAGGTCCATTTGGTGTATTCTCTGTTTATTCTTTCTCCAGTTGACCTGTCTAATGAACAGAGTGGGGTACTGAAGTCCCCTTCTAATACTGTGTTAGAGTTCATCTGTGCCTTAAAGTCCTCTGGAATTGTGTTTATGAAGTTAGGTGCACCAGAATTTGGTGCATATAAATTCATCATTGTGATATCTTCTTGGTTAATTGCTCCTTCGATAAGAATGAAGTGGGCCTCTTCATCTATTCTGATTAGTTTTAGTTTGAAGTCTATTTTATCTGATATTAGAATAGCAAATCCTGCTTGTTTCTTGGTGCCATTTGCTTGTGTTATTTTTTTCCATCCTTTCACCTTAAGATAGTGCCTGTCCTTGATGGGTTTCTTGCAGACAACAAAAAGATGGGTTTTGTTTCTTAGCCCATTATACTAGTCTATGCCTCTTGATTGGAGAATTCATTCCATTCGTATTTAAAGTTATTTTTGAGAAATGTATATTGCTTCTCATCATTTTGGTTTCTGGGGGACTCTTGTCCTAGGTTTGTATTTCCACAGTAATACTTTATTTTCTGTTGCTGCTTGGGTATAGTCATTCCTACCTTCTGCTCTTTGTATTGCTTCAAGTATTCTCTGAAAGGCTGGCTTTCTGAACATGAATTCTTTCAGCTTACTTATATCATGAAAGATTTTTCTTTCTCCTTCAACATTTTTACTGGGCAGAGTATTCTGGGTTGACATCTATAGTCATTTAGAACTGGGAATAATTTGGTCCAAGCTCTTCTGGCTTTCATCATTTGCATTGAAAAATCAGCTGTGATTCTGATGGGTTTTCCTTTATATGTAACTTGTTGTTTTTCTTTTGGAGCTTTCAGTATTCTCTCTTTGTTTTGAACATCTAATGTTTTTACTATGATAATGGTGTAAGGAATCTCTTTTCTGGGTCTATTTGGTGTTCTATGTGCTTCTTGTATTTGTATTTGTATGGGTACGTCTGTCCTTAATTTGGGAAAATTTTCTTCTACGATCCTGTTGAAGATCTGGTCAATACCATTATCCTGGGATTCTTATCCTTCCTCTATACCTGTGATTCATAGGTTTGATCTTTTCATGATGTTCCACAGTTCCTGGTTATTTCATTCTTGTTTTTCCAAAAATTTTTCATAATCTTTGCTTGAGTGATCCAGTTCTTCCACATTGTCTTATTAGGTATGCAAGGGGGTTGGTCTAGACTTCACATTCTCACTTCTGACTTTGTACTGGAGAGGTCAGCCCCCCTCTCCTAGCCACTCAGGAGCTCCTCCAGAGGTCTGAGGATAGGTTACAATCAGGCAGGCTTGAACACCTGGGGTCTGCCCACCAGCTCCCCCAGCCTGGCTGCAAACATCTAGATCTGGGTCCAGGGGCAGGGTAGTCTAGCCCAGAGCTGAGGGAGGGGCTCCAGGTGCTCCATAGCTGGTGGGTAGAGAGCCCCTAATACCACCACTGCTATGCAGTTGGGCACTCTCAGCACAGACCAACCTCATACACACACTAGCCCGGAGTCCTGATTTAATACTTACATTTAATGTTTGTTGGGATTCTTGGTTTATAGCTTTTACCAAATTTGGAAAAATTTTAGCCATTATTTCTTTAATTTTTTAATTTCCCGTCCTCATCTCTTTCGTATACCCCAAGAGCACATCAAGTTCCTTAGCTCCCCTGTTATATCTTTCAGTCTTCTCTGAATAAGATATTCTGTGTAGTTTATGTTGCTGTGTCTCCAAGGTCACTGTAATTTCTTCTGCAGTGTTTACTCTACTGTTAACCTCATGTACTTTTCATTTCAAACAATGTCATTTTCACCTTTAGAACTTCACTTTGTATCACTTCAAATCTTATGTGTCTCTCCTTAACATGCTTATGCCTTGGTGCAAATATGGTGCATTTAAACAGGCATTTCTGGCCTAAGGATGTAGCTCAGTTGGTAGACTACTTGCCTAATATGCACAAAGTCCTGAATTCAATCTTTAGCACCCCATAAACCATGGTGTCATGGTGTCATATACCTGTAGTCCCAGCACTTGGGAGGTGAAATGCAGTAAGATCAAAAGTTCAAGGTTATTCTCCACTACATAGGAAGTTAGAGGCCAGCCAGTGCTTCATGAGTCCCTATCTTTAAAAAAATGCAGTAATTTTCTTATTCTTATCTCTGATTTCTATCTATATAGGGTCCTTTCCTGCACCTGCTGAGAGGGGCCTATATTAATGCTCAACAATCAAGAAGACACCCCGCAGGCATGGCCACAGGCCAGTCCAATGCAGGCGATTGCCAATTGAGGATCCCTCAACCCAGGTGTGTCAAGTTGACACTAAAGCTGTCCAGTACCCAGAGTCCCAGATATGGCCCATTAAATATCTAACATGTATTCAGCTGTATACCAGGAGGAAGGGTCTGGTTTTTTTCCAAGAGAGTAGCCAGGACAGGATCCCAGGAAAACTCACTAGCAGCCTGGATTCATGCCATGGGTTCATCATGCATTAAATGTGGGGTTTGGGGCACAAGGGCTTTTACTTACTCACTTGCTAAACAAATATGATGTGGCTGTAAGACTATCATATCACGACCCTTAGAAAGACTTTCTATTGTCATTCCCTTTAATATTGCTGTTATTCTTTCCAACACAGGCATACCAGGATCCAGAAGAAGATCAAAGAGCACAGGAAAGTATCTGAGAGCTTAAGACCCCAGTTTGTCAAAGAGGATGGTGAGCCACAGTTCCCTGAGCATAGCACCGTTCCCGCCATGCAAAACCACCTGACCCAGCCACCTTGTTGGATCAGCCACCAGGCCAGAGCACAATATTGGGCATGAAGCCTCTCTCCTAAGTTGTCCACCAACTCATTCTGAGACCTTAGACAATTCTGTCTCTTTCCCTCCCCTCCTCCCTCTCTCTCTCCAGTCCACTGACACTCCTTTGTTGGAAGTCTAAATCCATTCCCCACAGACACATCCTGGTAATATTTTTGAACTCTGTTAGTGAAATCTTGCAAGCTTACAGAGAAGTTTACTTACAAAGGAAAAAGAATCAAACTGGCAGGATCCTAGAAACTATGGTGGCTCCTAACCCCCACCCCCACCCCAGCAGCCTCACATCTGGGTGACAGATGATTTCTGCAAGTTTAGAAATGTTTAAATGTTAGCCAGTTATATATTTTTTTTATCTTCAGAAAAAGCTCTAAAAGAAAGTAAATCTATCAAATTAGGAAATAATGGATTTAAAAGTAAAAATTCAGATACATCTTTAATTAAAACCAAATGATATAGAAACATTGAAAACAGAAGGGTAGGCAGAGACAACAACAAAATGTAAACAGATGAGATAGGGCTATGTCCGAAGAGAAGTGGGAGATCAGGGGTGTTTTCAAATGTCAAAGATAGGAAGTAATAAACTAAAGCTCCGGACATTGAAAATACACCAACTAAAATGGGAAAACTAACATGGAAGGTGAGCCCTTAAATATATGGTTACTTGAGAAATGCTAAATATCATGTATATCATACAAGAAGTACATCAGAGAATACAGTCACTCAGTTACAGATGACTATCTCACACCTCCACAGCGCACGGATTTTATATTGTCAGGAATATTTGCCAAAGTTGTCTGTATGCTTTGCCACACCAAAAATGTTTTTATTTTAAAAGATAAAGATTTTGGGGCTGGAGAGATGGCCTAGCGGTTAAGAGCACCGACTGCTCTTGCAGAGGACCCAGGTTTGATCCCCAGCACCAACTGGGGTTGGATTCCAGGAGAATCCAACACCCTCTTCTGACATTGCATGAAATGGGTGCACAAACCTACATGCAGACAGTACACTCATACACATAAAAAAAAATTAAATTAAAAAATAAAATAAAAGATAAAAATTTTATGCATTTTAATGCCTTTAATCCCAGTACTTGGGAGGCAGAAGCAGGAGGATCTCTGTGAGTTCAAGGCCAGACTGGTCTACAGAGCAAGCTCCAGGCCAGCTGGATCTAAAGGGAGACCCTGTCTCAAAAAAACAAAAAAAAAAAAAAAAAAAAAAAACAAAAAAAGAGAGTCATGCAGTCTATATTACAGGCATACATGGAATCTATAAAATAATTGGCTGTAATTAACCTATGAAGAGCAAATAATCTAATGCCACTTAAGTCATTATGGATCATGTAAAATAATGACATTTCTGCATTAATTTAACAAGCCATCATAACTCCACAGGTAGCCTGCAAGAACTCTATCAGTCTCACGATGATATAGATGCAGGAAATGCTAAAAGTATTTTAGCAGATCGCAGGGGAGACGCCATAACGCGCCAGGCCAGGATCGAAAGGTTATCCTGGACAAACGTCAAGCCCTGAAAGGGAAAAGCCAGAATTGACCAGAGTCCAAGTCAACAGCTCCAGAGGAGTGGACTGTTTTA
Source organism: Rhizomys pruinosus (assembly GCA_009823505.1). NCBI lineage: Eukaryota > Metazoa > Chordata > Mammalia > Rodentia > Spalacidae > Rhizomys > Rhizomys pruinosus. The sequence goes on along the minus strand of VZQC01011742.1, from coordinate 2,831,221 downwards.
CCTCTACATTCCACTGTGCCCTTTTTCTAAGCCAGGGAACAACCTGGGAAGAGGGGGCGGGTAGAATGATAAGGGCTGCGATTGGGGTGAATGGTGAAACTACAGCAATGTAGTCTGGACACTCATTTGATCAACTTGATTGAACAACAACCTGTTCAACCCCACTGGATGGTGGGGCTGTAGGTGTTTGGGCACAACCCGCCTGCAGATCGGTTTGCGATGAAGGATGTTTTACTCATGTATTATCACCTATAGCTAAAAATGAAAAAAAAAAAAAAAAAAAAACTGAGAGAAAGAGGCAGGACGTTATGGCAGAATGCATGACATGTATAGAAGAATGCATAAACTGGCGTGGGGGGAGGGACAGGGAAATAAGCCTGAACTGAATTGGAAAAAATGTATGAAATGCACAAAGCATCAATAAAAACTAATTTAATTAGAAAAAAAAATGAAAAAAAAAACCTGAAAGATGCAGGACAGTTATGGCAGAATACATGATCTGGGATGGGGTGGGGGTGGGGGGGGAAGGGAAAGGGAAATATGCCTGATCTGAATTGGAAAATGATGTACGAAATGCACAAACCATCAATAAAAATTAAATAAAAAAAAATATTTTAGCAAATATACCTAATATATGAAAATACAGCAAACACACCATGTCCACAATGAAAATTTGCACAGCACAACTGAGGGGCAATGTTCCAGCAGGGGAGGGGCAGTTCACTGTCAGCACACAGCCACAAAGGAAGGGGGAAGCAACGCATTGTATCAATAGACAAAAAGAATCAAGTTTTAATAAAAACTACAAACAATAAATAGAATGGAAATTCTCACTGGAATTGACAGGGAGCCAAAGCCACTTGAATTAAAAGCTGGGCGTGATGGCGCATGCCTTTAATCCCAGCACTTGGGAGGCAGAGGCAGGCAGATCTTTGTGAGTTCAAGGCCAGCCTGGTCTACAGAGTGAGTTCCAGGACAGCTGGGGCCACAGGGAGACCCTGTCTCAAAAAGACCAAAAAATAAAAATAAAATAAAAAGTCTAGAACAGGCTGGGTGTGGCGGTGCATGCCTTTTGTCCCAGCACTTGGGAGGCAGAGGCAGGTGGATCTCTGTGAGTTCAAGACCAGGCTGGTCTACATAGTGAGTTCCAGGACAGGTGAGACTATAGGGAGACCCTGTCTCAAAAGGACCCCCAAAAAAAGTCACCTAGAACAGAGCTTGCCGTTAGCCTGCCACCCCTTACTGTTTTAGACACCTGTCCAATGTAGGATACCAAGAAGAATATATCATTTTTATAAATACTACAAGGAATGTATTTTCATTTTTTCAAAATATTTGCAAAACTCATGGAATTCTACTTGACAATGTATTTTTTAAAAAATGGACTTTTCTCCATACTAATAATACCACGTATAAATACATGAAAACGTCTGTAAAACATGTAGACTCTAACAAGAAGAAAAAATTAAAACATCCACACTTGAGCCCCAACAGAATTTTATCCAATAAAACTTGGTACATGAGTCATGTGGGCCAGATGCAGCTTTGCATCTCATGCATTTGTACATGTTGTTCCTCTCGTGTGCTGCTTGCAATGTGCTTCACGTGATAGACCGCCGTCATATACACCCAACTCAACATCAATCTCTTCTGGTTTCTGCCTCTACCTCTTCTAGGCTAATTCACTTTAGATAAACTTTGGAGAGGGAAGAGGGAAAAGATTAAAAGAAAAGGTCAAGGGGGTGAGCAGAGTAGAGAAGCAGTTGTGAAGACTGGGAGAAGGGAGAAGGGCAAGGCAGGAGCTCTTGCCAAGGCCTCTGCCCAGCTGTGGCAGAGCCCATTCATTCTTCTAGCTCTCCTCTCTCATCGTGGCTCCTGGGATCTAACTCCTTGGGTATCTCTGTGCATTTCAGACTTAGACATCAAGGATGCCCTAGCCCTGGAGACCACAGGGGTAAGGCCAAACCGCCGACAAAGCTTTGCGGAGCCTACGTTTCAGGACACTCTGTTTGGTGGCCGTAGGGTGGGCCTTCTGAGATACTGGGCCACCAAGGCACCAGATACCACCTACGAGCGCAAGCTGAAGAGTCTCATGGAGAAGGGCACTGAGCCCAAGATAGAGACCGCAAAGATGCTGAAGCCAGAGGAGGTGCTAAGCTGCCGGTGAGCATAACCAGGGTGTGTGGGCAGGCCTAGGATGCAAGCTATGAGTGGGTGCCTGGACGTGGACGGGACAGGCCTTGAACATGCAGGCTGTGACACACACAGGGACATGGAAGGGTTAGGTCTAGGACTGCAGACGATGGACTCACGCCCTGATGTAGAGGGCACAGCCCTAGGACCACAAGCTATAGACAAGGGCCTGGACATCGAGGGACAGGCCTAGGAAGGCAAAATGTAGGCACCTGTCTACCTGTGGAGAGGGTAGACTTAGCAGCACAGCCCGCCTCTGAGTCACAAAGGATAATTACAAGCTGAAGCCCTGAGTTTTCCAAGCAGCTTCCACTGCCAGGAACTGTCTCCTGACAGTCAGTCAGGCCAACAGCCATTTTGATGCTGTGTCTCTGGACCTGTGTGCACCTTTCCATTTGCTTCACAGTGGAAGCCATGGGGATTGTTCTGAAGGGGAAATATAAGTTGCCTGTGGCTTATTTTAACAAAGAGCTTGCCCTAAGTTCCTTTGCATTGGTGAATTCCGGTGATAATGTTGCCATCCCAAGTGACCATCATGCCTGTGTTTAGGATTTTAGACTCCCAAGAGGACCATGAACTACTTTCTGTCCTTTTCTTCCTTCCTTCCTTCTTTCCTTCCTTCCTTCCTTCCTTCCTTCCTTCCCTCTTTCCTTCCTCCTTCCTTTCCTTCCTGTGGTGTTATTAAACCAATATTATAATCACCTAAACAAATAAAAACCTAACTCTTACATTTAGTTTTTAAGAGTGGGTCAAGACACAGAGGACACCTGTTCCCCTAGGTAGCTTTTCAGAATCCTGTCTGTTGGAACTGTGCTAATGGAACTGTTTCTGGAACTGTGTCCCAAGTCCTCCCATAATTTTATTTGAAATGGTTTCTCCAGCTTGTCAGGGAGGTTAAGCTTGGCTTTACCCTAATCTTAACAGACCACCCTGCTTTTCATCCCTAATTCTAGAATATCTCATTCACACAGAGTCATGTGTCTTTCCCAGTCTTCACTGTGTACAGTGGAGATGGGGCACCATCTTTCTTTTTTTTTTTTTTTTTTTTTTTTTTTTTTTTTTTTTTTTTTTTCGAGACAGGGTCTCCCTGTGGCCCCAGCTGTCCTGGAACTCACTCTGTAGACCAGGCTGGCCTTGAACTCACAAAGATCTGCCTGCCTCTGCCTCCCAAGTGCTAGGATTAAAAGCGTGCGCCACCACGCCCAGCTAAGGGGGGCACCATCTTTCTATGCTTTGCTATGTTAATTCTCAAACACACACATTCATTCATTATGATCTTTTTGGGTGGATATCAAATTGAAGTTGTCAAAAAAATGAGATGCAGTTCCCAGGTCACAAGACACAAGAGCATATGGTTTTGCTGGAGTTAATTAAAAATCTCCTGCTTGTACTATATCATATGGCTATGTTTCTCCCCAATCCCCCCAAAATACTGGTGTCCCTAGGTCAGTGTTGTCCTTTACTGACATAACTGGCAAAGTTTAAAAAAAAAACTTTTACCTGAGGAGGAATTAAAACAAAAGAATAATGTGCTCACACTTGCCAAGCTGCCGGCAATATGACTATCTTTCACCTAAGAACTTTCAGTTAGAAACCAACCAGCCATATAACTCAAGTGAGTGCTACTCACTGCTCCCAAAGCCTAAGGAAGGAATAGAGTGGGGTTAGGGTCAATGAAAGACAACACTCCTTGTGGTCATGGGTAGATGACTGTGCCCGTGGTTTCCAAGCAATGACGTGACTCTACTTGACCCCTATGGAAAGCAAGAACACTGGGGCAGATAGCCTCTGTGACGTCACTGGGAAGGCACCCAAGACAAGAGTAAGATGGTGTAATGGGGTCTCAAAAAGCCCATGTGGGAAAGTGCCAAGCTGCTCCAGGTTGAAGAGAAGGGGGAAGGAGGAGGAAAGAGAAGACTATGGCCACCAGGAAAGTACAGGTCTGGGATGGGTGCACCACAAGAATAAGCAAGGCCAAAAGCCAGGGGGTGGCAACACAGCTTCTCCCTGTCACAGTGACCCCCACCCCCATACTGAAGCTGGAACCAAGAAGGTAGCAGAGTGACCCACACTGTCCTCCCAGCACTCAGGGGTGTTGAGGCTGTCCTTGACTGAATTTGAGGCCTGCCTGAGCTACACAGAGAAACCCTGTCTCAAAATAAATAAATGGATAAATAAGTGAAATTAAAAAAAATAAATTTGGCCCCAAGGTCAAGGTTGACAGTGGAATAAGAAGCTTCATCTGGATCCCACAGTACAGATGAGATCAATTTCTTTTCTGAGCAGACAGCAGGATTACTACAGCTTTAGAAAATATTTTCAATCAATGGCCTAGATGTTGATCTGTGTGAGTATTAAAGGAGCAGATGCTTGCCGGTTCCCAAAGCTCTGACTCTGTATGTGCCCACAGGAGTCTTAGCCTCTCAGAGCCACCAAAGATGGCCATATAAAACATAGCAAGTTGCACCCGAGTTTACACGCACTACCACCACTACCACAACCCTGTCTTCCTTTCCATTTTGAGTCCTCAAAATGAATATCCCCTTCTTCACTGTCTTTCTGTCAGTGGACTGTCTCATTTCTCACATGGACACCCCTCTGTTACTGACCTTGAAGCCCTCTGATTTCCATTCCCAGCTTCCCATCAGTGCGGTTCCTAAGTCAGTGAAAAATAACCCGTTTTCTTCAGAAGTGGCCAGGGGAAATGCTTGACAAATTATTGCCAAGAGTTAAAGCACCATGGGCCCCAACCCCTCTGCAGGGTGTCCTTCTGTCAGGGACACAAACACAGGAGAGGAGAGCCAGGCCCAGGTCTCCTGCCTGCCTCCTGCTTTCGGGGAAGCCTGATAGGATGTCTTCATCTCTCTCCACCTTCTCTTACAGGTATCTGCGTTTGTCCGAGAACAACATCAAGACCTTGCTCAAGCTATGCAAGGATGCAGGGATGAATGTGGATATCCACCCCCACATGACGGAGGCTGAGATAAATGCCAAGAAGGTGTTCGACCGCTCTGACAGTGTATCACTTTAGATGTGCTGCCCTGAGGCTCATCCGGCATGAGCCGAGGGCCTTGCAGCTTCTCTAGACTGTACCAGAGCAAACCAACTGCACCACTACTGTTCTGGTGTCAACTATGTCCTCGGCTCCACCTCACACCCACTCAAGAGACACTGGGAAGAAAGGCCCACAGAGTTCATGGAGTATGGTGCCATCTGCCCAGTTGTAGCACTGGGGAGGTGTTGGGCAGGAGGATCATGAGTTCAAGCACATCCTTGGCTGCATTTCAAGTTCAGGCCAACTTAGGCCATGTGAGGCCATCTAAAAAACAAATTGGGGGAGGGAGAAAGTTTTTAATGCTTCTTAGAAGACAGGTGTGGGGGGTGCATGCCTTTAATCCCAGCACTTGGGAGGCAGAGGCAGGTGGATCTCTGTGAGTTCAAGTCCAGCCTGATCTACATAGTGAGCTCCAGACCAGCTAGGACTAAAGGGAGACCTTGTCTCAAAAAGACAAAAAAAAAAAAAAAGCTTCTTAGAAGAAGCAATGAAATAGGGCTTCGGGTGCCCAGGGGAACTTCAGTGGATTAATTGACTGGATGGGAACAGAAGTCACTGCCCTGCAAAGGACACAGTTGTGTGGGGAACCAGACCCCACACATAGGCCTGAGGCTGGTGGCTAAAATCCTTTCCCTTAAGGGCTAACTTCATGCCAGCACACAGATTGCATTTATGAGTGGCCTCTCCCTCATCAGGTATAGTACTACTTAGTGGCCTGCTGGATTCCCCTTGTGGTCCTCGAACACCCTGGGTCTGATCCTGAAGAACTGGTCTGGTTGTCCCTATTCCATAATGCTCCGGGGGCTGAGTGCTCTCAAGAGGGAGCTCTACTCCTCTGATGCAGTGGCAAGAGGTGGTTCACTTTGCAGATATCCGTTGTGCTCTCGCTCCATGCTAGGGTCCAGGTCTTTTACTAGGCTGATGAGACCGTGAGGCTGGAAACAAGCATGCTCCTGCCTCTGCAGCAGCAATCCCAGGAGTGCTGCAATCACAGGGAATGGTGGAAGAGGACTCATTAGCTGGGGTGGCCAGGGCCAGCTCCTCATACCTGAATGATGAAGAGGGGCAATCGGGCAGAAAGGAGGTAGAACCAGGCTGTTAGTAAAGGAGAACACTGGGGCTGGGAGAAATGGGAAAGGCCGAGAAATGGCCAGGCCTGTAGCCTCCGTCCATAGTTCCCACTCCATTCCCAGAGCCATCTTACCTAAAGGAAATAAGCAGAGGGACCTCTCTGGCCCCATGTAGGAGAAAAATATTCTTTTATTTTTTTATTTTTTATTTTTTGTATGTGTATGAATGTACTGTCTGCATGTAGGTCTGTGCACCCGTGTGGTGCAATGCCGTGGAGGTCAGAAGAGGGTCTTGGATTCCCCTGGAACTGGAGTTCTCCTGAAATTGGAGTTACAGACGGGTCTTAGCCACCATGTGGGTGCTGGGGATCGAACCTGGGTCCTCTGCAAGAGCAGTCAGTGCTCTTAACCACTAGGCCATCTCTCCAGCCCAGGAGAAAAATATTCTGAGAAAGGAAAGGACTCTCTGGAGGTTAGCCAAGGATTATCAGTTAGCTATGCTGTGTAACAACCATCCCTCACCATACCTTAAAGCACACACTTTCTCCAGGTCTACCAAGTACTGGCACTTCCTGCGAGTGGCATTGGCAGATCTGGGCTGGACTCCTGAGTCAGCTGGGGTCAGCTGGTCTCAGATGGTCTTGTCCAAGATGGCTGCACTCTAAAAGATAATACTGGGCTTGTGTTGAGCAGCTGAGAATTGAGGAATACCTCATTCTACCTCATGGTGGCCAATGGTGGCCAAAGCAAGTGCCAAGGTCAGCTCAGATTCAACGGTAGAGAGCAGCCTAGACCCACAGAAGGAAAGAGCTGAAAATCTGTGTTGCAGAGGCCTGGATACAGCAAGGGGTGAGAGACAGGGTTTGGGGGAGCAGTGTTGCAACTAACAGAAAAGCAGGAGGCCTAAACCAGGGCAGCCGTGCTGGGAGCAGGCACTTAAGGAAAAGCTGGAATAATTTGTTCCTGGATTGATCAGGAGCATGAAGGAGAGGACTCCAGTGCTCCTTAAGACATCCCGGGTCTGAGTCTGAAGGGCCATCTGACATGAGAAGACCAAAGCCACAGGTTCCGTTGTTGCTCGCTGAGTGGGAGACACGCTTAGCGTACATGACAAGCTCTCATAGTCAAGTCCCATGATCACTAAGGAGCCAGACAAGAGATGTATAGGGAGGGCAGAGCAGCTGGCAGGGCAGAGACAGTTTCTGCAGCTTCTGGGGTAGGCTGCCATGCCCTGGCTACCTTGCTTGCATGGCTTCCTGTTCAGAGCTCTGGAGACTGGAAATACATAACCAAAGGTTTGTGTTCCCCAAACCTCTGGGGGAGGTCTTCCTGGTCTCTCCCTCAGCCCAGGCGTCTCCTGCCACCGTCCTCACATGGCTCATTTTTCTGTTTCTGTCTCGTAAGTAGACTGGGTTTTTTGGGGGGGATGGGGGTTTTTTGGTCTTTTCGAGACAGGGTCTCCCTGTAGCCCCAGCTGTCCTGGAACTCACTCTGTAGACCAGGCTGGCCTTGAACTTACAAAGATCCACCTGCCTCTGCCTCCCGAGTGTTGGGATTAAAGGTGTGCGCCACCACACCTGCCTTAAGTATACTGTTACATCAAATCAGGTTTCCCCTGAATGGGCTCATCACAACCTAACTGAACCTGAAAAACCTTCTTTCCAAATAAACTCATATTCCCAGGGTTTCACCAGATAATCCAGGCCAAAGCACAGAGATAAAGGGAGCTGGAGGTCGAGAGTTTCTATGTGGGTTCCTGGTAGCAAACTCCTGTGAGGTCTTAAGTTCTGGTGAGCTCCTTGAATTCCTGTCAGGTCCCCGAGTTCCTATCAGGTCTCCAAGTTCCTGTGAGGTTCCCCCAAAGTTCTTCCAAATTCTCATCAGGTGCCCCCCTGTGTTCCTTACAGGAACAAAGGGATTTCTCCCTTTGTTCCTGTAAGGTATGCGTGAGTTCCTGTGAGGTCCCCTGAGTTTGTGGCAGAACACTGGAACCTAACCTCCTTGACCTCACCCACTGGGCCATACCCTGTCATCCCCCTGCCCCCCACTATCCATCTCAGCCCAGGCTGGTAGCCCCACGTGGTAAGAACACCCCATCTGCCCTCACTGGATTCCATAGCAAGGCCTCTGAGGGATTCTTCCCCAGGCCTGGACTTTCAAATGAACATGAAACTTTTCACTAGTAATTTCAGTAGTAAGCTGAGCCCAGCCCTTGCTGAATTGAACATCCTTGGGGCATTCTTGGTATGTATAGAACCTCAGAGACAGAAGGGCAATAGGAAGCCACCTTGTGAGCCAGAGACGCCTGTAGAGCAGCACTGCCAACTTCCCTGGGGCTCAGCTGGGACAGGAGGGAGATAAGGCTTGGTCCCTGCTTACAACTGAGGAGACCTCATGAATACTCCCTGAGGCCAGAGGGTTTCCAGAAATGAGCACATGCCGGGGCTTCAGATTCCTGACAACCTGGCCTAACATCCGGCAGTGAGCCCACCATTCAGACAGCACGAAGAAAGGAATTTACCCCAGCCAGCCCCAAGCTAGGCTCAGAGAGCACCACCCTGTGCCATGCCTTCTGAGGGTCTCATAAACTCTGGAATTGCTGCCAAGGGTACAGTCACATCACATTTCCAGACTCATCTGCCTTAGAAACAGACACATGCAAACAGACTCAGCTGCTCTCCACAAAGGTGACACGGAGCATGAAGACAAGCTGGTCTTCCCAGCAGATTCAAGACCCATATGGAAAACGCGCTGACCCCAGCCTCCGACACATAAGCAAAATTCAATTCCAGATGGATGCAGATGGCAGATGCTTTGAGAACAGACTTGCCAGTCATTCTCCAATGACCTTGGGGCAAACGGGCAAAAAAAAATCAACAGAACACAGAAACACCGCATAATATGAGGGAGTATTATATTGACATGAAAAGCTACTCATCAAAGAACATCCATGAGGGTAAAAAGTCAACTGCTCCAAGAGGGTGCCAAGTGCCTCTGACAATATCCTGACAGAGAACTCTGATCCAGTTCCCATCAATTAATGAGGAAAAGATCCCAGAATATGAAAACAGGCAAAGGTCTAGCTAGGAGTTTAGCACTTCACAAGAGAAGGTAGCTAAATGACTAATAAACCTAAGAAAGCTCATCAGTTATCAGAATATGAAAATGATAGGGCCCAATAAACTGCTGCTGAACACCAATAGGATGGTTACAGGTGACCGTGACAATCACTGGTGAGCTGTAGAGCAAGCAGAGCCCACATGCACTACCCTGGAGACTGAAGGTGGCCGACCACTGGAAAACTGGTGACACCTGTTAAGGCTGTCTGCAGCGACCCAGTGGTCCAGGATTCCCCACTAGAGCCCATCAGCGCATACATACATGGGCAACAGAACTGTGGGCAGCCTTGTTTGGTTCAACCAAACGCTAAAATCAGGCCAGGTAGCCATCAGTACTGGGAAAGACCTGAGGTCTTTGTTCACACAGCAGACTACCACACAGAAATCAGCAGGGTCGAACCATACAACTTTGCTCAAAAGTAGCAAATGCAAAGAGCAGCTTCTCATTCCGGCCTTCAGCCGAGACCGAAGTAACCTACAATGTTAGAAGCCAGAGTGTTCCCCCTCCCCCACCAAAAAAAAAAAAAAGAGAATTGCTGGATGTGGTGGCTCATGCCTTTAATCCCAGCACTCAGGAGGCAGAGGCAGGAAGATCTCTGTGAGTTCAATGTCAGCCTGATCTACAGAGCGAGTTCCAGGACAGCAGGGGCTACAGGGAGACCCTGTCTCGAAAAGACAAAAAAAAAAAAAGATCTANNNAAAAAAAAAAAAAAAAAAAAAAAAAAAAAAAAAAAGCTGGAGTGCCGAGTACAGAAGGGAGCTGCAGTGAACACTCCGTGAGTGGCTTCCTTGGGTGCTCTACATTTTGTATAGGTGTGCCAGACTTTACTTAAAAAAGTACACTTGGGCTGTGGAGATGGCTCAGTGGAGAAAGCATTTCCCACACAAGCTTGAGGACCTGAGTTTGAATCCCACGTAAAAGCTAGACACACTGCACACATCTGTAATCCCAGCACCCCTCAAGATGGGAAGTAGAGACAGGAGAATCTTTGGACGCTCTTGGGCCATCTACCAGTGTACACAGCGGTGAACAACGAAAGAGACTATCACAGTGTGCCTTATAAAGACATACCCAAGGCTGCCCTCTGACCTCTACACTCATGCTGTGGCATTCCACACCAGCCCTCACACATGCACATACGCACACACACCACCAGCACACATACCAGGTCACACACGCACATTGCACACACACCACCAGCACACATACCAGGTCACACACGCACATGCACACACACCACCAGCACACTTACCAGGTCACACACGCACATTGCACACACACCACCAGCACACATACCAGATCACACACGCACATTGCACACACACCACCAGCACACATACCAGGCCACACACGCACATGCACACACACCACCAGCACACTTACCAGGTCACACACGCACATTGCACACACACCACCAGCACACATACCAGGTCACACACGCACATTGCACACACACCACCAGCACACATACCAGGTGTACTGCTGCCCACCCCATCTCAGCAGTCAGGTAGCTAAGGCAGGAGGACTATGGGTTGAAGCCAGCCTGACCAACACAAAGGGACCCTGTCTCGACAAAAGTATATGTAAAACAGAAGCATGCTCTTTTGTATCAAAGTTCTGGTTTTACTTATGAAAAACTAAAGCCTCAGAAATGAAGGCCTTCACCTCCCACCGGCCCTGACGTCCTTCCCCAGCGGTTGTCCCTCTTCAAGCCACCAGGTGGCGCTCTATCCCAGCAGAAGAAGGCTCTGCTGGAGGCTCCCACAGGCAATCTCAGCTGCTGGGAAAGCCGCAGGCCTATCCAAGGGCTGAGGCCGAAGAGACTGGCACACACCCCGCTGTTCCCAGTCCAGCTCAGCCCCTGGGCATGGCCCTTCCAGGAGGCTGGGATTCTTTCTCCCAAAATAGGGATTAAAGAAATGCATTTTTTTTAAATTTTTATTTATTTCTGTATGTGTATCAATGTACTGTCTGCATGCAGGTTTGTGCACCCGTGTCGTGCAATGCCGCGGAGGTCAGAAGAGGGTCTCGGATTCCCCTGGAACTGGAGTTCTCCTGGAATTGGAGTTTCAGACGGCTCTCAGCCGCCATGTGGGTGCTGGGGATCGAACCCGGGTCCTCTGTAAGAGCGGTCGGCGCTCTTAACCGCTAGGCCATCTCTCCAGCCCCAAGAAATGCATTTTATAACAAACTGATAGCCATGTCTGCCTATTAGACTGGACACTATGATAATGCAGGACGATGCCAGCACTGCAGTCACTGAAAGAAAGGACCCTTGGTACCTTGTGGCAGCACAGGACACATGCATTCTGGGATAAGACCCAACTTGTTGGGACACGCAGGTGACCCCCAGCCTGAGTGTGACTCCTCAAGATCTACACAGAATTACTGGAGGAGGCTCATGCTGAGACAAACCGGAGATGCAGGGTCCCAGAAGTCACCCGCACCTGACACTGTGTGGATGGTGAAACATCGTGGGTGATAGAGGACATGAAGCACAATGACAATTGGCATTCTTAAAAATGCCCACTGTAGCTGGGTGTGGTGGCACACGCCTTTAATCCTAGCACTCGGGAGGTACAGGCAGGCAGTTCTTTGTGAGTTCAAGGCCAGCCTGGTCTACAGAGTGAGTTCCAGGACAGCTGGGGCTACAGGGAGACCCTGTCTCGAAAAGACCAAAAAAAAAAAAAAAATGCCCACTGCAAGTGTGGTAGAACATGCCTTTAATCCCAGTACTTGAGGAGCAGAGGCAGATGAATCTTTGAGTTCAAGGCCAGTCTAGTCTACATAGTGAGTTCCAGGTTAGCCAGGGCATAGAGAGTGATAACCTATCTCAATTTAAAATTAAAATAATAAAATAAATAATATGCCTAATGTGTGTTGGGTTGTGTTCATATACACCGTGATACAATGTAACAGACACAAAATCAAACTCCATCTGCAGGAGCTGACATGTTAGCAGCCTGGAGCGGCCACATCCTTTCCTAAATCAAATGATAGTGAATCCAATTTCCTGCCCTGTCTTACTGGACAGTGGGAGATTCAAGATGTGTCCCACTTACACTCCTTATACCCCAGAGGCTAGGGCCTTTACAGGAGCACCATCAGCTGCCAGTCTGTGCAGAAGACTTCCAAATTCTGCAGGTCGCCACACTTGCTGCCGACCTCACCATGGCTGCGACATTGCCTCCTGAGGGGCACGAACCCTCCCTCCCAGCCACCAAGACTACACTTCCCTGCCACCCTGCTGCCAGTCTCTCCCAAGATTCTGCAGGCCTCTCTGCCAGGGCTCGCCTTGAGGAGCCTGGCTTCCAGGCTCTTCACCTTGTATGCAGACACCGTCCCCTCCTGGACTGGGACAGAAGGGTTCTATTGTAGCTGTTGAGCCAGCACAAAGCTGCAGTCCTGGGGGAGGTGGGAGATGAACGTTCAGAGTACTGAGCACGGCGAATCTGTGGCTTTTAAATTCTTTTCCAAGGCTGTGAACAAAACACAAATTAAAATTGCAACAGGTATCCTTGATATCAGTCACAGTCCTAGCCATTCAATTTATCCAGCATACTGATGTTGCAGGCTTTGATGGGTGGGGTGACTGAAAATGATGATGGGAAGATGATGCTAGCAAAGTCCAGACCTACCTGTGGCAACAAAGGAACATGCGGAGCTGTGGAGATGACTTAGTGGGAAAAAGTCCTTGCTGAGTTTGAATCGTCAGCGCTCATGTGAAAAGGCTGCATGTGGCGGCATGCACTTGCAGCCCAGTAATGGTGGGTGGAGATGGGCAGATCCTGGGAGGTCACTGGCCACTCAGCCTACCCGAAGCAGTAAACTTCAGGTTCAGCGAGAGGCCCTGTCTCAAGGGAATAAGATGGACAGTGATAGAGGAAGACACCTCACATCTTGTTCTGGTCTCTGCATGAGCACACAAGCACACACACCACATAAAGGGAAGTGTGTATGTTTACATGTGTGCATATGTATTTACATGTGTGCATGAGCATATATGTGTGTTTACATGTGTATGTGTACATGTACGTGTATGAGTACGTGTGTGTATGTGTGTGTACGGTTTCCAGAATTGGCCCAGCCACTATGGGCCCAAGTTTCCCTCCTCAAGGTATGAATTCGAAGGAGAGGGTGTGATTGACTGTCCTCTGTAGAGTTGACCTCCTCCACCTGTTGGCTTGGGAGATGACCAGTCCACACACTAGAGGAAAGGATACTTGCTCTGGAGCACTGAAGGACTCATTCATCATCTAATGGTGTGTGTCATACCCCCAAAGCAACGGGAAACCCTACTCCTTCCACAGCGAACATTGGGGCAGGAACAGCCAGCTTGGAACTTCAGCTCTGTCATTTCCAAACTTCATCAGTTGTCCCAGAGTGGCCACTGTCCCAAGAGCTGACTGCACCAGAGGATCTGTATTCACTGTGTCAGGGTCTCATCTCTGACTGGAGCTGGAACCGCTCTACATGAACCCTTCACAGGGCTGCCTGGGCATCAATATGAATGCCTTCCTGAGACCATATAGTCCACAGGGAACAGATGGAAGCTTGAGGCCCCCAAAGCTCACCTCAGAAGCTAGCACTCCCACATCTATGGTGTCCTGTGAGTAATACAACTCAGACCCACTTGACAGGAAAAGGAACAACACAAAGGTGTGCAGACCCGGAGTCTTATGTACATCCCAGGTACCCCCATGGGGACTGCAGTGACGTTACAAGAAGAAAGCACATGGAGGTGAGGTGCAGGGCAGCGGTGTGCCAGGCCCTGAGCTTCTGGGCTAGAGGAAGGTGGAAGGCAGGAATGTCACTGCTAATTAGTAATTACTCTGCCAAGAGCATTTCATGAGGGGAAGAACAAAGAGGTTAGCAATACAGATACGTGTCAGGAGGAATCCTGAGGTCCCCTGGAGGTGGTGACATCTGAGTTGCACCTTGTCGACAAGCAATGGGCTGAGAGTGCCCAGCACTGGCTGTGGAGGGAAGAACTGGTGCTGGGTCCTTCTGAGTGGTTTGGTAGGGCTGCACAGTGGGCATTTGAGTCCCAGCCTCACTGACCTGAGGGGGGAATACACCAGCTTCCTCACACCTGAGCTGCAAGGTGAGCAGCCTGTCAACCCCCAAGACAGTAAGTCCATGTAACTGGGAGAGGTAGGCCAGGGGTCTACACTTCTCTGACACTGGTGACAGCCAGCCAGTCTGCCTTCGACTTGGCCACCTCCAAGCTCTCCCTACATGCACAGAATTCCCAGGGCTTGGGCAGCTGGGCCCTTAGCCTCTCAGGGCCAGCTGAGCTGCCTTGTCTGGAGCATCTGCCTCCCCCAGGATGTATCAGGCAGGCTTCGCTGCTCAGAGCAGAACAGAGCAGAGCCAGGCTGCATGGCCTGCAGAGAAGTGGACTCTAGGGGTTCCATCTCAGAGGAGAGGACCATGGGGGTGTGTTGGAGAAACGACAAAAGGACCCAAAGGGCCCTTCTCCCTCTTTATTCCCAATGAAAGGAAAGAAGGGTGAAGGAGGGAGGAGGAGGGGGGGAAGGAGGAGGGGGAGGAAGGGGAGAAAACTAAGATGCAGGCAGGATGCATAACTCCCATCTGTGTGTCCCACTGGCATGGATCAGGCCAGGGTCTACTCTCCACGAGATCCCTAGAACCCAGGCGGCCTCTCTGGACTCAAGCAGGAGAGGAAAGGAGATCATACTGGATACGAACCCAAAGCTCACAACAAGCCAACTCTGTAATTCAAAGTAGAGTTCCCCATGGCTACACCACCTTTATCCCAGATCCCCAGAAACCTGCAGAAGACTGTAACCTCTGCTCAGCCTGCTCCTGGCCACAGTACAGAGAAGGGGGATCACCGCAGCTGTGTTGGGGTCCACTTCAGAACCTGCTTACATTTCCTTGACTCCCTCTGTGCCCACTGTGACTCTAATAAGGGAATAATTTCATCTTCGCTTTGCTGATAGGGAAACTGAGGCCCAGAGAAGAGGAGAGACCTGACCAAATGTGCAAAATAAGGAAGAAATTGTAGAAACAGGACAACCTAGGGCTTTTAACAGAGTCCTCTCCTTAAATCAGTCATTTTCTCAGGCTGTGGGTCAGCCTGTTGCAACCATCAGCTGAGCCCTTTCCTGGGTGACAGGGACAGTGCTCCAGAGACTCTGTGAAGGGTCAAACATAGATTGTCACAGCGCAAGGAGCTTATGGGCTTAGCTGGACAAATGGGCCTTGCATAAATATTAATGTTAAGTATGAAGAGCTCAGAGAAGGAAAGAACATGGTTAGTCCTAGTACAGGAAAGAGTAGGAAGGAGATGCCCTCAAAAAGGAGCTGGAAGAGTTACCAGCCAGGTGCTCAGGAACGACAGGAGTGAGTGTTAGAATCAGTTATTACTGTCTCTCTGCTGTGTCCACTGGATTTGGAAGGGGATACGTACTCCACAGACTTGTTTGCTTTAGCTGTACACCTTCGGTAGAATCCTTACTAGGCAAAGAACTTGACATAACTCTATGTCTTCACCCACTGTGAGGTAGAGAAGATGAACATTTCAGTAGAAACCTTGACACCAACCAGGCAGCTCCCTAACTTTACTGGTAGACAAATCAAGGAAGAGAAATAGAACCATTCAGGGAGACACTGCACAAGGAAGAAGGGGGGTCCCAGCTCTGCCTGGGCATGCCCTCTCTACCTGCTGTCAGAGACAGCCCTTCGTCTGTCCCTGGGGGAACTGACCTCCTTCCATGAGCCCCGCTCTGCTCAGCACGCCATGGCGTGTTCCACCGCCACGCACGCTCCCAGTGCTGCTACCTGCAGGTGGCCTGCTCAGAATTCTGCCTGTATGAACCAGTGGCCTTGAGAAGCAGTCACTAAGGCAACTTCTGTCTCCTTACCTTTCCTGCACTTGTCACAACAGAGTCAGTCATTTCTGTGGCTCTCCAAGACAGCGAGGACTGCGTCTGGCAAATTCACCACCAAATTCCCAGTACCTACCCAGAGGGGCTGCTCTACTATTAGTTGTTAAATCATTGAAGATTGAAAAGTTTGAGAAAGTGTTGAGAGGCTGAAATTTGGGGCCTTGCTTCATACACCATTGGCTCTCCGGGGTTTAGGATGGTTGGCAGGAGGCAACAACATGGCGGCCATTTCTCGTAGAAGTAGAGGCCTTGGAGAGCGAGGGTCCCCGTGGAGGCACGGGAAGGAAAAGTTGAAGGTGGAGCCAGTTCGTGGTGGGCTTTGGTTGATGGACTGGACAGTTCACGTTGAGCATGTGTGTACCACCATGAACCTCCCAGAAACAGGGAAACCCGGGGTTTGGAGGGGTGATGGGTAGAAGATGCATCCTTGCCCCCTGGAGGTCAGACTTTGAAGAAAGGAAAGAAGGCTCCAGAGTGCCAGTGATGGATGACTCCACAGACCTTGCCTTTCAGAATGCATCTCATCAAAGAGACCGCCACCTTGTTAGTTCTCCAAACAGCACATCTCCCCAGACCAAGACTCCCGCAGAAACACAATGGCCACAAAGTGGGTTTTGTGTCTTGGTTTTTCTGGGCCTCCGTCTCTGCCTCCCTCCCATGTCTGTTCTCCATTATTGGCCAGACAAAGCCCATCCCAAGATCCCGCGTCTCCGTTGTCACTAACATCTGTCCTTTCTCACCTGTGCGTTTACCCATGCACGTCTCCATGGAATCTTTCATCCCATCGACATTGTAAGGGTTCAAAGTAAGGAGGTTCATGTTGTCAAAGAAGCCTTGATCTGAACGCCTTCCCCCACTTTTGCCTTAAATGAGTTGTTAACAGGAACCCAAGTGTCTGTTGAACCTAAAATACTTTAAAAAAAATAACATTTCAAGGTAACTTGCGGCGCACACTTTAAGAAGCGAGGACTCAGCGTGTCCCCGGCTGCTTCCTCCTTGAAGCTCTGGTCTTCGGGGCTGTGGGAGGCATCCAATCAGACGGCCGCCACTGAGGGCCAGGGAGGAGGGCTGCCGGGGTTTTATTTCAGATAGAGCTAAGACCATAAAATGGAAGGCAGGAGGAAAAGTGAGTGAGTGAGCGAGCGCACGTCTGTGTGAGGATGGCCGGAATAATGAGTTGCACTAATTCACAGGATTCCATTTTGGCCATCACACACCGCTCGCTTTTCTCTTGAAGGCCACTTTGAAAAATCCCATTTTTAAAAGTCATTTACTTCCCCTAGGAGGGCAGTCCTTCTAAAAATATTCCCCATTTTTTACACCTTGGAAGCAAATTATTTATGTTAAAGCAGCTTCGTTATCCCGGCCCCACCGGGCCAGCTTGGAAATGGAGGTGACTTCCAGAAGGCTCCATTGTCAAAGACAAAGTCCTAAGAGTAGCCTGCTCCTGACCAGGCAAAACAAGGCTCACTGCCAGATGTGAGCACCCCAAAGAACCCTTGTAGGTCCATAAGGGAAATTCCTTCTATTTCCCCCACAGTGGTTGTGGGCCAGGCACAGCACAAGGCAGTGGGGAGCCACCGGGGTACCCTAGTTTGCAGTCCTGGAACTTACATTTTAGTATGGGTAGACCAGTGCTCAATGTGATCACAAATAGCAAAAACAACAAACAAACAAACACCAAAAGGCACAATAAGAGCTGGAGGACAAATGACGGACAGTGGTGACCTCTGAGGACACGCAGTCAGCCCTGTGTATTTAACAGCCCTACATCTTTGTATTTAACCAACCATGTATGGACTGAACATATGTTTTTAAAGAACGGGCCTATACTAGACATGCACAACCTTTCCCCCTGGTCGCGATTCCCTAAGCAATAAAGGGTAACAATTACTTACACAGCATTTACTCAGTGTTCAGGATTACAAGTCATCAGAGGGGGCTTAAAGTCTCCGAGAGAAGGTACACAGATTATATGCAAACAGAATGCCACTTTACAGAAGGTGCTTGAGCATCGTGCTCTGGAAACCTATTCCCAGTAGACACAAGGATGACGCTTGACATTCCACAGGATCCAGGATCATCCTTCTAAAGGGATGCCCAAGTGACAGGCAGAGATCTAGTGTGACTTCTAGGGAGGAGCACTCTGACCTCTAAGAACAAAGGCCCAGAAGAGGAAGGAAGGAGAATCTAGTTTGACTGAAGCAGAGAGCCAAGCGTTGGATAGAGGAAGGTGAAGTCAGATGGGAATTCCACACACTCACCTGGCTACAAACTGACCCAGCATTGTGGCCCCGCAGGAGCAGCTTAACCCAGTAAGCAAGAAGGAGGGTGCCGGGAGATAGTCCTTGGCCCAGCCCCCTTCATCTCTACTTCCTCTCTCCACCTGGGAAAACGCAATTAAAAATCACCTCTGAAAAGTCGGTGGGAGGAGGGGGGGGAGACAGGAGAGGATAGGCTTTCAATGTAGGTGGAACTGTCACAGGCCCCCCAGAGGGAAGTTTGTCTTCCCCCTTTAATCAGCTGCAAGTCCTGTCATTATCCGGTGGGGGAAAGAGGCAGAGCGAGGCGAGGACCGGCTCCCTGGAGAAGCCCCTCCATTCTTCCTATGTCCATAAGGCAATTAAGTCTTCACATTCACAAACCTGAAGGCTTTCCAGGCTTCGCCAATTGGTACAGATCCATAGCTAGGGCCGTCCTGCACCTCGCATTCTCTAACATCCACCACCTCACTGCAGCACAGAAGCCCTGACCCTGCCAACAGAGCTTGTCCCGGACAGGGAGTGAGAGGCTGAGGCCCTGGAGAAAAATAGAGGGTGGTCTGGGACACCCAGCTAATCAGGAACACTCTGGGCATGGGTCAGGAGGGAGGCTCTCCTGAGGACAGCCTTATTACCAGACAGCCCCAAACTGAGCCTCCACCCTAGGCCTCTAATTGGAAAGCTAATTATTTGGCTGCCATCCTATGCAATAGCTGAGCCAGGTTGACTCCCCAGATTCCAGTGGGGACCCTGCTTCAGGGATGTCCTGGCTTACCTGGCAAGTAGGGAAGGGCCGGCTTATACTAGGGTACTCCCTAGAGGCCAGGGGGGCAAGGGAAGCAGGACAGTTCCTCCCTGCCCATGTGGGGTGTTCCTGTGAGCTGGCAGGGCCTGGGCTAGGAGAGCATGAGGAATGCTGAGGTCTAAGGAGGTCCCTGCTGCGAATGACAATGGAAGAGCCGGGGAAAGAAGAGACGTTCAGACCCAGGACAGTGAGGGTCTAGGAAAGCACTCCCCAGGGGAAAGAACGACACGTGTAAAGCCATTTGGAGATGCAGTGATGCAGGCCACAGGTAGACGTGGCAGGGATTTTGTGGCTTTAAAACAGAGGAGGGGCCTGGTGTGGTGGTACACCCCTTTAATCTCAGTACATGGGAGGTAAAGGCAGGTAGATCTCCATGAGTTCCAGTTCAGCCATGGCTGCATAGACAAGAAGGAGGGTGCTGGGGAGACGGCTCTGTGCTGAAGTACTTCCTTCACATGCATGTAAGCCTAAGTTCCGATCCCTACCATCCACACAAGAGCTGGGTGTGGTAGCACATGTCCAAAACCCTGGCTCTGGGTGCCAGAGACAGGCAGATCCCCAAACTCACTGACCATCCAGCCTAGCCAAATGGGTGAAGTCCAGATTCAGGGAGAGACCCTGTTTCAAAACACAAGATGGAGAGCAACAGAGGGAGACTCCCAACATTGGCCTCTGGCCTCTAGGCGTGCGCACATGGTAAGTACACACACGTGTACTGGGCGTATACACAGCAGAGAAGTGATGGGCTCACTGGGCTCTTTCTGTAGCACAGACAGAAATGAAGAAGGGAGGAGACCAGGAGGAATGAAGATAGGGAGAAAGGAGAGCAGGATAGCTAAAGCCTCTCTGCCAGTGACTGCCTCTGCCTAGGCAAGGGCAAGCGCGGCTTGACAAGGTTTGACTCTGAATGTCTCCCACGGGCTCTTGGACTGAGCACTTGGCTCATAGCTGGTGGTAGAGACGTTCATGGTGGGGCCTAGTTGGCGGCTGTAATGAAGGGGAACCTGCCTTGAAAATTATACTTGGTGTCTAATCTCTCTCTCTCTCTGTGTCTCCCTCCCTCACTCCCTCTTGGCCTCTCCCTCGCTCTCCCCTCCTTCTCACTCCCCCTTCCCCTTCCTCCTCCCCTTCCCTCTGCATTCTTCTCTCCCTATCCACCATGCAATGAACACACACCTCTGCCACACACTTCCAAGGCCACAATATTCTGCACAAACACACAGGGCCATGAGAGCATGGACCGAAGCCTCTGAAGCACAAGCCATCCTTCCTCTTTCATGTTGCTCTGTCAGGTATCCTTCTGTCTCAGCAACACTAAAAGACAACTACCACAGAGGATGCTCCGCCCCTCAAGCCTGCCCTAATCCGCCCTGAATGGATGCTAGGGAGACATAATGCTGTGCCTTCTGCGGACAGTAGAGAGCAGAGGTACCAGCAGCACGGCTTACTGTCCTCCCTGTATCCCTCCTGGAGGGGTGAGAGGGACGTCCCCAGCAGCTACCATCCCAGCAACAGACCTGGGCTTTCTTTGAGGCTCAGATGTACATGTTTGAAGGGAGGTCGAGTGGCCTGGGTGTCCACACTAGCTGGGCACGAGGAGGGCCGTGAACTCACTCCAAGGGCCCTCGCAGACCTGATGACTCCGGTGTCCACTGGGCCCACAGTTTAGGTAATCCTGGAGGAGGAGCCGATGGTGAACGCTGTCATGTCATGGCTAGAGGAGAGTCCAATCGGAACTCACTCCCCAACAGCAAGCCAGCCCTGAGAATGGAAGAAGCAGAGCACAGGCTCATGTGGCCCTCAGGTCCCCTACGGACAGAACTTTGTCCTGTGACCATGCCCTGTGGTGGAGATGGTAACATGCTGAGTTTCAGCAGCTGCGGTTACAGAGCAAGTGAGTGACACATCTTCACTCCCACGGCATATAAAACATCCACGAAACAGGTTCAGGGCTGGGTGCAGCTCAGTGATGGAATGCTGCCTGGGCAAAAGCCTCAGGACTGCAAACCAAAAGAAACCCAGATCTGGGAAGGAGAGCCGTACTGAAACAGCCCAGAGCTGCACAGCTGCCTCATGGAGGCTGAGCTGACGCCCCTCACAGCACCACACCCATGAGAGGGCAGTGGCCCCTGGCCTTGCGACCACTGCCTGTTACATTTACAGAGCCTCTTCTCCATGGTCTCCACCAGAGACCTGGCTGCTTGCCACCGAAGGGTGTGAGGCAGATCCCACCCACCGTACCCCGTGGGCCCAGCCTTCCTCAAACCCACCTAACAACCAGAAGGCAGGGGCCTTGGCTGGGCATCACTGAACCTAACAAGTTAATTGTGATGGTGGAGCATGTCTCCTCACCCTGCCCCAGCCTCACTAATGACATGGGACCCTGAAAGGACACTCGCACGTGGCTAAATGAGGCTGCTTGCCTGGGCAAAACAGGGGGAGGTGGGCGCGGGCCTGCTTTGTTTAAGGAATGAGCGTTTAAGTAATCAAGGCTGCCAGGCCACTTTGATGTGACACTGTCTCACCCACAGGAGGCCAGTGTGGGACTAGTGGGATGCTCGGAATGTTGTCCCCACGGCCCCTTCCACAATCCTTATGGGGGCTGGGGGCCAGCTTTCTCTCTTCTAGAATCACCACCAGACTTTGCTTGGAGTGAAGCTCAGCACTCAAGCCTCCATAGCTCAGAAACTTGCCCTGGCTCCTTCCAGTCCTCACAAATGGATTTTAGAGTTCCCAAGAAGTATCACTGTGACAACTAGAGCTACTTTGGTGGCAAGTGACAAAAACCAGACTCAAAGTAAATAAGCAAAAGGGTCACAGTTTAGCCCTTATTATCAAACAAGCCTTCGGCCAGCCCAGCCTCAGCCACAGCTTGATCCAGGAGCTTAGCAGCAGCATCACCACCCACAGCACTTCTCTCACTTTTAAGCTCATCTTCCTTTCCAAGCCTCTTTCTCCGACAGCTTTCTCAGGACAGTAAGACCGTTGTTCTGCTCCAAAGTCATTCTCCTGTGACTTCTAGCTGGCCAAGAAAGAGCTTGAGCCTGCTTCCTGGTCACCCAGCCTCGGACTGGCCAATTGACTGGGCTTGGAAAACACACCCTGTTCAGGCCACTCACTTTGGCCAAGGAGTTGGGAAGAGATCAGTCAGAGCTTCGAACTGAGCTTTGGAGACCAGCTCTGTGTCTGGTTCCAATGAGACTAACTGGTCTTATGCAGGCACCTAGAACTCACCTCATCTGATGTCACCCCAGACCCAGGCCACCAAGTCTTAGGAGAAAGACACTTTGCAGGGCTCAGGCAGGAGTTCTTGTGTTTGTTCAAAAGTCTTCCTTGTACCCTCCAAGGTCATGGCTCAGTATCTGTGTCTGGAGCTGGATGCTTTCCAGCTTTGGCCATCTGTGCTGGATGGACAGACCCCCCCACAGGCCAAGTCCCTGTCATGACTTAGTCCGACAGCAGGGAGCAAGCCACTCAAGTCCAGTTTGGCTAGGAAAAGTTATTTCACCTCCAGCAACCTCCGTCACTCAACTTCCAAAATGGGATCGTGCAAGGCCTAGTTTATGAGCTTGCCAAGAGAATCATGGTCCTGCCTGTAAAGTGTTAGCCCAGGGCCAGCATGGATCAGGTACTCAAAAAACTCTGCTCTTATAGAAGAACAGTACTCATAAATAGCAGGGCTTTGACAGGAGAGGTCTGGAGGTAAGGGGAGTTCAGCTCCGTCCCACACTGATCTGTCCTTCCCTGGGAGCTGGCAGAGAAAGCCTAGGATATAAAGGCCCAGCACACTCTCTGGGGCCATCTCTTCCCGGTGCCCTGTGAGCGCCTTCACACTGTGGCACGCACACAGCCTCAGTGCCATTCCTCAGTCAGGGCGCCGAGCCTGCTGGACCCCCCCCTTCCCATCCTGTCCATTCTGAAGGCCTGCTCGGCCCCGCCTGGGGTTCAGCTCAGCACCTCTGACAGGGTGAACGCAGGTCTTCAGAGAACTGTTCAGGGCCAGCCATGCAGCACACAGCACAGCCCCCAGCTGCTCAGGCCCTGGGGTGGCGCTGGCCCCGGGGCAGCTTCTTTATAATCTCAACGACAGCAGCTGGGGAGGGGCTCCTGCGTGCTCCCTTTCTAGCTCCCTCGTCTCCACATTCTGAGAAACCCAAGGGTTAGGGGTGGTGAATATGCAGTTAGTGTGTGCACCAGTCCCTCATCAGTGATGCCCCACACGCCTCTAACACATTACTGTGGACAGACCCAAGGCCACCAGACAAGGACCACGGCCTCACAGCAACCTGGATATACTCACCTCCTCGTTCAGCAGTGACCAACATCTGGCCAGTCTTGTGTTATTTCTTCCCTCCTTTCTCTAAACTGGAGTATTTAGAGAAAACCTCAGAGAGGCCATTATTCCTAGAAATGCTTCAGCTGTTTTTACTAGTTACAGATCTTCCCTGCTCTTAACTCTGATGCTATTTTCGTACAGAGCCAAATTATTAATTTCCTTCGTTTTAGAGACTTTGTAGCCCAGCCTGCTCACGCTCCTGACCCCTGCCTCTGACCCCTGGACACAGGGGTCATAGGTCCATGCAACTATACCTGACTAACAGTGGTTTCTTTTTTTTGAGACAGGGTCTCCTCTTAGTCCAAGCTGGCCTGGAACTCACTCTGTAGACCAGGCTGGCCTTGAACTCACAGAGATCCGCCTGCCTCTGCCTCCCAAGTGCTAGCATTAAAGGCGTGCGCCGCCACGCCCGGCTTACTGATTTCATATCATCTACCACCCTGCTAATATTCAACCTT
The DNA here is from genome assembly GCA_009823505.1 of Rhizomys pruinosus. Lineage (NCBI taxonomy): Eukaryota > Metazoa > Chordata > Mammalia > Rodentia > Spalacidae > Rhizomys > Rhizomys pruinosus. The sequence continues at coordinate 2,807,009 of VZQC01011742.1, read as the reverse complement.
TCAAGTTCTCTCCAAAATGCCCTTTTATCATGAACATATACTTTCAGCAAACAAACATGTATGTGCAAGGCTCACTGGTGGGTGCTCCAAGGGCAGTTCAGAGAGACAGGGTCCCTCTCCTCAGGGAGTGCTCATGACAGCTGGAGAAGGAGGTTGCATACCAGTCAGTAACTAAAACAGCAAACAGCCACAAGGACAAGGGCCAAAACCAAAGGCAGGTGGACGGGAAAGACTGGCAGCTGCATGGGTGGGTCAGGCCCAAAGGCCTTCATAAGGAAGTGACAGCGATGCCAGAACGAAGTGGGAGAAGGGGTGGCTGGGAGAGTAGCTGAGGAAGCAGAAGACGCAAAGGCCCTGGGGAGAAAAGAGCTGGAAGACCCTGCCCCAGTGACTAGAGGAACTGTGAGGGGGGCACCTGCCCCAGTGACTAGAGGAACTGTGAGGGGGAGGGCACCTGCCCCAGTGACTAGAGGAACTGTAGGGGGGAGGGCACCTGCTCCAGTGACTAGAGGAACTCGGGGGGAGGCACCTGCGCCAGTGACTAGAGAAACTGTGGGGGTGAGGGCAACTGCCCCAGTGACCAGAGGAACTGTGGGGGGGCACCTGCCCCAGTGACTAGAGGAACTGTGGGGGGGAGGGCACCTGCCCCAGTGACTACAGGAACTTTAGGGGGAGGGCACCTGCCCCAGTGACTAGAGGAACTCAGGGGGAGACACCTGCCCCAGTGACTAGAGGAACTGTGGGGGGGAGGGCACCTGCCCCAGTGACTAGAGGAACTGTGGGGGGGAGGGCACCTGCCCCAGTGACTAGAGGAACTGTGGGGGGGAGGGCACCTGCCCAGTGACCTAGAGGAACTGTGGGGGTGGAGGGCACCTGCCCAGTGACCTAGAGGAACTGTGGGGGGGCAGGACCTGCCCCAGTGACTAGAGGAACTGGGGGGGAGGGCACCTGTCTCCAGTGACTAGAGGAACTGTAGGGGGAGGGCACCTGCTCCAGTGTACTAGAGGAACTGTAGGGGGGAGGGCACCTGCTCCAGTTACTAGAGGAACTGTGGGGGGGAGGGCACCTGCTCCAGTACTAGAGGAACTGTGGGGGGGGAGGGCACCTGCCCCAGTGTACAGAGGAACTGTGGGGGGTGGAGAGGCACCTGCCCAGTGTACTAGAGGAACTGTGGGGGGTGGGCACCTGCCCCAGTGACTAAGAGAAACTTTAGGGGGAGGAGGCACCTGCCCCAGTGACTAGAGGAACTGTGGGGGCAAGGGCACCTGCCCCAGTGACCAGAGGAACTGTGGGGGGTGGAGAGGCGACCTGCCCCAGTGACTAGAGGAACTGTGGGGGGAAGGGCACCTGCCCCAGTGACTAGAGGAACTGTGGGGGGTGGAGAGGCACCTGCCCCAGTGACCAGAGGAACTGTGGGGGGTGGAGAGGCACCTGCCCCAGTGACTAGAGGAACTGTGGGGGGAAGGGCACCTGCTCCAGTGACTAGAGGAACTGTGGGGGGCACCTGCCCCAGTGACTAGAGGAACTGTAGGGGGAGGGCACCTGCCCTCGCTAGTTGACTTAGAGAAACTGTGGGGGGGAGGCACCTGCCCCAGTGACTAGAGGAACTGTGGGGGGAAGGGCACCTGCCCCAGTGACCAGAGGAACTGTGGGGGGTGGGGGCACCTGCCCCAGTGACTAGAGGAACTGTGGGGGGAAGGCACCTGCCCCAGTGACTAGAGGAACTGTGGGGGGGGGTACCTGCCCCAGTGACTAGAGGAACTGTGGGGGGTGGAGCACCTGCCCCAGTGACTAGTAGGAACTGTGGGGGGAGGCACCTGCCCCAATGACTAGAGGAACTGTGGGGGGGGGCACCTGCCCCAGTGACTATAGGAACTGGCGGGGGGGGACACCTGCCCCAATGACTATAGGAACTGGGGGGGGGCACCTGCCCCAGTGACTATAGGAACTGTGGGGGGGCACCTGCCCCAGTGACTAGAGGAACTGTGGGGGGAGGCACCTGCCCCAGTGACTAGAGGAACTGTGGGGGGGAGGGTACCTGCCCCAGTGACTAGAGGAACTGTGGGGGGGGGGCACCTGCCCCAGTGACTAGAGGAACTGTGGGGGGGAGGCACCTGCCCCAGTGACTAGAGGAACTGGGGGGGGCGGTTGAGAGGCACCTGCCCCAGTGACTAGAGGAGCTGTTGCGAGGGGCGGGGGGCAGATGAGACACAATGAGACATGCTCCTATTACAAAGGACTCTGCAAGCTTCAGGGAGGTTTTGAACAGAGAAGGGACATGTTTTGAATAGACACACAGATTGTATATCATGAGCTCCATGTAGGAGTCAGATGCAGTGGTGACATGTCCCCCTTTGACTCCCACATTCAAGGAGGCTGAGGTAAGAGGACTGGAAACTCCAGGCTGGGCTGGGCTCCATAGTAAGGCCCTGTCTTTAAAACAAAGAAAAGAAAAGAAGTCACTATGGGGTTGATTTTTTTTTTTTTTTAATGCCTTTCAGACGCTGGGAATGGCCGGTCACTGTATTTCCAACTCACATGATAGATCTTGAGGAAGGGCCATTGTGAGCCCAATTCATGGATGAACACACAGACTCTGAGTGTCCAAGCAAGTACTTGGTGGGACTGGGCCCTCACCCCACTGCCATGCTTCCTGACAGTCCAGTAGAGGGGTGACCTTATAAAGGCAGGGGCCCCGAAGCAGAGGCTCAGAAGCCTTACTCGGATGCCCAAGGCCCCATAGTGTGCCAAAAGCAGGACAAGAGTACCTCCTGAAACCACTTGCCAGCACCATCAGATATAGCTGGGGTGGTCCTCTGAGTGTGTCTTCCCTGAGACTGTCTACACTGACAGGGTCCCATAGGGGCACTGCCACCATTTTCTGGAAAGCCAAGCCTGTTCACAAGACAGATTCATAGCTGGGTTTGCTCTGTCTATCATTCAACTCCAGGAAGGTGCTCCACCCCTTAATGGGCTCCCTCAAGAGCCCAAGTGTGTCACAGGGCTAGAAGCTTCTCCAGAAGCAGTGGCCACAGGTGGGAGGGACACTGACCGCAGTGCCTGGGACAAGCAACTCAGGCAGCCAAACCCAGTAGACACTCACCTGGGACACGGGAAGGGGTTTGAGGGGGCGCTGAGAGAAGAGGAAGGACAAGATAGGGCTCTGAGCATGCGCTTTGCCCAGACTCGGGCAGCTTGTGTCAGCTTCCGAGATGAAGTACATTCCATCCACAGCCTCCTTAGAGCCGTGCAGACCCACAGCAGGGTTCACCGGAGGAAACGGAGGCCTACTGTTCTGCAGTCTACGAACCTGAGCAAGAAAAGAGTCTCTGTTTTCACTAACCTCTAAGTAGACTCTGCCTTTCCTTCAAACGACAAATGTAGACAACTGCAAATGTCGTAGAGGCCTCAAGATGGCACTGCCTGTATCAGAGCTTTCCGGTAACAGTGGTAATCAGAGCTGCCACTGATGGTGTGTAATATACAGACAAGAAAGCACAGCACAAGTCAAAATTAAAAAGAAATATTTAGCCAGTTGTGGTGGCTTATCCTTTTAATCCAAGCCCTTGGGAGCAGAGGTAGACAGATCTCTTGTGTTAAGACCCGGCTTGGTCCACATAGCAAGTTCCAGGGCAGCCAGGACTACATAGTGAGACCCTCCCTTAATAAAAAGGACAAGTGTGCTTTCTATCCAAAGCTCTTTGTCTTTTACCTGTACAGTTAACAGCATTATTTTGCAATTGCCATGGCATGGTAAGAGGGATCGTAGGAGGCTCCCCTGCTACCTGTCATCTGATGGCAGAGATAGCTGCTGTCAGTGCGACCCTGGCCTGCCTGCCCCTTCTGCCTTGCCTCTCTGGAAAGCCTGGAGAAGCTCTTTGGGTCCACAGTCTGCTGAGTTACTGCTTTTCCTACTGATGCTCTGCTGGGATCCAGCACACACATCTACCTCACAGCTCAGGGTGGACCAGCACCAGGTACTGAGTCCCCAGAAGAGCCCAAAGCTGCAGTGAGGACACCCCTGTAACCCCAGCCTCTCTCTGTTTCTGTTCCATCCCTACTCCCTCCTGCTTCACATCTTCAAACCATCCCCTGCACCAGGGCCTTATGAAGTTTCTTGTGAGTTCATAGCCTGCTTCCAGACCTCCACTGCTGTCCTTGAAGATAGGATAATGGCTCAGCGTTCAGCATGGGCCACAAGTCCTCGCTTTCCTTATCACCCTCGGACCACATCCATCTCCCTCACTCAGACTCCCTCTGATTTTACTCCTTAAATATCCCCTGCTCCCTGACCCCTCCATTCAGGGAATCTGGTCCCTCTTTCTGTCACTTCCCTTGCTCTTGTCCCTTTCCCTCTGACACATGCAGCACCTTCCTTTTAGAACATGTGCACAGCTGTAATTTCACAAGCTTTCATTGAAACATATTTACAAGACATGACTCTGGTCTCTCTGTATCTGCATTTTCTTAGGCTATGTTAAGATAACAAGCACCCCCAAATCTCATTGATTTACACACTTTGACTTTTCTTGCTTCAGTCTGCTCCAGAATGTACAGGTGGGATGCTGGAGAGCGTGGAAGAACAGTGCTCAGCTTAAGACATTTGTGCAGTTCAGGGAGAAGGGAGGGAACCACACTCATGGAGGCTCCAGAGACCTGAAGCCCCTACAGTGTTGCCCTATAAACGTGAACAAAACTGAGGTTCCAGAAGAAACTGGAAGGAGGGGAAAGACGCTGAGGTTGGCGAGCAAAGATGGGAAGCCGTGAAGGAACAGGAACGCCGCCCCTTGTAACCGCCCCTCCCACTTACCCTGCGCTCACCTTCTCTCCACTCGGGGCTTTCCCTTCTATTTCTGTTCTGTTAAAATTATCCAAGACTTCCTGTGCTGTTCACTGACCCATATCCTTTTAGGAGAATGATGGAATATTTTTTTGAACCAAACTCATAATAGAGAAAAAGGCACTTCTAACCTGATTTTGCTCAGAATGGAACTGGCAGCCAGAGCTTACCAAATGGCTTGGCCAGTGTGTCACAGTGAGGCCTACAGGCTCAGCACTCCTCCCTTTGGGCATGTGTCCTAGCCCTGGCTCTACCAAGTATGCCCCATGAATGCAGGTCCAGCTGGTTGTGGACAGGACTCAATCAGGATCACGTGTGCCCCATGTTCTCACTGAGGCTGAGATCCCTCCTAGGCCACTGTCTTCTCCTCTACTCCCACAGCCAAATTAATCCTCCACCAGCATGGACCACCTCTCACAGAACTCCATGTCTGTGGACTGTTTCTAAGCCATTTCCCACTCCCAAATCTACAAGTTCGGCAGGGAATCTGTCCTCACGTGCTCTACAGTTCTGTGAGCTGTCATACCATGTCCACATCTGACCAGGATCATGATGGGAACAGGGTGGGCAGTAGAAGGGTGACACACTGGATCAGATAAGGCAGAATACGATGTTCCAAAATGGAGCGTTTGGGTGTGCTTATGGAGGGCAGGGAGCTTCCGCCAGCACAGCCTCCAAAACGTTGACAGTTCCATCTCTTTGAGCTCACATGGGGGAGCCTTCCCTATCACCACGATAATACTATATTAAGCGAGGTTTTGTATTTGGTGTATTTAATGAGCAAGCAACTCCCCAAAGGGCTTTCAATAAAGCCAGTAAATTTAACAGGAGAAACGCGTCAATTGGCTTTGCCGCTCTGGCTAAGAGGGCTGCCGCTGTCTGCTTTTACAGACCTGCCGTGTAGTATGCTAAGAAAGCCCTGGAATCAATCTCCGAGAAGAGGGCTAAAAGGTGGGTGCAATTAAGCAGCTAGTGCTCAGCCCTTGGCTGCCCCAGCAGAAATGATTATTTTAATGTAAAAGCAATGAAGTTGACGAGAAGTCACCCATCCGTTTGCCGGCAGAAGGTGCCAGCCCTGAAGGGTCTCTGAGAGGCGGCTGTTCATAAGGCAGGCCAGAGACCAAATCAAAGACTAAGTGCATAAAGGCATGCTGTACCCCGAACAGCATGCTCAGGAGAAATTGATTTATAGAAAGCAATATTATGGGTTTTGACAAGAAGGGAGAGGAGATAAAATATTCATATCCATCATCTCTTTGTGGAAACTGTGAGCCACCTTGGCTGTTGAAGAGGATTGGGAGAGGGGGACTAGTGGGTGGAGATGTTAGGGGTGAGCAGGGCTCCATTCAGGGGTAAAGAATGGGTATCTGTCTGGTCTATCTTTGTCCATAAGTAGCTACCTCCTCGTCTCACTCACAAAACTCAGCTGTGAGCTCCATGGCGATTTGGTTGGCTGAAGAACGCTTTGTTTCACAGCAGAGCTGAGCCGCACACCTGTGGCTTCCCAGCGCAGGTGCCCCGCCAGAGGGGCCTGCACCACACAGCATTTCCTGTCACTGTGATGGGATGGACCTCTGTCAGCTTCAGGGCTGGACAAATCAAACAAAGAGTTTGGCACCATCCGTCCACTGCGTCCTGAATATGGTTGTCCCACAAACTCCTGCAGGGATTTGGTCCCCAAAGTCTTGTGTTAATGGGTTAGGAGGGTAGAAACATAATCCCACCATGGTGTCTAAAGGCAGGGTCTTTAGAGAGTGATCACACCAAGGTCAGTAGGATGGAACCTTCCAGGAGAGGGACAGAGCCATAGGGCCATGAGCTTTCTACCATGCCGCAATGCAGTCAAAACGAGCCCTCAGAGACCACACTCAATGTTTGGACTTCAGCCTCTAAAACTATATACCAAAATAAACCTCTAATTTTTAAAAATAAAGTCACTTGCCTCAAGTATTTCATGGTAGACACAGAAAGCTGCTTATTACACTGCCATACCTACATGTCTGGGTGAGGGCAGACATAGGAGCAAGACCATCGTCTAAACCCCTCTCTGTGCTCAGCTTTTCATCCAAACCACGATCCTCCTCACCCCTCCCTCACCCCATGGAGAACAGAGCAGTTGATACTTGCAGTCCACTCTAGGTAGTCATCTGTCCCCTCTACACTGGTGACGCCACCAGTGGCATTGTATGCAGAGGTCTCTTCCTCCTTCTAGAATCTCTGTACTCAGTGGCCAGTTGGGGCATTGCTCTGGATACTGAGATCAGTTCTGGGGGCTGGATTTCCCTATCCTGGGAAGGCTGGCTGCCACACAGCAACTAATAGCTGGAGGTGGTTTGATGCACAGAGAGGGAGCACCACAGAATCAGGTGTCGTTCTATTCGACATCGGTCTCGATCAGTCTGTGAATCCAGAAATCCAGCTCTGGATCCCCTCGTCTACTTCTGGTCATTATTCCTGTGGTTACTGAGCAACCCAAAGCACCTCATGGTCACTGTAACAGAACTCTTCCAAGGAGTACATAGTCCTCATGAACACACACCTGCACACAGGGCTCTTCCAGGTGATGTCCTTGTTCCTCTGTTATGGGTTCTTCTGCACCCTGGAACCACATCCCCTCAGTGCAGAATGTTGGGTATCCAGTGCTTACCTGGGCCAACACAGTGGCTTTTCTCATTAATCCTGCCAATAGTAAAGAGAGTAGATCCTTTACCCTGAGGGTGGAGAGCTTCGGAAAGGTTGAACTGAGTCCTGCCAGGAGGGTGGCAGCCTGTTGCAGAGGCTTCTCTCCAGCACTTTCCATATGTAGGAGAGAGCACAGCTGAGGACTGGTACTGCGGGTAGAGGGAGGGGCATTAATTACTTTGCCCCATCATTTTAACCTAATATCTGGCTGGATCATTCTAAACATTGGGCACCATAAAGCAGGGCTGTAAAGACAGAGCCAGCCCCAAGCCCAGGCTGGGACGGCACCCTCTGAGCAACTGGCCTCTGACCCAGAATCCTCACTCGTAAGAGAGGCTGGCATGACAGACACAGTAAGAACTCCCTGGAAACGTTACGGGCACCCAGCAGCATCATGCTGCCCACTCAAGGTTCTCTGGGGGAACCTCTACTTTGTATTTTCAAAATTCGCCATGCTAGGCTGTGTAGGGGACCCCAAGAGCCAAACCCAACAGAAAAGCAGTTGTCCTCTGTTTACTCCGCCCAACCCACAAAGGCTGAGGTGACTATTTATTGTTCCTTGTGGGGACAGCCTGGACTGGATGGCATAGGATCTCATCCGCTCTGCCAAACCAGGTGTGGGCCTGGCTGGTGCTGGCACTACAAGTTCCCTCTCCTCAGGGCAGGAGCAGGAGCAGGCAGAGCTGTTGGTGTGAGTGGGCGACAGGCACTACCCAACTACTCCACCTGGATCAGCCATTTCGTGTTGTGAGTTTTGCTCCCTCCAAACCCAGTATTTGATGAGGCCTACTCTGCTGCTCACTCGGGATCCACTGTCAGACAAAACCATACTCTCCCCATGAGCTGACCACTCAGTGGGACTCCGGCATAGATCAATTTGACCAATGCGTGGGCCTCAGAAAGGAGGTGGACAGTCCTGGCCTTGCTGGCCTTGCAAGGTCAGCCTCTGCTGAGAGCCTCAGCTCCTCCGCAAGGACACGCCCTCCCTAGCTCTGCTCCCCCTCCCTGGTGCTCCTCCTCCTTCCCCTCGGTCTTGGAAGCCTTTCCTGACCCCTGTCACTGCTGTCAGTCCCCTCCTCTGAACTCTTGGCCCACCACACACACTCCATTTAAAATCTTTTGGAAGGTATGTGCTGCCTAACTGGCAGGGAAGCTAACCCAAACCCAGAGATCTGGCCCGGTAAACATTTTGATTACCCATGTCTGGGCTCTTTGCTCTGTGAGCCAATGGTCTGTCTGGATATATTATTTGTATCATCTTGGGGTTTTGTTTTGTTTTGTATCTTATTTGTTCTCCTTTACTTTGTGTTTTTATTTGTTTTGTCTTGTTTATTTATTGATGCTGGATATTGTGTTGTGTTATTTTTTCAAATTTTTTATTTATTTATTATTTTTGTTTATGTGTATGAGTGTACTATCTACATGTAGGTTCGTGTACCATGTCGTGCAATGCCATGGAGGACAGAAGAGGGCATCGGATTCCCCTGGAACTGGAGTTAAAGACGGTTCTTAGCTGCCATGAGGGTGCTGGGAATCGAACCTGGGTCCTCTGTAAGAGCAGTCGGCGCTCTTAACCACTGAGCCATCTCTCCTGCCCCCGTGCTATTTTTTTGATCTGCTACATGGCAAAAATTGAATTCCCCATCCGTATCCCCCCCAGAGGAACACCACTAGAGATGCTCACATCACAGGTGACTTTCTAATGACGGGGGCTCGGGAGAGTGAGCACTTCTCACGCCTTGTCCAGTGTCTGTCAGGGCTCAGGGCCTCAGGGAAGGGCTTCTCTGAGGGAGTTGTCCCTGGCTACTCCAGGGAGGGGCCTGCAGCTGGCTGCTGAGCACTGAGCTCTGAGGGGAATCTTTCCCAGCAGTCTCTCTGAGGAACCCACAGCCCAGGCATCAGCTTTGACCCTAACCCCAAATAGGCCTTAGGATGTTAAGCTAAAAGTCTGATGTCCCTACCACTTTCTCCTGGAAGACTCACTCATCTCTCATGGCAAATGGGGGCAGAGAGAGAGAGGGGCTTCACTGCCTCTTACTCCAGCCAAGGCCACCCTGCCCTCTAGATCTGCCATTCCCCCTTTAGTCTCAGATCCATGTTCATCACCGTCAGATGTTCTAGGTATAACTAGGAAGCTTTCCCCACAGTCTCTGGGGTCAAAGCAGCAGCCAGCACAAAGTGAGCCCTGTCCACATGGTGCTTCTTGGAGCATAAAACAAGAAGAAACTAAATAAGCCAAGTCTAACCTAGAGAGCAGCATGGCAAGTGAGAGAGAGCTGGAGTGATGGACCTTGGAGCTGGTGAGGACCATGTCTCCAGGTCAGGCTCCAGAGCAGACAGATGCTCGCCAAGCACCGGATCGTCTCTTCTCAACTACAATGGCTGGACACAGGTGGTGCTCCTTCCAGAGCCTCAGCTGGACCTGAGCACCACGGTGTCTGTGATGCCTGCCTCCATTCCCCGCCCTGATGCCACGTCCTGACCTCCACCTCCATCTCCACTCAAGAGTAAACACTGGCCAAAGCATGCCTCCCACGAACTTGTGACAGCCGGACCCCCAGCCCTCACCTCTCTACCTCGGCAGGATAGCAGATCATGCAGAGCAGAGTCCTTTCAGCTTACGGGGGTTCAGATAAGGTCAGAGTGTAAGTGAGAGCTGATGGGGACAGTGTGACACTGTGAGATGTTGATGGCCACAGGGACCCAGCCAGGAGTGGTGGGGCAGCAGGGGCAAGTGCTCTGATACAGGCCTGTGGGTACAAAGCCCCAGGAAGACATTTGTTAAACAAGACAGACATGTCCCCTCAGAGGGGCCCTAGTGCAGTCTGAGCAGACAAGAAGAGGAGGTGAGCAAGCTTTTTGTCCCTGTAATGAGATGTCTGAGACAGAGGACTTGGGAACGAAGGGGGTTTATTTAGCTTACTATTTTGAGGGTTCGAGGAGTGTCCCCATCCACTTAGTCTGACAGAGCCTTCATATCTGGGTCACACTGTGGATGGCAGTGGTGGGAGCCAGAGAACCACATCTGGAGAGCTTCATCCCAAGGACGCAGCGCTGACCTACAGCCCTCCCACCAGACGCCACATCCTAACTTCCACCACCTGTCAGTGGTCACACTCTGGCCAAAGCACCAATAACAACAGACAACCCCAACAATAGCCGCACCATAGCAAAGAGGAGACGTCTAAATTCAGCCCTGGCACGAAAGCCGCCCTCACCACTACCACCACAGAGGCTCCCAGTAGGCATCAAGAGATTCTTGGAAGCCTGTTCCAAAAAAAGAATTTTCAAGGGCAGGCAGAGAGCTACCTGCAGCAGAGAGGCCTGTCTATCGGTCCTTCCAAGGGAGCAAACATAGAAAGTCCTTGGGGCCAGGATTGTGCTTCCACTCCAAGAGTAACCATCCCTGGGCCTCGATCTCCTTGTCCTACGTGGAGCAGCCTTGGTATGCCACTCGTGTTCCATGGATCCAGAGCCAAGATGTGTGTGTGTGTGTGTGTGTGTGTGTGTGTGTGTGTGTGTGTATGTGTGTGTGTGTTCATGCCTGGGATAGGACAGGAGTCTGGCCCCTGCCAGGCAAGTCTCTACTACTGAGCCACCCCCAGCCCAACAGCTGAGGTGAGAAAAGTGCTCTGAGGACAGAATCCTCCACAGACACAAGTCACTGCAATGCATCTGCATATGGAGTGGGTTCAGAGCAGGGAACTGAAAGCAGTGACAGGGGTCACTGGTGTCCCATTTCCCTAAGCTACCCCTTCTAAGCCAATGGAACCAGCCCGGTGCTACCAAAGTGCCTCAGTACATTGTACCCAATGCCACAGCCAGGCAGGATCAGGAACCAAGCCACTCAGGGTCAGAGACGAAACCTTCTTGGAAGGAAGAGGAAAGAGCTGGGTCCAGGAAATCAATGTTCAGAAACCATGTGCCACCTGACCAGGCCTCCCCTGCTAGCCCAGGCTAGCCCGGGCTCTAGATCTCCAGGGACCTCACCCCCACCTAAATCTGCTGCAACCATTCTAAGGGAAGCATGTCCTTAGTGACAGCAGGGACAGTCCAGGGACTGCGGCAGAGGACAAGGCTGCACACTGGAGGGCAGGGGGCGGCAAAGGCCCACAGAATAGCTCAAAGCCCAACAACCACACCCACTCTCCAGACTGAGAGCAAATCTTCCCAAAGTAGAAAAGATGGACCCGAGGGAACATGAAACCCAGGGAGAAGGGTCCTGGGTTCCAGAGGACAGAGGTGTCCTGGGTGACTCCTTGGTGCAATGTGCGTGTATGTGCGAGTACATGTGGGTGAGTGTGTGAGTGAACATGTGTGAGAACATGTATGAATATGCATATGGATGTGTGTGAAAACATGTGGGTGTATGAGTACAAGTCTGTGTGAGTGATTGTGATTATGAGTATGTGTCAGTGTGTATGAGTGTAGTGTGTCAGTGACTATGGGTAATCTGAATAGATATGTGTGAACGTGTGTACACATGTGCCAATATGTGTGAGTGTGAATAAACGAGTTGTCCATGAGTGTCTGTATGTGCAGACACATACGTGTGCATGTCTGTGCAAGTGCTGGCTTGACGGGATCAGGATACAAAGAGTGCAGTAGGTATGGCAAGGAAAGAGGGAACTTTCTGCAACTACCATCTTGGGTCAATGCTGGGAGGCAAAGGGGCTCAGACAGCTGGGGAGGTCCAGGCAGCTGGGGAGGTCCGGGCCAGCTGGGGAGTTCCAGGCCAGCTGGGGGGTCCGGGCCAGCTGGGGGGGGGGGTCCGGGCCAGCTGGGGAAGTCTCACCCTGCTCTTTGCCCTTGCAGTCTGCTTCTGTCTTTAGCCACCCCCCCCCAACCTCCACTGCCTCTTTCTGTATCTGGAAGTCTTTTGTTCTCAGATTCTTCCATGTATGTCTTGCCCAGTGTCTTCTCTCTCCTGCTTCTCTATTCTCCATTCTCTCCTCTCTCTTTCCTTTCTCTCTCTCTCTCTATCTCTCTCTGTCTCTCTTTTCCCCTCTTCTTACCTCCCTCCTTCCCTTCCTTTCTGTCCCCCCACCCCACCCCTCTAACATCCTGGTATCCTCCTTTGCCCCAGGAATACCTCTTCTTTCAGTCGTGTGGTTGCCTGCTCTTCCTTTGTGCTGGGAGAGGTGCATCTTCCAAAAGAGCAGAATCCTCTGGGATGTGGGTTTCCAGGTCTGAATGCTTAATTCTGCATTCCTGCTCAGCAAGGGCAAAGATTCAAGCCCCATTGTACCCAGCTTATCTTGCACTCTACCGGCCTGGCTAAGATGCTCCCTTTCCCTCCCCCGGGGGGCCAGCTGTCCCCAGAGGAAGGAGCACATCTGGAGCTCCTCAAGAAGGATTTGCTTCCCTGCCATGGAAAGTCGGGGAGCCCTGAGCAGGGTCCTCACCTGCTACGCAGCCAGCGAACCTGGGACATGGCCAAGCTCTACATCAGAGTTCTTTATTTTGTTAATATTTTATTCCAAGAACTAGTGCATACTGTTTCCAATTGTGTTTAGATCTGGTTACAACTTGAAAAATAGAAACCTTAATTAACTGGGCACTATTCAAATGCATGAATAATTAGAAACACTTCACTGTCATGAGCTACCAACTTTTCCCGGTTTCCCTTCTGTAGACAAGGAAACTGAGGCACAGGAGTCATGCAGCTATCTGCTCCAGGTTCCAGCCCTCTAGTGCTAAGGTCGGCTCTTTTTCTGGCTAATACTCCGGCCTCCTTTGGCCATAGGACACTGCACAGAGTTTACCTCAGGCCAGTTCCTAGGTCAGCCAGGTCCTGCCTCCCAGAAGTTGGAGGCTGAATCCCTTCCCCACCCCTCAGCCTTTCCTCAAACCTGGATCCCTCTCATTCCCTAAGCCCCTTCAGAAAAGGAGCCACCCCCACATTCCCCAGGACCCCGCCTTGCTATATTCTTCAAGGCTCATGTGATGGAGGTCTCCTTGCTATCCTTCACCTGTATTCTGGATCGCTGCCCCCTCCCACACAATGGAATCTCGCTCAGCACAGGGAGATCTGCCTTGTTCTCCACTGTGACCTCGGCATCCCAAACGGCCTGGTTCCACAAAGCTTATGGAAACAAATGAAAGGTAGGAGGGCAATGTAGGTTTGAACAGAGAGGACAGAAGAAGTGATGTTTCAGGAGAGGATGATGGAGCTCAGAGAAGGTATAACAGCAGGGTATGCACTGAGACAGGGAGTCGCAGTGTGCCACGCACGGCAGGGGAATGTGGACAGAAGGACCAGGGTGAGGATGGGCACCATCCTGGGTTTCCCATCAGGAACGGGGAATGAGTGAGGGAGCTAGAGAGGTGGCATGGCACTGGCTGTGCTTTGGAGAGACTGGCAGCTTGGGTGGAGCAGGGAGCCCCATTGACCTATGGAAGAACTCTTCCTGCCCTGAGAGATCTGAGAGACTGAGGAGGAGGCAGGAGGTGGGGGAGGGGCCCTAGGGCAAACAAGGCCCAGGCAGTCTGGATGCAGAGACGATGCCAGTTGGGTACCAGACAGGAGCAAGACCGTATGAGAGGGAGGACGCCTCCCATGGTCTGCAACCACCCAGATGCATTTTCTAGAAATCAGAGCAGGTCAGGATCTTTGTTTTCTATTTCCCCTGCCCACTGAGAATGATGAGGAATAGATCATGTTTCCAAACACATTGCAAGAATCTGCAGTGGAAGTTGGAAGAATAACCCCAGGCTTCTTGGTCTAATTCTCAAGGTCAACTGATATCATTAGAATAACATGAACTCAATTTGAGTTACAGCAGGGAAATCATGTTAGGAAATATGGGTCACTCTCCACCGAGTGATAAAGCTGCTACCTCAAGCCATCAGAAGGGCTTGCTCAGAAGCTGTCAACCGTCCTCACCCCCTTGTCAGGCTGCCTCCCAACAGCATATCACCCACAAAATCAGAGCCCCCTGGATGAGGCAGAAATGTCACTGGGCAAGGACCTCAGAGCCAGCCAGGGAGGATGGGGTGTCCCCACACAAATGGAAGATTTGTTCTCCTTGGTTTCCATTGAGAAGTTTGCTTTGTGATTCTAGAGATTTTTCTCCAAGGGCTACTGTGGGAAACGAGGCAGAGGGAAGGGCTGGGGTCTGAATACACAAAGCCCCGAGCTGGTGGGGGAGATGCCAACTCTTGGTAAGGAAGCATCAGGCTGTGGGGGCGGCAGGGGGGGCTATGGAAAGTAAGGACAGAAGTGAACAGCTGAAGGTCATCGAGACACCATGTGTAAAAGACACTGCCCCTCCACATCAAGTCTGGCCCCCATGACAAGACCACCCACTGTTTCTGTGAAAATTAGACAGTAGAACTTTATGTGAGATCTCCCTAATTTACAGTGTTATAGCACACTAAAGGTTCTCTGCTGTATGAAGCAAGTCCTAGTGGGACTTAAGGAGTTAAAAATGGTCAAGCTTGCTCCGGCTTTGGGCTAGGGGCCCTGCTTTGTCAGGAGGGAGAGCTGAAGGGACAGTGCCTCTGTAAACCTGGACTAGCACTTGAGTCCATGGGAGTGGAAACTATGGCCCACAGTACCCTATCAGGGGCTGAAGTGGTTCTACATTGGACTAAGTAGATACTAGGGCTGTGCCCAGCTAAAACACACTTCATGTATGGCCACCCCTTCCAGGCACTAGCCCACAGCCAGCGAGTGATATTAAGGGAGCTGTGGAACACGTGAACACCCGGGCTCTGGGGATCAGCTTAGTACTTGATACCACGAGGGGTTCCATCTTGGCTTGCCTTGGTTCCCTCGCTCCCCGTATGGCTCACCCTCCGTACCACCTCCTAGAAAGTTCTCCTGGCCTCTAATGCTCTCCCTTGTCATGGAGAGCACCACCCCGATCACATTCTTTGCAGGTGTGATGGGATCACTTAGGTGAATGCAGCCCTGCTAGAGCCCATGCCTACAGTAGGTACTGTGTAGCCATTTGCTGTGTGCCATGAGACAGCAGGAAATAATAGGAAACTGTGGCCCAGTGACCAGCCACATGCAGGTTAGTCTTTTAAATCAAAGCCTGGAAACCTGTCACTGATGGCCCGGCATGGAGTTCCATGGATAGGGAGGGTGGGGAGGGGGTCCCACGGATTGGAGGATATCAAACACGCCCTGCTCACTAGATGCCAGGAACCAAACCCCAGTGGAAACAACCAACAGGGTCACTAGACAATGCAGAAACCACCTGCCATTGAGAACCTGTAACCCAACTCATTAAAGTTCTGTGACACACAGCTAAAAGAAGCCACAGTCTGGGACCCAAAAGCTGACTAGGATCCTTCCAGGCCTTCACAGGGAAATGGAATCTCAAGACTGGCCAACAGGGAGTGTGGGGCAAGGGCAGGAGCCTGCCCAAAGGGATGGGCACACTGCTTCAAGTCGCAGAGACTCATGGTGCAACCCAGACAAGCCAGTTCCCTTACACAGCTTTCCGCCTCAGCTGAGAAGTGGGGGTACCAGTTCCTGTCCTGTCGACTCCCTGGAGGAGCTGCCCAGGGGCGCATGTACATGAGGGGTGTTCAGCAGAGTCCACACATGCACACGTCCCTCCCAGGGTCAGCTGAGGTAGCTCAGCTACAGGGGGAGAAAGCAGGCAGGCAGACAGATGGCCTTTATTTATCATGTCCCTCGTCCCCAGTCCCCATCACCCAGGGCAAGGAAGATGAAATGCTCTAGAAACAAAATGTGTTAAATTCTCAGGACTCACCAAGACCTAATGAACTCAAGAGTTTCAACATGTGGTATGTAGTAGAATCTGGCTGTTTATTTTTAATTCCAAAAAGACACTGGATAAAAAGCCTATTAAAGAGTTAAGCCACCGTGACAAGCCCATTCCACCAGCAGTGGGCAGCAGAAACAGGAAGAAAGTTTGCCTCTGAAACATCTGGTGGGCGCCTCTGAGACCTCGCCTCTGCCGTCCTCTGTCTTCCTGCTCTCCCCAGCCAGAGGGAAACAGCAGCAGCCAGTCCTGAAATAGCCTCACTCCCAACAGGGACAGGAAGCTGCAGCCACAGGCCAGAAAGCCACCACGAGACTGGCACTGGGAGCCCCCCACTGCACGTCACTTCCCTTAGGAGATTAGCAGTCGCCTACTCTGCCGGTGAGGAGAGGCTGCCACCTGACTTCCGGGAGCCGGGGTGACTATGGCTGGCGAGGGCTCCGGGATGGCGTCTCCTTTTCCCCTTGGCTCTTTCATCCCATAAAAGGAAGGGTCTATGGGGTACCCCCAAACAGGGACCATTAAACAGCTTAAAATATATTTTAAGAGTATTGACTCATGGGGCATGGTGGTGCATGCTCCTTTAATCCTAGCACTGGGGAGGCAGAGGCAGGCGGATCTTTGTGAGTTCAAGGCCAGCCTGGTCTACAGAGTGAGTTCTAGGACAGCTGGGGCTACAGGGAGACCCTGTCTCAAAAAGATTAAAAAAAAAAAAGAGTATTGACTCTAAAATATAGAAAGAAAGCTGTAAAATCAAAAGTATTAATCATTTCAAAAGCAAAATTCCAAAATACTTGTCACTTTTTTTTTTAATTTATTTCCGTATGTGTATGAATGTATTGTCTGCATGCAAGTCTGTGCACCCGTGACGTGCAACGCCGTGGAGGTCAGAAGAGGGTGTCGGACTCCCCTGGAACTGGAGTTCTCCTGGAATTGGAGTTTCAGACGGCTCTCGGCCGCCATGTGGGTGCTGGGGATCGAACCCGGGTCCTCTGCAAGAGCGGTTGGCGCTCTTAACCGCTAGGCCATCTCTCCAGCCCCTTGTCACTTTTTTTAAGCAAAATGATTATATTGAACAATTGCACTCAGTGCAAGCTGACTTAAGTTTAAATACATGGCATGAAAAGGCCACTCAGAATCTTCAACCCACCCAGAAAGCGTGCTCCTTTCACCTTCTGCTGTGTTGAGGGGACAGAGAGGCAGAAACTTGGTAAGCACACAGCACACCCTCCCTGGGTCTGCCTCAGAAACTCCAGGAAGACCCAGAGCTTGTGGAGTTTGGCACAGAGCTGGGTCCTCAGATCCATTTCTGAGCTGATTCTAAATGTTTGACTGTTAGGCCAACTTGTTGAGTCTTCTAGTTTGAGAGAAGATTCTGAGAGAGGAGATGGGAGATGATGGGATCTGGGGCCAGGCCTTGCATTCTCACTTTTAACTTTACTTGTTTGTATTTATGTCTCTGAGTGCTTTGCGTGCCTTTATGTAAATGCATCCTATGCATGCAGTACCTGTGGAGGCCAGAAGAGGGAGTCAGATCCCCTGGAACTGGATTTAGGACAGTACTTTCTGAATGGACATCATGAACAAGAGAAAAACAAGATAGACTGAGGGGGCCATTTTCATGAAGAGACAAGAGTGAGGAAAGTGGAGGAAGAAAACTATTCTCACGGACTTCAGAGGCAAACAAAGTGGGCTAGCCTCTTCCATCCTGGCCTCCGTTTTCCTGGGCTCCGTTACCTGGACTCCCTAAGCTATATCCTTCCTACTTAACACCCTGAAATTCCCATTTCCTCCTCCAGAAAATTGTATGTGGTGGACAGAGGGCAAATGCTGCCACAGACGGCAAGGCATCTCTGCCCACTGCCTGCTGGTCTCGCAGTTGGCAAAAATCTCTTTCCACGGTTGGTGAGCAGGGTTGTGTTTATTTTGCAATTAGCAAAGAACAAAGGAAATGGCAGGGAGCTTGAGGGTAGTGTTTGTGGATTGTTTGGGGGGAACCAAAATCCCCGCTTCACCCCTGGTTCTGTTGGCTGCGGTCTGTGGGGTGGGAGGATATGAGCACCTTCAATCATTGCAAGCCTTTTGCAGCCAGGTCACCTGCTGTGGCAGATGGGCCCTCTATTCCAAGAGCAAGGCAAGGGCACAGCTATGCCCAGATGGGCCCCTGGATTGCTGAAGTCTGGGTGATGAGAAAAGACAGCCACAGCTGCCAACAGAAGGTCCTGGAGGACTGAGGAACCAGGGTCCACTCTGAGTCCACATCTCAGACAAGAGCCTAGGAGTCCTTTGCCACACCATCTTCAAAATGGGCCCTGTCCCTGTGTTCTATGAAAGGTAGAACAGACCTCAGACCCCTACCAGCAGAATCAGGGAAATCCGTGGGGCTCAGGAGGTATCTATCCAGCACACAGGGCTCCAAGTTACCCATGGTAAACAAAGCAAATGATATTTACTTGCACAGGAGCCTGAGGTTTTGACAGCAAAGAGAGACTTATGGTAGAGTTGTTGCTGCATTTATATTTAATAAATTTAAGAGAGAGATGAAATAGACTTTAGCAAGGCTAGTGAAATATTTATAAAAGCACACCGAAGCCATGTAAGGAAGAGAGGGGAAATAAAACAGCTCGCATGTGGGATCAAGTCGAGCAAGCCAGCTTTTAACCTGACAGCTCTCTAGCACTGCAGGCAAGAGAGCTGCCAATGGGCCGCAGATGCACCACACCTGAGCTAGCCAGGAAGGCGGGGAGAGGGGGCGGGAGGTGGGGACGGCTGGGAACAGCCAGCTCCATGCAGTCCCGGGCAGTTGTCACACCTGCCCAGCTGACCAGGTGTGCCTGGCATTTTGCAAACCTCTCCTACTCCTTCCCTCCCCTGGCCCACATCCAGCAAAGCCCATGGCCTGGTAGCAACACACAGGGCTCCTGAGGAGCTTCTGACAGCCGGGGGCTGAGCCCCCTGGTTTGCATGTCTTAAGGGATCTCACCTGTCTTCAAGCTACTGTCCCAGGGGTAAGAGGGCCCATCTTCCCAGAGGGTTAGATGTGTCAGTTTCCTTATTTAAAATACATAGGCAACATATATTCCTGATGGAAAGATCTGGAAAAAATACAGCTCTCCTAGCGGAGTATGCAAACCCCATCAGCTACTTCTGCTCTTTACTCTGTCCGGGGTGGTTTTAACGGCAGGAGGGTCATTTCAGAGCAACTGCTGTTTGTGCAGAATGTCACAGGACATGGTATGTGCTGCACAGTTCTTCCCCTACCCTCTTCTCCAGATCGAAATTCACCTCACAAGCCCATGTTCTGACAAGCGCCCCTCAAAGGCATTCACAAAGAACTGCCTCCAGCTGGCGGTCCCCTCTCCTGACCCCAAGTTGTCCTTTCCGTGCCCTTGCTGTGGCCACCCCTGCACGCTGGCTTTCCTCCTGCCTCTTCTGTGCGTGGTTCTGCTTTTCCCTCTCTGCCTTCAGGAGCCCTTTGCTGGGCTCTAGACCACACCCTACACCCATTGCTCCCTGGAGAACAGCTTCTGGCTTCAGCATCCAGCTGTGAGGGACACCTGCTCTCCCTGGGGAGACTGCCACTTGTCCATTTTCCCAGGAGAAGTGGAAAATTGCTTTGCAGTTTGCAGACTAAGCTGCAGAAATGGGTTCACGAAAAAGCCAATTTGCAGAAAGCCAGCTCTCCAGATGACGGGCTGACCCGGCCTCTTGAGCTTGCTTTTGGAAGTCTGTGTTCCTTCTAGCATTTTTCATTCCAAATAACTAAACTGTCCCAAAGCTCTACCTCCCACTTAATCCCTGGCCTTTGTTGTGTTTTGGCATGTGTGTATATGTGTATGTACTGTGTGTTTGAATGCAGGGGGAGGGTGCCTGTGGAGGCCAGAGATGGACATCAGGTGTCTTCCTCAGTCACTCTCTGCCTTATATTCTGAGACAGGGTCTCTCACTACCCGTGCCCGATGCAGAATAGAATAGACCTCAGACTCCTACCAGCAAAACCAGGGAAATTCTGGGGGTGGGCGGTCCGGAAGTATCTATCCAGCACACAGGGCTCCAAGTTACCCATGGTAAACAAAGCAAATGATATTTACTTCCACAGGAGCCTGAGGTTTTGATTGATTCATTTGGCTAAATGAGCTGGCCCTGGAGATCCAGCCTGCCTTTCTCTTCCCAGCAAAGGGATTATGGGCATGTGCCCACATACCTGGCTTTTTACATAGGGAGTTAGACATCTGAACTCAGGTTCTCGTTAATGTGTAGCATGTACTTTCCCAGCTGAGCCACTTTCCAGCCCCACGGCCTGTGGACTTTGAATGGCTGCAGAGAGCTTTGCTGGATGGTCTAAGACGGGTGTCTGATGGCTCATTCAACAGAACTATGTCTGCAGACAACTCATTTGTACACTGGCTTCTGTGACTCAACACAGATCCTTTTCTGGGCTGCAGGGAGGTTCTGGACCCATCTCCTGAGCCCTGAGGCCACCCCCTCCAGCACCTTCTCCTTCCTCCAGGCCTGCCTCACTATCTGAGCCTCAGCCTCCTGCTGTGGGGACCATTTAAATATCCACGGGATGGGGGGGGGTGAATTTGCAGGACCACAGCAGGCAAGGCTGGGGCTCTGTCTGAGAATTCTTGGAGACAAAGAATGTATCACAAGCAGATCGTGGGGACCAGAAGTCACCTGAGTCCCCCCTCCACCACTTCTTGTCCCCATTCTCCACCTAAGCCCAACTCCACTGGGTAGAACTCTACCAGACTGCCCACCCCAGGCCTCTGTCCAGGTCTGTCCCCCACCAAGAATACTCTCCCCTCTTCCCCCTGTGCCTTCTTCCTTTTTCTTTAAATAAGTCTATCAAGATATAATTTGCATATAATGCCTTGCACACACTTAGAGTGTGCAGTAAGTTTTGATACAAGCAAACACCTATGAAACCATCACCACATCAAGGAAGTGTACCTGCTGTCACCGCCCCCCCCCCAAGTTCCTACTGGTACTTTGTTGCCCCTTCCACCTATCACCCCAAACACAAGTGAAGACTGGTAGGATTTCTGTCTCTATAAGTTAGATCACAGTTTCCACGGTTTTGTGACATATGACAGGATGCAGTTATGTCTGGCTTCTTGCATGAAGCATCTCCATGTTTTGAATAGATCAATAGGCTTTGGTTTATGAAGTTATATTCCTTTGTTTTGTTAAGTGATATTCCATTTTATGGACATATCACAATTTATTCTGTCACCTCTTAATGGATTGTTGACAGATTAAAACATAAAGCTGTATGAGCATTCCTATACTGAGTTTTCAGTGGACAAATGCTTTCATTTCTCTTGGTCAGTACTGGAAGTGGAATGGCTGGAGTCTGGAACAGGTGTGCATTCAATTTTTACACACCCGCCACACTGTTTTTCAGATCAGCAGTATAAGGGAGTTCTTGTTTTCCACATTCTCACTAACACTTTGACAGTCATGTAGATTTTAATCTTGGCACTAGATGGTCCTAGGCAGCTTATTGTGATATTAGTTCCCATTTCCCTAATGACCCCTGCCATTGAGAATCTTTTCATCTACTTATTGGCCATTTTCCTGCTAATATCATTTGCCATTTTCTTTCAAGTATGTGCCTGGTGTATGTATATGTTCCTCTGAGTGTACATACATGTGTATTGAGGATGTGTGTGCACATGTGTACACATGTGTATTGAGGATGTGTGTGCACATGTGTACACAGGTGTATGGAGGCTAGAGATCAATGTCAGGTGTCTTCTACAATACTCTCAACCTTTTTTTTTCTTTTTTTTTTTTTTTTATTTATTCCTGTATGTGTATGAATGTATTGTGTGCATGCAAGTTTGTGCACCCGTGACATGCAATGCCGCGGAGGTCAGAAGAGGGTGTCGGATTCCCCTGGAACTGGAGTTCTCCTGGAATTGGAGTTTCAGACGGTTCTCGGCCACCATGTGGGTGCTGGGGATCGAACCCGGGTCCTCTGCAAGAGCGGTCGGCGCTCTTAACCGCTAGGCCATCTCTCCAGCCCCTTGAGACAGAATCTTTCACTGAACTTGGTGCTCACCAATTCAGCTGGACTGGCAGGCCAAGTCCTAGGAACTTTTCTTGGGTCTCTGCCTCCACAGTGCTGAGATTTCAGATATGCCACCATGCACCATGCATGGGTGCTGAGAATTAACCTAGGGTTCCTGTGCTTGTGCATCTGATCAGCTAAGCAATGTCTCCAACTCCTTATTTGCCAGCTTATCTATCAGCTTATTTTTTTATTTTGTTGTTGAATTTTGAAAGTTTTTAAACAGATTCTAAGAACAAACCCTTCAGCTGACATATGATTGAAAATCAGAATTAAATATCAGCATCTGTGGTTTGCTTAACAGCCCTTTAATTGCATCTTTCAAAGAGCGTGTTTTTCATTTTAATAACATCGGATTCTTTTTTTTTTTTTTCTTTTAGGGACCATGATTTTGGTCTTATTTCAAAGAAATTTTTGCTCAACTCATTGTCATAAAGATCTGTTTTTTTCAGGGATTTTGTTAACGTCGCATTTTGCATCTGGGCCTGTGATTCTGTTTGTGTTCAGTGCAAGTGTTAAGTCAGTTTGTTTATTGTGCACATGGCTCTCTAAGGGCTCCAGTAACACTTCTAGAAATTATTCTCTTCCTTTACTGAATCATCCTAGAACTTTGTGAAAGCTGAGTTTGGACTGTGTGGAGACAGTCTTCGGGTTATCTCTTGATTGCTTGGCTTTATTGTAAAGCTTGAAATCAGATCAGGGTAGTCCTTAGTGTTGTCTTTTTCAAAGTGGTTTTGGCTATGCTAATCCCCTTTGCATTTCCAAACGAATTTGAGAATCCCCAATGACAAACCTGCAAGGACTTCGGTCAGGATTGTTTTGAATCCATTGGCAAATCTGGGAAGGATTGAGAGCTTTGAAAGATTGAATCTTCTGGGGCTGGAGAGATGGCCTAGCGGTTAAGAGCACCGACTGCTCTTACAGAGGACCCGGGTTCGATCCCCAGCACCCACATGGCGGCCGAGAGCCTTCTGATACTCCATTTCCAGGAGTTCTCCAGTTCCAGGGGAATCCGAGACCCTCTTCTGACCTCCGCGGCATTGCACGACACGGGTGCACAGACCTGCATGCAGACAGTACATTCATACACATACAGAAATAAATAATAATAAATAATAAAAAAAGATGCTGTAAATGTATAGTCGATTCTGATATTGTGTGATCTGCAACCCTGCTAAATCTTATTGTTGGCTTTAGTGATGGCTTTATATATTCTATCAGATTTCCTACATATACAAGCATGTAAAGTACACAGAAGGGTGGAGTCTAACTCCTACTCTCCCCTCCCTATTTATTATCTGGAACCTCCAGAACAATGCTGAATAAAAGCAGGGAGTGGAGACATCCTGGTCTTGCAGGCAGCATCTAACCTATCATCATGAAGAATGCTATCTGTTACTTGTGGGTCTTTCAGGTTAAAGAATTCTGTGTCCACGGGAGGGGAAAAATGGATATTTTCTTTCCTTTTTTTTTAAGCCTCATTTTATTTATATTTTAATATTTTGTATTTATTATTTTTATTTTCTGTGTACAAGTGTATTGCCTGCATGTATGTAGCACACTCATGTCATGCAATGCTGGTGGAGCTGAGAGGAGGGTGTCAGTTTTCCCTGGAACTGGAGTGGCAGGTGGTTGTTAGCCACCATGCAGATGCTGGGAATCAAACCCAGGTTCTCTGAAAGAGCAGCTAGTGTTCTTAACCACTGAGCCATTGATCCAGCTCCTCGTTTTATTTTTAAATTATGTGTGTGTGTGTGTGTGTGTGTGTGTGTATGTGTGTGTGTGTGAGTGCAGGTGTGCAAGGAGGCCAGAAGAGGGCATTGGATACCCTGGAGCTGAAATCACAGGTGATTGTGAGCTGCTTAATATGGATACTGGGAACTGGGAACTCAGGTCTCTTACAAGAGCACAGGCTCCTAACTGAGCCGTCTTTCTAGCCCTGCTTTCCTGCGTTTTGAATGGGGTGAATTGCCTGGATTGATGCTAACCCTCCTGGTCATGACACATCTTTTTATGTGTCATTAGGTTCAATCTTTATAGTATGTTTTTATTTTATTTATTTTTTTATGTTATGAATGTACTGTCTGCATGTAGGTTTGCACACCCATGTCGTGCAATGCCGCGGAGGTCAGAAGAGGGTGTTGGATTCCCCTGGAACTGGAGTTAAAGATGGTTCTTAGTCGCCATGTGGGTGCTGGGGATCAAACCCAGATCATCTGCAAGAGCAGTCAGTGCTCTTAACCGCTAGGCCATCTCTCCAGCCCTATAGTATTTTTTAAAGTACTTTTCCATCTACATTCAAGAAGAGAACTGACCTGCAGCTTTCTTTTCCTGCATTGCCTTTGTTTGGTTCTGCTATCACGTAATGTAAGCCTCATTGGATGAGGTAAAAATATTCCTCCTTCCAACTTCTGAAATGCTTCTGAAATGCCATGTATGGAATTCTCATTATTTCTTCTATAAATGTTTGCCGAGAGTTGACAAGTCAAGCCACCTTGACTTTAAGTTTTATTTGTGAGAAGGTTTAATTATAAATTCAAATATGGAACCACTCAGGTTAACTATTTCTTCTTCATTGAAATTTGGTATTTATTCTCATTTCATCTGTGGTGTTGAACTTATTGATGCGGAGGGCTTCCCTGGGTGATCTGCTTTGGAGACGATCTGCAGATTCGGATCCAACCCACTGTCTTTTCCACTCTTTGGATCCTTCTTTCCTAAGGGTCAAATCCAGGTCCTCATTATGTTTCTGAATATTTGTGTCTTTCCGAAGAATCTTTCTGTTATTTTGTACTAATTTAATTCCAATGTGGTCAGAAGATGTGTTGTGACTTAACTCTTAAAATTTACTGAGACTCATCTTATAAACTAAAATATGGTCTATTTGGCCAAAGTCCCATAAATTTGCAAAGAACAGCCTTTGCTGCTGTTGGGTAGGTGCACTAAGGTCACAGGTCAGCTTGGCTGATGGTGTTCAAGTGTTCCCTGTCTTTGTGCGCTCCATTAGTTGTTGAGATAAGGGTGTTGAAATATCTGAACATAAATGTAAATTTGTTTATCTCCCCTTCAGTTCTGCAAGTGGTTTCCCTTCATGTATTTTGAAGCTCTGCTAATAGCTAAAATAAAAAAATGTACCACCATGCCTTTAATCCCAGCACTCAGGAGGCAGAGGAAGGCAGATCTCTGTGAGTTCAAGGCCAGCCTGGTCTACATAGTGAGTTCCAGGACAGCTGGAACTCCAGGATGACCATCTTAAAAAGACAAAAAAAAAAAAAAATTAAGGATTGCTGTATTTTCTTGATGTATTTAATCCCTAAGTTATTATAACAACCCTTCACACTCATGAATATTCTTTGTTCTGAACACCCCTTCTTTGTTTTTGACTGGACTTGACATGGTGTGTCTCATTCCATCTACTTACTTACACTCCCATTTCTGCATTTGAAATGAAGTCCTTGGGCCTTTGTCTGAAAATGCATGTATTTTGCCAGGCAGGGTGGCACATGCCTTTTAGTCCCATCATTTAGGAGGTTGAGACAGCTGGAGCTCTGTGAGATCAATCCAGCCTGGTCCACAAAGCAAGTGCTAGGCCAGCTGGGGCTACAGAGAGACCCTGTCTCAAAAAGACTAAAGAAGGAAAGAAAGCGAGACATGGTGACACATACCTTTAATCCCAGCACTCAGGAAGCAAAGTCAGAGACAGGTGGATCGCAAGGCCAGCTGGGGGCACAGGGAGACTGTGTCTCACAAAGACGAAAGAAAGAAAGAAAGAAAGGAAGGAAGGAAGGAAGGAAGGAAGGAAGGAAAGAAAGAAAGAAAGAAAGAAAGAAAGAAAGAAAGAAAGAAAGAAAGAAAAAAAGAAAGAGAAGGAAGAAAGGAAGGAAGGAAGGAAGGAAGGAAGGAAAGAAGGAAAGAAGGAAGGAAGGAAGGAAGGAAGGAAAGAAGGAAAGAAGGAAGGAAGGAAGGAAGGAAGGAAGGAAGGAAGGAAGGAAGGAAGGAAGGAAACTGTAAACTCTGAGCTGACAAGTCTGCTATTTTCTTTCTTTCTTTGTACCTGAAGCTCACTGAGCTTCTTAGGTCTGTGCTGTTTCTTCAAATATGCTTCCTGCCCCTCTCCATAGAAGCCCTAAGTGGGTACACGAGGCTGTGGAGTGCTGTCCCACAACTCATTATATCCTGTTACTGATCTGCTTTTTTTTTTAATTTTTTTTTATTAATTTTTATTTATCTTTGTATGTGTATGAATGTACTGTCTGCATGCAAGTCTGTGCACCCGTGTCGTGCAATGCCGCGGAGGTCAGAAGAGGGTCTCGGATTCCCCCGGAACTGGAGTTCTCCTGGAATCGGAGTTACAGACGGTTCTTAGCCGCCATGTGGGTGCTGGGGATCGAACCCAGGTCCTCTGCAAGAGCGTCGGTGCTCTTAACCGCTAGGCTATCTCTCCAGCCCCCTGATCTGCTTTTTATTCTTGTTCTCTGATTCATTCTGACTGGCTTCTATTGCTGCGTCCTCAGGTTCAGCAATCTTCTCTTCTACAGAGCAGAGTCTCCTGTTAGTCCCGTCTAGTGTACACTTCATCAGACTTGTGGTCTTCATTTATAATCTTTTGATTTGGTCCTTTCTGTCCTTTCTATGCCTCTAACTTAATTTTTTAAATTTCTTTTTATTTTTATGTGTATGGGTGTTTTGCACCTTTATTATGTATTTTGAGTTCAAGGCCAGCCATGGAGGCCCAAAGAGGGCCTCAGCTCCCCTGGAACCACAGTTAAGGACAGTTGTTAGCCTCCATGTTGGTGTTGGGAACTGAACCCTAGTCCTCTACAGTTGTACTTACCAACTCTGTCCAGCTCTGTAACTTTTTTAACATATGGAATATAGTCATTAGAACTATTTAATGTTCTTTTCTGCTAATTCTAACATCTGTATCTGTTCTAGGTCCACTAAAAACCCAAACTATAGCAGCCTTCCTGAGTACTCTGCCCAATACCCTGTGAATAATTACATTCTATCACCTGGCTGCTCAGAGCAGGCAGTACCCCCAGCCCTGTGTCTCCAGGCCCTCTTTCCTCTGATCTTCCAGTGTTTGTTCTGGGGTCTCAGGTAGCTTTCTCCCATGTGTATGCTCACTAATATCACGGTGAGTACTCAAGCAGGAGCCCAGGGATCTGAGTGCACCTCTCTCCTCTCAGACCCTTTCCTACACATTCTGGCAACACTGTTCTCCTGACTCAAGTCCCCTCTGCTCAGGGGTCTGACAGTCTCTTGTTCCTTAACTCTGCCCACCCCCTCACCCCTCCACCCCCGCTAAGGGGTCTGACCGTCCTGTTCCATGGATACCTGCTCAAGTCAACAAACCAGAGCAAACACAGGGCTCACCTCACTTGGCTCCCATCACTCAGAGAACACGGCCCTTGGTTTATATGTCAGTTCCCGTGACTCGCTGTTTTGTACATCTCATCCAGTTCTTCTGTTCTAGATAGAAACATCGGTGTAGCCTTCATTACTCCACCTTGTCCAGAAGGAGAAGCCTCCTCCCTATAGCTGATAAATTGTCACATTTCATCCAAAGGGATCTACAGACACCTCAGCACTTCCTCTGACTTAATTCTTATCAGCCTGAATTGTTGTTACATGTTTACAGTCAAATGCACTACAGATTAACAGGTTCACTTGCTTCTGCCTGGCACACATTAAGTGTCCGGTTAATGTTGACCATTTTGAGCAAGTTTCGGCTCCCAATGATAAAGACGACAGCAGGGCCCGCCCCCTTGTGCAGGTCGGACATTGGGATAAGAAGTTCCATCTAGAAAGCTGAGCATGATGTCTACCTGTGCACCCAGGAGCAGGACACTCATCTGTGCCTTCAAGAGCCCAGAAGCCACAGTTGGCTGTCAGTCAAACACAGACTGAGGGCAATTCAAACCCAGGCAAGCTGGGAGCCTGATTTCAGAGAGAAAAGCCTATTGGTGCATAGAACCATCTTCCTTCTGAACTGCAGCTTCCCCAAGCCTGGGGTTCTGGAAAGACCCCGTTCCAGACAGTTTGAGAGTGAACAAGTCTAAAAACACGACCTGGTTTCCAATGCTTTTCCAGTGTGTACTCGGCGAGGAGGGAGTCCCCCCTTTTTCAAAGAATGTACCGCTGCCACCCCACCTCCGCCCTTCCCGTCAGTGAAGTATTTCCATAAGAGGAACTGCTTGATGGACCTGCTCCCTTTAAATTATTTCCTAACGATTCAGGCCTGTGCCTCTTCTTGGCTCACCTTTCCTTTCAATTACCTTCAGGAACAATGGCTGGGACAGGCCCCTCCTGCCTGGGACTCTGCAACACACGCCTCTGCGGCCAGGTGCCCAGGCTGGGCTCCGGCTTTGTTCCCCTGACCAGACGACCGGCGTTTCATCTCCCCATCTCCCCGTTCCACGGCATTTAAACTTTAACCTGGTAGTAACTTTGCCCACCTTAGCTCCTGATTCAAAGGCTGGAAGATGAAAGCCCTCCCCTCGGATGTAGCGGGAAAACTTCATCCTCAGTCTGTCTCTGTCTTTGAACTGCCTTGGAGCCTTTTTGCACAGAGCCTTTTATTCTCCCTGGGCCTCTAACTTTCAGGCCCGGGGGCTTGGGAAAGGCAGCAATGGGGGCTCCCCTGTTGGGGCCTTACAGGACCCCAAGTGCTCCTGGTAGGTAACTCACCTGTCTGCATACAGACACCTTCCCACCCCAGGGCCCAGGAGCCTGGCTCTCAGGCCACCATCTCTGGCCTCCAAGGCCAGCCCCCTGCCTTCGTCCAGCCCTCCCCCATCTCCGCTTCTGTTCATAAGCCCCAGACCCACAGTAACTTCAAGGCTTGTAGCCCCAGGTGGGTCTTCCAGAAACTTTTTCCTTTTCAATGCCAGGCAGGCCACTCACTGCTCTCAGATGTCGAAGGCACAATGAGAGAGTTCTGCAATCACAGAGAAATCCAGGTAAAGAGCAAATGGGATGGTAGGAAAATGAAGCAGAGAGAAGGCTAGATGTAAACACAAAAGCAGACGCAACTTTTCTTGCTTCTCCAAGTAGGCCTCACACTGCCAGGGCACTCAGCACTGCCCGTCAAAGCCAGTGAAGCCTTTTTTTTCTCATAGTTTTGTTGTTTGATAACCAAGAAAGGTCTTTGTGTCCTCCATGTCTCTCCTGCTGACAGAAATGAAGAATGTCCAGGTTGTGTGGTAGCCCTCAAAAAGGTATGTCTATTCCCTAACCTCAGGGATCTATGGACATTGCCTGGCTTGAAAAATGGGTCTTTGCAGATGGAATTAAGGATCTTGAGGTGAGGAAATGACTGTGGATTCTCCAGTAGGAAGCTTAATCCAACAACAGGAGTCCTTAGAGGCAAAGAGAAGGAAGCAATGGAATCACAGAGCCTGGGATGAGAGATGTGGCTGCAAGCCTGGGAACACTCGCTGTCACCAGAAGCTGGGTTGTCCCCTCGAGCCTTCAGCGAGAGCACAGCCTTGCCAACAAGGCCTGTGCCTCTTTAATTTCTGGCCTGTGGAATAGGGACAAAATAAAGTTCTGTTTTCTAAGTCATCAACCCTATGGCCACTTGTCATGAAAGAACAGGAAGCATGCAAACAGAAGAGAGGAACTATGGGTAGCCACACATCTTCCCTGTGCCTGCAGCCTAAGAGGATTGTGCCCACAGGGTTCAACCAATCAGTTGTTTCCTGACATTTACCAGTGATTGGCTTAATGGGGAGGGTCTGTTCTAGCCCATGAGATGGGAAGGCATACTGGGGGCGATGGTCCCTCCACTTTCTCAGGATGTTATCATCTCTCCCTGTGAGTTCCCAGAGCCATATGAGGATGAGAGAAGGCTAGAGAGAGGGACAGGACCTGCAGAAGACAGAGCAAGAACAATGATACCATCTCACCTACACTATGAACTGCCTACCAGGCTAGAATAAGAGAGAGCATTCCCTAGAGACTAAACTCTGTATTGAAGAGTCCAGGACTAGAGGGACAGCTTGTATTAATCTTCTGAAGGAAACAAGGCACATGTGGGTATTGCAGCAGGAAGAGGACAGGGTTAGAGGTGGTCCACCAGCAAGTTGGTCTGTGAAGTCTGTGCAAGAGAAGGCCTTTTAAAGGATTTAGCTTACCACAAAGTGGTAGCATGGGGGAGGGAGGGCCAGATCTCTGGTGTCTGACACATGGGTTTGTCTCCATACCCTCTCAGTTTATGCTTCAAATTGGGAGCCAGAAGAACAGCCTGCTGATTTTAAAGCATAGCCAAGACTTGAGAGCCAGCAGCATTGTGGTGGAGAGAGAGAGCTGAGAGAGCTGAGATGGGGCATCAGGCTGGGAAGACACAAACTGCAGAGAGCTTTCAGTATGTCCAGAGTGTTGGTGACCGGCACTGGGGACAAGGTACTCAGAGCAGCACTAGGCCTTTACGAAGTACAATCCCATTCACTGGAGACAGTTGCATGCCAGGGCCCCCGTGTGTGTGTGTGTGTGTGTGTGTGTCTGACAGCTGACATCTGACAGGCAGCGCCTGAGCGATGTGGGACCCAGTGCTGGTTCTGAGAGCCTGTGATGGGCCTCCGGTGGCAGCGGCACAGCCTCTGATGACTCCTCAGGCAGTTGAGGCACTTGAAGCACTAACATAAATGAAAAGGCTTCCACACACCACTTGGCAGCTGTAAGGTGTTTGTGAGGTTATGAGACAAGCCTGGAGTATCCCCCAAACAATTGAGTAACATTTTGAGGGGGCTTCTAGGAGTACTGCAATATTTAGTGAAGGCAAGAGCCACTTAAATACGTATCCTCCGAGCTTCCAGGAGGTTCCACCTTCACCAGTGAGAACAGTAGCTCCAGACAGGGCTTAGCTCCTAGGGTCCAAAGCTGCCTTGGAAGCTTCAGTACACAGCCAGGCAGAGCTCCACCTCATCTGCCTCGACACGGGGCAGAGAGTCCCTCCTCCTGCCCCTGTCACTGCCGTGACCCATGTCCTGCTCCTTGCCAAGACTAGGTTTCTGCAGGGCTGGCCATCAGGGAGCCTTAGCAGGAGGTCCGAGTCACCCGCAGCTTGCCTGTGCACAGCCTACCACCTGCTAATCACCCGCACAGTCATTAGGCGAAGGACAAGCCTGCTTGCAGGGTCATCTAAACCCCACTGAATTCATCATGTAAATTTGCTAACAGATGTAAACTCTCTGGGAAGATGGGCTATAAGCACTCTGCCTCTGACCCACTGCAAGAAGCCTGAGCTTCCATTTCAGGGTGGGTGACATTTCAGAGAGTACTAGGCCTGTAATGGCCATCTGTGAGTGATGACTGAGGTAACACGGAAGGCAGGCAGCCTGGTACTCTCCCTCAGAAGGCCTCCCCCATTCCAAGGCCCCCTTCCACCTTGAAAAGGTCTCAGGGCCCTTCACCATCCTGCCGGCCCCCACAAACACAGTGTAGTAGGCCTCAGGCTCAGCAGCTCAGCAGGCTCCTGGTCCCCAGGCAGTAGTGATGGGAACAACCAACTGCCCAGAAGGAGAAGCTGCTCTCTCTGCCCATGGGAGCCCCTCAGCAATTCCCAGGTGATGGTGCTTCCTCAGAGATTCTGCCCATAGTTTGAAGAAAAGCCCTTTGCAAGCTTCTCCGCTGAGTGGTCTTTTTACATGGCACAGCTCTGCTGACTCAGGGAAGAACCTTTGCTTTGGTGGCCCAGTGTCAGCCGAGCCATGCTTAGGGGAAGAATGTGGTCACGTCTTTGCAGACCCAACCAAGGTTGTCCTCAACAACATCACTCTGGAACTATCTCCAAAGAGGACAACTGACACGTGTCCTCTTCCTGCATACAGCACAGAGCTTTGTGAAGTGACCCCTGTATGAAAGGGGCACAGGAGTGGGGACCCTGGGGCTAAGAACTTGTTTTCTCTCAGTCTGAGCAACTGATGCCACCTGGGGTCTACTCCTGGAAGATCAGCTGCAAGGAGTCACAACTGGGCATAGGGAGCTGGCCTGGGGAGAGAGCAAGCCCAGGCAGAGGCCACGTAGGTTACTTATCCTTTAAGAGCTGTACATTAGTCAGACTTTCTTTTCTTTTTTTTTTTTTTTAATTTTTTTATTTTTATTTATTTCTGTATGTGTATGAATGTACTGTCTGCATGCAAGTTTGTGCACCCGTGTCGTGCAATGCTGCGGAGGTCAGAGAGGGTGTCGGATTCCCCTGGAACTGGAGTTCTCCTGGAATTGGAGTTTCAGATGGTTCTCAGCCGCCATGTGGGTGCTGGGGATCGAACCCGGGTACTCTGTAAGAGCGGTCGGCGCTCTTAACCACTAGGCCATCTCTCCAGCCCCAGACTTTCAATACTGTAACAAATGTCTGAGATCAATCATCTTCTAAAGGAGGGAAGGTTTGTTCCGGCTCACTTTCAGAGGTTTAGACTACCCCACTTGGCCGCATTGCTTTGAGCTTGTGGTAAACAGTACAGAAAATCTGTTCACTTCATAGCAGCTGATAAGAGGCCAGGGTCCCACAGACCCCTTCCAGGGTACGCCCCCAATAACAACTTCTTTCTACTAGGCTCCACCTTAAGGTCCTTCCACCTCTCAACGGCACCATGGACTGGCAACCAAGCCTAGAACTTGAGGGAAAATTCAAGATCCAACCTCCAGCAAGGCTTTCTACCTGCCAAGTTGGGGAAGACAGAGCCTCAGCTTCAGCAGACAAGGCCACAGTCTTTCATTGCACCAGCCTGGGCTCCCCAGTATCACGAGCTTTGTCCCGGGTACCCACTCATCTCTTCCCTCTACAGGATCCCAAGCACATAGACACCTAGTCCTCTTCAGTCCCCAACACCAAGCACATGATAAATGTAGTCCTTACTTTTGCATAGCAGTGACCAAAATTCCTGACATAAACAGCATCAAAGAAGAAGGGCTTATTCTGATTCACTTTCCGAGGATCACGCCCATGTGCTAGGCAGAACATCATGGCAAAGGGACAGTGTGGTTAAGGAGCTTCTTCACCTCATGGTGGCCAGGAAGGAGACAGGTGGGCCAGGGACAAGATACCCCCAAAGCCCTCCCCCCAGTGATCTACTTCCTCCAGCTGCACCCCATCTCCTAAAATTTCCAGCATCTCCAAAAACAGCGCCACCAGCTGGGGATCAAGTATTCAACAATGCATGAGCCTATGGGGCACTTCATATTCAAACCATAACAATTAATATTTCGTAACTGTAGCTTGAGCAGTGAACAGATGACTTGTCTGAAACCCACTTAATGTGCAGGCACGTCTTGCTATGCACCACCCCCCCTACATGGTGGTTTTTCCACAGCAAACACCTCCTCCTGAGTCCCAGCCTGCTCCTGGGCCATCCCACCCTCACTTTCTGTGAGCTCAAGGATTACAAACTAATCCTAATATATTTGCCTGAGCAAAACCTAATTAGAAAGGCAAATCTGTGAGAAACCGAGATGAAAACCGATGAAACTGGTGGAGGTACCCCAAACCCTGGAGAGGGGGGAAGGTGCTCTGGGCCTCCTCACCCTGAGGTATAGCTCTTTCAGTTCAAACAAGGGAGACAGGTCTCCTCCCTGTAACAGGCAAAGCCAAAGGAAAGGCAAAGGGCTGTTATTGAAAGATACCACCTTGGAATTCCGTCACAAACGAGTACCTGGGCAGCCATTGTACCTGACTTCTTGATGCCAGCACCTTGAATTTCAAATCCACCCCAAAATCCAACAGTGGCTACATGCTTCTATTGCAGGTGGTAAAATCCCAATGCCAAGAGTTTTCAGAAAAAGAGAAGTATGTGCATGTGTGCATGAGCATCTGTATGGACACAGAATTTAGGGTTCATGTATCTTAAAGAAGCCAGTGGAAAAGAGAACTGACACATACAACAGCTTCAACCGAGAACTTTCCTTCGTAGCCCTAAGTCTGATGGGGAGGATGCCACCACGTGTCCCTGCCAGCAATCAGCGCCCATCCCTCCCGACTGAAGCCAAGTATAGCAGAGATCCAGGACTGGTGGTGGGTGCTTGGACCTGATTGGCCTCTCTTTGGCCACATGTGCATCCCTGAGCCCATAATATTGTCAGAAAAATAAAATCCTCTGACTGGCTAGCCCTGGGTCATCTGTTCCACCTCTAGGTAGAGTTTATCTCACTTATTACCCAAAGTAGCTTCAAGAGGACAATTAGCAAACGGGCAGGCCAAACTAGAACAGCTCTCGATGGATGACCGCTAAGGGCCATCCTGCTCCAGTTCCAGGACATTTAATGGCATCTAGCATGTGCAACCCAATACTGCATCCTACAGAATGAACAGACAAAAGAAACTCCATATGGCCTCAGAACCTCAGGCCGGTCCCTGCACTGCCATGTCCCAAGACTCCATCAGTCTGTCTGCAGATCTAGTTGTTGTTGGACCCTCAGCCAGGAGAGGCGGCCCTTGTTTGCTCTGAGGTCTCCTCGGCCGGGTCCTGCATGCCACAACCATTCAGTCTTTGCACCTGTTGGCAAATAGTTATTGATGGGATATGCTTCTCAATACCGATGAGCATGACGCAAAGAGGGTACCATTCACTGATCACGGTGTGTATGTCAAGTGGTTAAGAATTCTATGTGGTCAATGGAGAATTATTTATTGAGTATTCTCATGCCCAAAATGCACGAGCGTGAGCAGCAGAAAGCCTCTCTGACCCAGAGCTTATGCTACAGAAACTAGAACCACTCCCACTACAGATGAGAAACTGAGGCTCTGAGGAGCACACATAGGAAGTAGGAATGTTAACACTTCCCAGCATTTAGATTCAAATCCCATGCTCTGAGAGCCCAGAGCCTGACCCAGCCAACACCTGCTGCACAGCTAAGGGAAATAAAAACAAAATTCCAAGGCTGGAGAGATAGCCTAGCAGTTAAGAGCGCTGACTGCTCTTGCAGAGGACCTGGGTTCGATCCCCAGCACTCACATGGCAGCTGAGAACCATCTGTAACTCCAATTCCAGGAGAACTCCAGTTCCAAGGAAATCCGACACCCTCTTCTGACCTCCGTGGCATTGCAGGACACGGGTGCACAAACCTACAAGCAGACAGTACATTCATACACATAGAAAATAAATAAAAATTTAAAAAATAATAAATAAAATATTAAAAAAAAAACAAAATTCCACCATCAAGCACTTGAGAGTGTGCATTCTTCTTTGGGTTAGGGAGGTAAGGGAAGGCACTGTAGAGTAGGAGACCCTGAGCTGGGCCTGGAAGGATGGAAGGTCATTCAACACATGGAAGTCTGAGGGATCGGCAAGCAGGCAAAGATGCAGAAGTACTGGGTGACTCATGCACAAGGGTGGGCTCTGTGGCCAGCAGATGAGAAAGCAGGTTGTAGAGATAAGATTAGCTCCCAAGGGTGACACCAGGTTTTACTTACTAAATCTCTCCTTGATGCTGAGCACTGTGCCAAGCACCTTCTTGTATCATGTACTTTTACTTTATTGATAAATACTGTTTAAGTGCTTATGACTATTACAGCACAATTACATTCTCAGTAAGTATCCATAAATGCTTGGTACTATTTTCACATAGTGCTGTTATCCTATTGATAAGTCCTCTGGAAGTGTTCGTTACCACTGTCTTAGAGCATTGTTACTATCCCCACTAAACAGGTGGAACAACTGAGGCTTACAGAGTCACATGGCCTGAGGCTAGAATTAGAGAAACAGGTCTCCTACCTAAAGATACCAACCGTCCTGTCCAGCAGAAAGTGGGGAATGGGTCCTGCGTCTTCCCCCGTCAGTACTGGTCCAAGCTGAGGGGGTTGAAAAGGAGGCTGCTGCTCACTGTACTCAGAGGCCCCAACCTCTTCCAAGCAGACATTCGGGGCAGGGAGTGGATGGAAGCCGCCCACCCAGGGACTGGCTCCAAGCCTTCCAGAAACCTGCAAACATGAAACAATCACAGATGAGACAAGGCTTGAAAGCCACCGTGTTTAAAATAAAAGGAAATCACATTGTAAAAGGCCTGAAAAAGATGACAAAAAAAAAAGAAAGAAAGAAAACTTGTTAAGATCAAAAATGCAGCCAACCCTCAAAAAAGAGGCTTGGGATAAAGGAAGGGGGGTTTTACCTGGGGGCTTCCACAGGGGCTTTTAAAGTGGGCAAGGGCGGGGCCATCCCCAGCAGGGCTTGGGCACGTGGATTTTCTATCCTTGGTGGGCACCTTTCATGTCCCCCCCTGCCATGGCTGCAGATCCGGAGGATGGCACAGAGACGTCGGACACCCATTAAGTTTTCCAACTTGAAACTCATTCCCTTCCCTTTAAAGTCAGAAACTTGGAATCCTTTCAAGGCCTAAGGATGGCAGACATTTGCACAGCGCCCATCTCCCTACCCCTGCACAGGGAGATGGAGAGTCTTCTCTGTCCCTGTCTCCTATGACAAAGAGCTGAGTTTTCCTTGTCCTGAGTCCTCTGATGTGCAGAGAACACCACACCACAAGCCCCTGGTGCAGTTCTTACTTTAGCAGGTGTGCTAGTTGAGTTTGTTGAACAACAGTTCTTAAAAACAATTCTGTCTGCCTCTCGACCAAAAGAAGGCATGGAAGGGGGTGGGCGAGGAGAGCAGCAGGCCCCAGCTCTAGGCTCTGAAGGCCTACAGATGTCTCTCAGAACAGCTGCAGCCCTCATAGAGGGATGGAGGGGTACACCTTCAAGGATGGCCTGATTGCTAGGCCTTGCTTCACCACAGCACACAGGAGCGCTCTCTCTCTCTCTCTCTCTCTCTCTCTCTCTCTCTCTCTCTCTCACACACACACACACACACACACACACACACACACACACACGTGCGAGCCATAGCACCTCTGACCAGGCACTATGGAGCAGGCCAGAAGGTACTCAAGGAACACAGGCAGAGTAGAGGTTGGGACCAATGGGTGAGGGGTGTGGCAGGCCTCCCCAGCTCTGGGTAAACTAGGCTCCAAGCTCACAAACATGGAAGTCCACCCTCATGTGGACAACACAGGTTAGCTTCTCATCTAGGTTTCCCAGTCAGCTATAGTACACACAGCACTGACACCTCCCAACTAGTTGTCCCAGTAAGGAAAGGGGGGGGGGGTCTGTTCCTGGTCACAACCGCTTTATGTGGGCCATGTGAGGGTTACACAGGGCAAGTAGGTCTGCCCTAAGATGCTGGGCTTTCTGGGCCTGGGGGCACAGTGCGAGTAATACAGGGTCTAAGGGGGGGGGGCTTTGGGCAAAGAATGATAATAAAGAAAGGAATAGAAGGAGAAGAGGAAAGAGAGGAAGAGATGATGAGATAGGACACACCCACAAACACAAGAGAACAGTCTTAGAAGGGGCACTCACGCACAATGACCATCCGCATAGCCCTCTGTGTGGTCCGGCAAAGTATTCTACTCTTCAGGACTCAGAGCTCTGGGCTCATGAGTCAGTTAAGCACAGGTTCTGGGGGTCCATTACCGGGGAGGAGCATGGACCAAGTGTCCCGCAGTACAGCCTGCGAGCCGAGTTTCCCCACTGTGAAACATGGTTCCGATTGAGCCCAGCTGATGGGGTTCTTGAAAACATCCGTGAGCGCTGGTGCGAAAAGCCTGTACTCTCCAAGCTTCATGAGTATGGGCTCCGCTGCCTTGATGGCCTCCTGCTGGGCTCCTTTCCATACCAGCCCTGGAACTCTGCATGCCCAGCATGGGAGGCAGATGTTCTGCTATGATGAACATTTGCTAACTTTTTTTTTTTTTTTTTTTTTTTGGTCTTTTCGAGACAGGGTCTCCCTGTAGCCCCAGCTGTCCTGGAACTCACTCTGTAGACCAGGCTGGCCTTGAACTCACAAAGATCCGCCTGCCTCAGCCTCCCAAGTGCTAGGATTAAAGGCGTGCGCCACCACGTCCGGCAACACATTTGCTAACTTTTTAAAAAACTTTTTATTTATTTTTTTATGTGTATAAATGTACTGGCTGCATGTAAGTTTGTGCACCCGTGTCGTGCAATGCCGCAGAGGTCAGATAGAGGGTGTTGGATTCCCCTAGAACTGGAGTTAAAGACGGTTCTCAGCCACCATGTGGGTGCTGGGGATGGAACCCAGGTTCTCTGCAAGAGCAGTCGGTGCTCTTAACCGCTAGGCCATCTCTCCAGCCCCCACATTTGGTAACTCCTGTAGTGGCCAGTGGCCTCTACAGGAGCACTGCCTGACCGTACCTTCCTAAACCTATGTCTCTTCCTGTCGACGAATTTGGTCCCCAGATCAGATGTCTACCAATCCAATGACACAATCACCAGTGTCAACTTCTCAAGGTCTGGAAAATCAATGCCGCCATATCAAATTTCTCCCTAAAATAAAAAAGCCTAATGCCGGGCATGGTAGCGAATGCCTTTAATCCTAGCACTTG
Source organism: Rhizomys pruinosus (assembly GCA_009823505.1). Lineage (NCBI taxonomy): Eukaryota > Metazoa > Chordata > Mammalia > Rodentia > Spalacidae > Rhizomys > Rhizomys pruinosus. The sequence goes on along the minus strand of VZQC01011742.1, from coordinate 2,768,278 downwards.
GGAGGCAGAGGCAGGTGGATCTTTGTGAGTTCAAGGCCAGCCTGGTCTACAGAGCAAATTCCAGGACATCTAGGGCTACAGGGAGACTCTGTCTCGAAAAAAGACCAAAATAAAATAAAATAGTCTAGAGGTGGGTAGGTGGACGGTTGACAGGGGAAGAGAAAAGAGACAAGAGAAGGTGGGGAAGGGAAGGTGGAAGGGAAAGGTGAGGGGGCGGGGGTGTGAAGTTGAGGCAGGGGAAGGTGACTGGGGACTGTGAGGAGGTAGATGGTGGCAAGAGAAAGATGTGGAAAAGGAAGGTGTGGGGTGGGAGTCCGGGAGGTGAGGGAACATCTGGGCCTTTGAAACCTGAATTGAAGCTTTCTTTGCCCAAGAACTTGGGTCTAACCTAGAAGATATCTGTTCATAGTGACTGACCCTCCTGGGGCCCAGGTCTGAGCAAAGGGCCAAGAGGTCAGTGTGACTCAAAAGTACAAGACCAGAAAAGTCAAATTAGGGCTGGAGAAGGACTGCGGGGAGCTGGTAGCTTGAATATCAGCAGCACAGAGACTTTCTCTTGCTGCACGGCCTGGTCCCCTTCTCTGGACTGCACTTGTAGCACATACATTCAGTCTCCTGTCTCTGGTGACTTGACTGTAAGGAGGCCCTTCCAGTTGGTTTGTCCCCTTGGGTACCCTGTGAGACTTTTGGTGACAGGAAGATGGGTCCTTTCTAACTGACAGAGTTGATGAACTGTGCAGATCTGGACGCCCCCTCAGAGAAGGGGAAATGCTTTGGAAGTCTGGGGTTTAAGAAAGTATTGGTTCTGGACTGGGTGTCGGACTTTTGACCCTCTGTCACTGCCTGTGTAGCATAGAGAGGTCCCTTCTCTGCCCCCGAGCCTTTATTGACTCCTTAGTAGAAGGTGGAAGGGGCCTGCATGCTGATAGAAGTAGCTGGGGACCAGACAAAATGCCACGGGAGTTGTCTAATCGGAACACAGTCATGTGAGCCACGTGAACTTGAGTTTCTTTTGGAGCTGAAATAGCCAAGTGCTGGGAACTTTATATGGCCCAATCTAAAAAATAATAACTACAGGGCTGGGGAAATGGTTCAGTGGTTAAGAACATTGGCTGCTCTTGCAGAGGACCCAGGTTCGAGTCCTAGCACCTACTTGGTGGCTAACAACTGTCCATTAACTCCAGTTCTGGGGGATTCGACACCCTCTTCTGACTCTGCGGGCACTGCATGACAAGGGTGCACCTACACACATACAAGCAATACATTCATACATTTAAAATAAAAATAATAAATAAAATATTAAAAATAACCACAGCAGGCTTCTTGGAGACTACAGTAACATGATGGACGCGTAGGGCAGGTCCATCTAATAGAGAGAAACGAGGGCTTCAGTGAGGGGTCCTCCAGTTCCCGTTGGCCCTGTGTACTTGCATGAGTGTCAGGAAACGTTACTGTCCCTGCCCCTGAGCTAAGGACAGGTGGCCTCCTCCCATCTTGTCCACAGAGCAGGTTTCAGGAACTCAAATGCTTGACCAGGGCAGAGCTAGGAGAGGCAAGGCAAGATCACATGCAGTGTCAGGCCTGACACCCGCCTCACAGACAAGCTGAAGTCCTGGTAGGGCAAAGGCAGAGAAAGGTCCTCAGTGAACAAGGATGGGAGCAAGAACTCTGGAGCAAGGGCCAAGCTGAGCACACAGAGCTCCACAGGTGACGTGGACACACACTTAGGAACAAGCAGACATATTTGTCTGTTATTGTGTGTTCTGGAGGGAGGGGAAATTTGTAGGAAATACCTCAGGAGGCCAGTAGTTGGCGCTGTGGTGAGGAACAGATGCTGGGAGGTTCCTGGTCACAGAGGCTACCTAGCCCACCCAGGGCCCAGGAGACGGTAGGCCCTCAGAGAAAGCTGGGAAGAGGCTGCTTTGGAACACAGAGAGTGGGAGCCCAGAGGGCTGACAAGATTCTTGGAGCAGTCTCCCAAGTGACTGGGGCCTGGCTCTGTGGGACTCTGGTCTGGTTTTCCCATGCTGTCCTAGTTCTCATCTGTAGTTCAGAGACACTGGAGTACAAGGAGGGGGACGGCAGGCAGGAGGGATGGAAGTAGACCAGAAGCAGTTGATGGTCAACACAGTGACTGATGATGGCCACTCAGTGAGCACTTTGCCCTGGTCCTTGTTAGAGGAAAAAGAATCCAGCATACAAAAGTCTCTCAAGGGAACAGTGAGCTCTGCGGAAGTGTGAAGTAGGGATGGCTGAGCTCCACCAACGAAGAAGAGAGATCTTAGAAAAAGAGGGCCACCGTGTGCTCTGCTCAGAATCCCCTCTACAAGGACTCCTCCAGTCCTAGTTCATCTAAGATAAAGTTACTTCAAAAGCCCACACTGGTCACCAGGAGATGGAAGGACTGGGTTACCTTCCACAACACTAATAAAAATACCTGACAAGGGGCTGGAGAGATGGCCTAGTGGTTAAGAGCACCAAATGCTCTTGCAGAGGACCCGCGTTCGATCCCCAGCACCCACATGGCAGCTGAGAACCGTCTTTAACTCCAGTTCCAAGGGACTCTGATGCCCTCTTCTGATCTCCACAGCATTGCACGACACAGGTGCACAAACCTACCTGCAGACAGTACATTCACACACATACCAAAAAAAAAAAAAAAACCTGACAAAAACAACTTAGGGAGGAAGGACTTATTTTAGCTCACAGTTTCAAAGGGTTCAGCTCATGATTGCTTGGCCCCAGGTGCTTGCTTGGCCCCAGGTGCTTGCACAGGAAGCAGAGAAAAGGGAATACTGGTGGCTAGGACAGGATATAGCCTCAAGGGCCCGCCTCCCCCACCTCAGGACAGAGTTCAACCAATCAGATGCTATGTAGCAATTTCCTCTGAGATTAAATCCTCCATTTTGGAAGGAAAGCTTATTAAGAAACAGGATGTTTTGTGGGACATGGTGGTACACACCTTTAATCCCAGCACTCAGGAGGCAGAGGCAGGTGGAGCTCTGTGAGTGCAAGGCCAGCCTGGTCTACATAGTGAGTTCTAGAGGGAGATGATACATTCCACCCTTCAGGGTTAAGCTCAAGAAGTAAAGAAGTCAATAGCTTCAGGAAGTCCCTGGATTCTCTAGGTCCTTCCCTCCCAAGTAGATATAAACCCTAAGGACTGCTGAGAGACACTCTCGGACAGCCAGGGTCCCTGGAAGAGGTGGAGACCGGCTGAGCCACCTGGAAAGACCACTCTGATCTGCCTGCAGGTTGTGTGTGCTCTCCAGACTTCCTGCCTTCCTGAGCTGTCACCCATGCTGAGATAGGCTTTGGGTGATGCAGCTGCCTGCGTCATTTCTGCTCCTGTAAGTAACCCCTCAGCCATATTCCTAGAAATAATCCCAATAAAACTCACTGGACTTTGGTGCTACCCTTACTTTGGTCTGTTGTCAATTCCCTATCTCGGGTAATTAGACATGTTTGTTCGAATCTCCCCAGGACAGTGCCCCACAGCGCCAGGCCACACCTTCTACTTTTCCTACCTTCCAATAATGCTATTATATTGAGAGCCCATTAGTGGATGAATCTATTCACTAGGTGAGACCACTCAGGATGACCGTGTCTGGGACCATTATGGACACACCCACAGTGATGCTCTGTTAATCCTGTAGGTGTTTCTTAATCTAATCCAGTTGATAATCACCATTAACCTCACAGGGTCTGAGGCCTGACTCCAGCTCCAGCCCCAGTGTCGTCTGGGTTTTGGCCTCTACCAGTCTCCACAAGGCCTGGGTGCCAGTCACTGGGAGTTGAGTTCTGAGACTCACGTCTCAAACAGCACAATTACTTCAGCTCACACAGACACATGCTCATGTTGATACGTGATTAATAAAGTGAAGCAAGAGTAGCTATCTTTTTTTTTTTTTTTTTTTGTCTTTTCAAGACAGGGTCTCCCTGTAGCCCCAGCTGTCCTGGAACTCACTCTGTAGACCAGGCTGGCCTTGAACTCACAAAGATCCGCCTGCCTCTGCCTCCCAAGTGCTAGGATTAAAGGCGTGAGCCACCACGCCCGGCAAGAGTAGCTATCTTGAAGGAGCCCTGGGAAACCTCAGCTTCCCCACCACCCCCGGCCATGCAACCTTAAGGCAACTCCTTCCTGTCTCTGAGCCCCAGGTCCCTTACGTTGTGACATGAGAATGGTAATGACTCTTTCACAGGGTTAGGTAACACCAATCCAGGCAAAGACCACTAGGAAGACACTTAAAGTTGAGTACGATTGGGTTTGTCATGGAGGTTCATGTCCACCCATGGGTGTGTCAAGATTATAGAAAGACTTCTTAAGGGCTGTTGGCTTATGTTAAGTGACTCTGAGGCTTTTCTTCTCGTTTGCTGTAGTTCTATGACCAGGTGTCTGGATTCTTCTCATCGAACAGGCAGGAGGAAGCATAACTGCAGCTGCAGCTGCAGTTAGTGAAGACAGTTTGGCAGGAGGGGGACACTGGGCTCATTTGCCATCTGCATGGTGTTCATGTGTCTAAGTTCAGGTACCACCATGCCATGTCTTGTGTTTGTTCAGATCCTTCCTGGTCACTGAGTGGACTTGTGTGAGGTCAGGAGCTCTGCGGCATTGCTTATCAACAGAAGTCCAAGGGCTGGAAGCAAGTGCCAGGTCAGCCTGCACTGTCCAAGGCTTGCTCACTCTCAGTTGTTCTGTGGACACTTGGCAAGACAGAGGGACAATCCCAGCGGTGCTGGAGCATTAGCCGTCATGAATGGGGCACAAGCTGCTGACACCACAGAGGCCCAGAGAAAAGTGAAGTCTGTGTGAGTCATGATTGTCTCAGCACACTGTTGGCTGGGTTATTAGGAATGCATATGAGTTTGGGGGGGGTGGGGAATGACTTAAAGTGAGATAGAGAACAGCCTGGGTTATTCCAGTGCACTGGTTGGATGGCTGTTTTTATTTTCCAAGACAGTAGCCTCCCAACCAGGGGGCCCCATGGTCAACAGACTACAGGATCTGCCTCACAGAGGAGAATCTGCAGGACAGATGGGGTCCCAGAAAGGAGAGGGGGAGCCCCTCAGGGGCTTGGGTGTCAGTACCTTAAAGTAGAAGCAGTGTGGAGTCAGGCAGACCTGTATTCACATCTACCTGTGACCTGACCTATCTGAACCTCAGTTCCCTGGCAGGGACCTTCCCAGGTTAATATGTGCACTCTGGGGCCAGGCTGCATCCTTAAGGAGGAACTTGCTAGTTCTCTTCTCTCCACCCCACTGGACCTCCTAGGTAAAACTTTGGCAGAGTGATGGGCAAGGACACAAAGCAAGGACTTCCATCCCGGAAGTGGCTGTGCAGGCCCTGCCCCGGCCCTGTGCATCCTCTCCTCACTTTCTCAGGTCACTGGGAGTGGCCAGCAGGCAGAGCTTCTGAGTTGCTTGGTTCGCTGACTGATGGTCTCAGAACCACAGGCCCCGCAGCCCTGGCTAGACCCCACCACAGGGGAACATCTGACTGTCTCTGGGAGAACCCATCAGGCTGGATCTTGACCAGCAGAGACTTGGGTCTGACACAGAGTTGATGCTGTACACTGGAAGAATGAATGAATGAATGAATGAATGAATGAATGAATGAACAAAGGAACAAACAGGGCTGATCCTGGTGGGAAGGGTTCTTCTGTAGAGACAGAAACCTTAACTGCATGCTGGAGTTTTCCTGCCAGAGGCCAAATCTGCAAGGCAGACTTCCTGGTGATGGGCCCAGACCTTCAGCTTCATCTCCCTGCACATTCTGCGCACTCTCCAAGAGCTGAGAAAGGGACCCCGCTACTTTGGGCAGTAGCTACAGTAACTGCCCTTTCAGAGCCGTGGTCAGAGTGCTACGCCATCTGGCAGCAGTCCACAGTGGAGCCAGAGGCACCTGTGTGCACTGGGTACACGACTCACCCTGCACACGTGCACCTCATACACATGTCCCCAAAGGCATCCTCCGGGACTCCTGGGCACCCTCCTCCCTGTCCCAGAATTCCCTTGACAGGAAGTCCTCTCTGACTACACCCTACCCTTTCTCCCCAATCACATCTGCCCTCTCCAGGGCTCCAGGACACCCTGTGGTCTCTCGTCACTCCCTCTCTCTTGGGATAGTGACTGGTGGGCTCACTTCTGTGCCCCCAGCACAGGCTCTGTCCACACACCCTGTTTCCAAGTGCAGTAGGACCAGTGCCCCACATGTGGAGCACAGGACACTAATGACTTAGACACAGTCTGTGGACATTGTGCCACAGGGCTCTGTGCATCACTTGCCCATATGCTGCCCTGCTCCACGTGGCCACTTGGACTTACTGCAACCAGGAGGCAGCCCATGGGGTGGGACCTCGTGACCTCCCAGGTAGGCTGGCTCCCAGGACTTTTATTGAGCCTGCCTGTCATGGGACATGTGGCCTTTTCTCTGGCATGAGCACACAGCGAGGATGGGCAAGCACACAGGCCTGATTGATTTTGAAATCTTGTCTCTTACACATGAAAAGGTCATGTTTGCGGGTGGGCAGCCTGAGGCCTCTTTCCGGCAGGGTGCCCCTGTCCATGCCATAGGACTTCCATTAGCACAAATGGGGGCTCTCGGCAGACAGCTCGAGTGGAGGTGCGGGGAGGCTGAAGTGTGTCGATGTGAAAATCATTCCTAACGAAGCCGCTCAGAGCTGGTGGAGACTAGTTGCTGCAGATCTGCCTGGGCCTGTCAAGTGCGGATGGGGCTGCGCTAGGGGGACCTGAGGTCATGAGGGTCCTACTCAGCATCAGTGTCCTAAATGAAGCTGGAACAGAAAGCTGTCCATCTTCCTACCCATAGTCAGGCCTGCACCCTGCTGACACTGGCCCCTGCGACAGGGGGGAGCGCACAAGGTAGAGGCTCTGGCCCTGATGCAGGGGCAGGTGGCCCCAGAGTGGGCACATGTCCTGTTCCCATACTCTCAGCCTTGCTGTCACCTGGCCAGGCCTGGGAGGCTAGCCTTTGAGACCCCCAGAACCGAGGGCTAGCCTTTGAGACCCCCAGAACCAAGGGCTAGCCTTTGAGACCACCAGAACCAAGAGTACCTCAGCTCTGGCCAGACCCCACCTTGAGACCACAAGGGGACATTTGGCCATCTCTGAGAGTGGAGTCCCACAGTCAGGATCTTGGCTAGCAGAGACCTCACAGAGAGCTGCCTCCAAGCAGAGCTGTAAAAAGAACTTTTTAAAGCCGGGCATGGTGGCGCACGCCTTTAAATCCTAGCACTTGGGAGGCAGAGGCAGGAGGATCTTTGTGAGTTCAAGGCCAGCCTGGTATACAGAGTGAGTTCCAGGCCAGCTTGGGTTACAAGGAGACCCTGTCTCGAAAAAAAAAAAAAAAAAAAAAAAAAAAAAAAAGAAAACAAAAACCTTTTTAAATTGCTTCCAACATTTTGGGAAGTCATTTCACATTTTAAAAGATAAAACTGGGGGGTAGAGACAGCTAAGTGGTTAAGAACACTGGCTGCTCTTGCAGAGGAGCTGAGTTCAGTTCTCAGCACCCACATGGCTGCTAACAGCCACCCTCTTCTGACCACCGTGGGCATTGTATGATATGGATATGGGTGCACTACATGCATGTAAGGAATACATTCATAAACATTAAAAAAATAAAATTTTTTTAAAAGGTAAAACTGGAAGATTTCACTTTTTTTTTGGTCTTTTTGAGACAGGGTCTCCCTGTAGCCTCAAGCTGTCTTGGAACTCACTATGTAGACCAGGCTGGCCTCAAACTCACAAAGATCCACCTGCCTCTGCCTCCCGAGTGTGGGGATTAAAGGTGTGTGCCACCAGACAGGCGATTTCACATTTTTAAATGTAAAGCTTTGAGCTTGGCCATGTCAGGCCTGCATTCCAAAGCCTGAGGTCAGCTTCTTGCAGCAGATCTGCCTGGCCTGCCAGTCACCTCCCTGATGGGAACTGATGGGTTGGCACTTTCCTCAGGACCCTGCACCTGGTTCTTCTCTCTCCTTATTGGAGCCGTGAGAACCAGCAACCCTGGACTGCTGCAGAAAGGCGCTGTGTTCACACTCCATCTATTTAGGATGCTCTTCTGGATAGTCACACAGTCCATCCTGAATCTCATTCAAGTCTCTGCCACGTGTCTTCTTCATCCTTTCTTCCTTCTCCTTACCTCCCTTTACCCTTCAAAGCCCTTACCCCCTCCTAACATAGAATACACTCATCTAGTTATTGATCTTTGCCTCCACCCCATGCCACCAACAGACTGTGAGCCCCACAAAAAGGAACCTTGTGTGTTTTAGCTAGTGACTTCCCCTCAGCCCATGGGCATAACATGATACACAGTAGATGTTCCATATATACTGCCTAGTGAACGAAGTGGTAAAAGAAGGATGCAGGCAGTGGACCACAAGGAGCCTGAGGCACGGGGACAGCAGAGTAATGGGTCAAGCTGTCATCCTCATTCTTCTCTGGGAACTATCTCCGGCATGTTTATGTGAACCTTGAGGGAACCTCATTTTCACATCGGCTACGTGGACATGACAGAGTAGCCAAGATATGACCAGTGTCTTGCAAAATGAAAGCCACACACAGCTCTGCCCTCAGAGGTCTTCAGAATAACTGGGAAGAGGATAAAGCATCAGACAGGGGAGGGAGTCCTATGAACTAGAGGCCCCAAGGTCATTCCATAGTGCCGGCTGCACACTTAGCCACGTACACAACCACACGCTAAGCACAAGCCAATGGGATTGGCCAGAAGAGGCTTGGAGGGCCTGAATTTGCCCCTCACTTTTTTGGAGCACACAGTAAATGTTCATGTCTATGCTCCCAATGACTTGGTGAAGGAATGCGAGGCTCTCTTGCAGACCAGCTCAGGGAAGGTTGAAACCTTTGAGAGCCATGAGTCAAGCTCAAAGGCAGGGGAGAGAACGGAGGTGTGAGGAGGCAGCACCCTCGGATTCCGGGATTGCTTCCCCTGTGGGTGACATGGTGCCCTGGGTGTGACACGGTGCCCTTGTGCGACACGGTGCCCTGTGTGTGACATGGTGCCCGGTGCCTGGTGCTGGGCACTGGCCCTGGGCTGGACTCTCCTTTTTCAGGAATGTGCCCTCACTGGCCACGCCTCTGCCTGCCATTTTGATGCACTCAGCGGGCCCAGGACGCTGTAAACACCCATCCTTGACTCTCCTGCAGGGTCTCGGGTTGCCAGCAATCACTGCCATCTGGTCGCATGGCTCCTCGCCCAAGCCCAGCGTCCAGGGAGCCGTGCCAGGCAGCGATTGGTTCTGAAACATGCCCCTCAAACCAGGCGGGGGGCCTCCTCTTCTGAGGAGCCCCTGGGAGACTGTGGAACAAAAGACAGATTTCTTAAAAAAAAGGGAAAAAAAAGATCCATTTCACTTAAGACTCAGCACAAAATGAGGAGTGGGAAGACACAGCAGAGAGGAGTTTCCACAGGGTCTTGAATATTCACAAGCTGGCTTTGCATAGCTCAGGTCCTGGGGAATCGAAAAGCAGTGAGGGCCTGCTCCATGTTTAAAACATTCTCCAAAAGTCGTAATTTCTTCTCAGAGGCACCTGTCTATAGCCATCCTCACGGCTCAGGCTCTACAGGCACCTCTCACAAGGGGCTGCAGGTAGGCTGGAAGTCTACCAGCCAGCCTCTGTGGGAACTGTGGGGCCTCTTTGAGGGTCATCAAACAGAAGTGACAGGATGCAATGGGACGGGAGAAATGATGGCATGTCTTTGCAGACCAGTCCATACCTCAGGGCTCTGAGCGTCTCTGTACACTGAACATTCCCTGACCCAGGAAGCATGGCTCTGTGCTGTGAGCCCAGAGTGTCTGGGTCTCTGTGGCATGCGTGTACTTGACCTGGGTTTGCAAGTGCAACCCCAGGAACTGATACGGCTTGTGTCAGCTCTCACTGACATGTGTGCGCGTAGAGATATGAGTGTGCATGGTGGATGTGGACACAAAGCAAGCCTGTCCCTGCCCTGGCCTCTGCCTCCCCTGGAGCCAGCCATCAGCTGAGGATTTGGATTGAGAGTTCTGTCCCAGCCAGTCTCCCGTTTGGGTGGCCCAACTACAGCCAGGCCACCTCCCTGGAGGTTTGTCCTCAGGTCACCCCATTCACTGTCCAGGTGGCATATGTTGGGGGCTGGCACTCATTGCAAAATCTACACTAGAATGAGGCTAGCCATGCGGAAGTGACCCTGGGCCCATCCTGGGTGCCTGGGAGCAGCAGTGTAAAGCAGTGTGCTGTGCTTCTTGGTGCTCTGTAGAGCATGCTGATGAGGAGGAGGAGGCTGTCCAGGGGCTTCCACGGAGGGCTGGACAGAGGAATGGAAAAGCAGGAGCCAAGTGACCACTACATACAGGATCTAAATCTGTCAGAGTCCTGGGGTAGCCAGCTCACACGTGTCACCAAGACAAGCCATAGTGACTACCCATTCCACGCCCAGATGAGGGCATGAGGAGGCAGAAGTACAGTGGGACACAGGCTGGCCAGATGGCCCTGGCTTCAAAACATCCCCCGTGGGCCAGTGAGCCCACATGGCCCAAGGTCATGTGTTCCAGGTGGGGGGAGGCTAGTACTGTTTATGTGCCAGGCACTGTTTGAAGGGTTCATGTCTTCCTTTCAGACACTGTAAGGTCAGAGCCAATCCTGCCCTCTCTTACCCCCAAAGACACTTGGTTCACAGAAGCAAAAGGCCCTGTTCCTGTGAGTCCTGTGGATGCCAAGGGAGCCCGCAGCCCACATGGAAACCAGAACAGGGGAGAGGCAAACACCTCCCGCCTCCTCTTCCTAAGAGGTGACAAGCGGCCACTCTGCAGCACTGTGGCGTGCCTGGTCCTGAAGTCCAGCCCCAAGGGTCTCCTGGTCCGCATCCCATCCTCCTCCCTCAGAGTCCACTGGGAACCTTGCTTCTCACCCGGCTAACGGAAGGGTGGCTCTGCTCTTGATGACCCTGTGGTCAAGGGTCCCGCTGCATCCATACTGCCGCAGAGTTGGCACCCAAGGAGCAGCTGGGGTCTAGAGATGGAAGGTATGGGAAAGTGAGTACCCATCAGCCCCTGCAGCTCCTCTGCCTGGCTGAGTTCTGCTGGATTATTCAATGTAACGTTTAATTACACTGAGCTCTAACAACACAAGGCAAGTCAGATGTGCAGCTTGCCCCCTGCTGAGCCTCCTGGAAGCCTGGGTGAGGCAGGTTTGCTCCATATGTTGCTATGTGGGGGTGTACGTTTGAGTCTGGGGCCAGGGCTGTCTTTCTGCATGCCTGTGTGTCCAGCTGCTTTGTGTGTGTGTGTGTGTGTGCTCACCTCTGTGCTGTCTGTGGGGTATACTTGTCTGCAGCACCAGGTGACTGTATATGTGTCTGGATTGGGCTGTGTGTGAGTGTTTGGGTCTGGGTTGGCATCTTTGCATGTGCCTGACTTTGTCCTGACTTTGTCCTGGCTGCTGGAAGAAGCCTGGCCTTTAATGATAAACAATATTTTGAGGAGCCCAGTAAAATATGTCCTGGTTAAAAACTCTTCTCAGAGGGGCTGGAGAGATGGCTCAGTGGTTAAGAGCATTAGCTGCTCCTGTAGAGGACCGGGATTTGATTCCTAACAGCCACGTGGCAGCTAACAACTGTCTATAACTCCAGTTCTGGGGGATCCAATGCCCTCTTCTGACCTCCATGGGTATTGCATGACATGAGTTCTTAACATATGAGGCAAATCACTTATACGCATAAAATAAAAATAAATTAAGTTTTTTTAATTAAAAGAAACCTCTTCTCAGATTGTGCATAGCATGGAACAGTCCTGGGGGCTTGCAGGAAGGCAGGTACGAGCAGCACCCCCACCTCACTTCCTTCAAGATTTCTCCCTTACTTAGGCCTAGACTTTGGTGTTCTTCTTTCTGCTTAATTTTTTTCCCATATATACCTTTCAAGAATATCACTTTGGCTTGGTGGCACACACCTTTAATTCTGTACTGGGGAGGCAGAGACAGGCAGATCTCTGTAGATTCAAGGCTAGCCTGGTCTACATAGTGAGGTTCAGACCAGCTAGAGTTACAGGGAGACCCTGTCTCAAAAAAGAAAAAAAAAAATCCACCAGATCCCAAACCCTGATCTCACCTTCACAGAACATCACTTTGAACTCCACATACCTCTTCTGACTTCACACTCCAGAACCACATTTCCAGGCAGCGTCTCTACACTGGTGCCTCTGGCCAGGTCATATCATGTTTCTGAGCCTGCCTTCCATACATGTGGCCCCAAAGGAGATGTGTGTGCACAGGGCCATGGGCAGTGTGCAACACAGTCAGGCCTGCCACGATGAAACTCTTGGGTCCCACTGGAGCACTGTTCTCAGAGAAGGAAGGAAGGAAGGAAGGAAGGAAGGAAGGAAGGAAGGAAGGTCCCCCAGAAGTCACTGGAGCCTTACCTGAGCCAAAGCTGAAAGATCAAATTAGCTCCTGGACGGGACTGCACATTCTCCCCAAGTGGCATATATATATATATATATATATATATATATATATATATATATATATGTATGTATATATACGTGTGTGTGTGTGTGTGTGTATCAGGCTGGGTCAGAACTAGCTGAGAATTTCTTGAGAAGCTGGGCAACCCCTATGGGTAAACTGAGGCAGTCCACTTGCTGCTGGGCCTGGAATATGCTGTTTCTGGTCAGTCCAGCACAATTCCCCTCACTCTCATTTTTCTCTCTACCAAAAACTTCCACCCTAAGAACCAACATACAACTGGAATCCACTCAGCCAACAAATTCTAGAATTGTTACATATTCACACAAAGAGCAAAGACCTAGGTGCAAGGATCTTCTTTTCAGTGTTGTTCATAGCACGAAGGGCGGGATCTATGCGCATGTCCTGTCAGCTGCAGTTCCTTAATCCAGTGAGTGCAGTGTGGTCACTACGAGGGGCACAGTATGGTAAAATTTCCACTTCTAGCCTTTCCTGTGTCTTTTGCTAAATGCAAGGAAGGCACAGGACATTATATATAATCAAAGAGGAAGAGGGGGAGGAAGAGAGGGAAGGCCAAGAAGAAGAGGGGAAACTTGGTAAAGAGGACATGGGCTCAGAACCTTCCTCCTTGACACTCAAGGAACAGCAATGTGGTGTGTGCCTTGGTCTTGCTTTTTGCTTCATAGACCCATATTTGGAGTTTAAAACCCCAAAATCAGAAAATGCACATGGACACAGACCAAAATCATCTTCATCCATGAAACCCTGTCTCAAAAAGAGAGCTATGTGTATATAATGCAATACCTAAAGCAAGGCTATACAAGGAAATATACTTAGAAACACCAAAGGCAAACCAAAATGAAATTCTCTAAAAAAAGGTTCAAGGTAAGTACAGCAGGAATAAAACCCCAGAGGGTTGAACTACCAATTAAAAAGAAAGATTGGTAACTATAAGCAGTACACAGGAAATTTTTGACAAACATGATACAAATATCCTGAAAATAAAAAGATGAGGAAAGATGTATTATTCAAACATTAATTGGAAGAAAATATGTTGCTACATTAGCATTAGATTAAATAGAATTCAAAACAGTGGAGATCAGTCCACAGAGAAAACAATCCTAAGGGTTTAGGCACAATAGAACAGCAAAATATGTGAAGTTGGCTAATAGATCTTGGATTTTGAAAAAGATACATATTTCCATACTTTGGTTTTTCTGTTTGTTTGGTTGGTTTTAGACAGGGTTTACCATAGCCCTAACTGGCCTAGAACTCACTATGTAGACCAGAGTGGCCTTGATTACAGAGATCCTCCTGCCTGTGCCTCCCAACGTGTAGGCCACCATGTCCGGTGTGTATTTGCATACTTTAACCGTTTTCTTTCAACAACTTATAGAACAAGTAGGAACTTGTGAAGTTATGGAATAACTCAACAGCGTCTAAGATCTAACAGACAAGTATAGAATACCCAACAGCATTCTTTGAAATGGGAATAGAACATATATTATTGTAAATCCTATTAAGGGTTATAAAACAAACATGACAATAAGGTTAAAAGAACTGACATTACTCTTCACAATAGCATAGAGCTGGAACCAACCCAAGTGCCCCTCAACTGATGAGTGGATAGAGAAAATGTGGTACATCTACACAATGGAGTTCCATGCAGAAGTAAAGAAAGATGACATCATGAACTTTGCAGGTAAATGGATGAAACTAGAAGATATTATGTTAAGTGAAGGAACACAGTCCCAGAAAAAACAACCGACAAATGGTATCCCTCATCTGTGGATGCTAGAGCCAAGTACCTAGTTGTAAGGCAAACTGAGCAAAGTTAATGTTATATTCCTCATGATCTGAAAATAACTGTGCTCTTATATTGTGAATCCCTTAACAGGTTCTAGAATTAACCTACCATTTATTTTCAGACTTTGGAATCTTTGGTATATGGGTGGAGGGTATGTATGCATATTTTAGAGTGATATAAATTCAAAAGAATGAGAAAAAAAATAGTTCGTCATGGCATTTTGTCTAACCACAGTATTTATTTAATGGGAGTGCTTCTTAGTATTTCTTACAGAAGGCTGCTTGAGCTTTTGTCCAAGCCTTTTCTAAAATATTATAAAGTAGTTAAAAGTATCAGGCTGGTGTAACTAAGCCTTTCTGGATGCTTGATGACCATACTTAATGCCCATACCAATTTGGTCAAAGGACTTAAGGGATAACTTTGTTCCTTGCCCTCAGAGGTGAACTAAGTCCCAGGGGGCTATGCATGGGGGCATCTCTTGATTTCCTTCCAATTTGTATCACTCCAAAATATGCATATATGCATGCCACATATATTAAGATTATGACATCATAGGTTTTTTTTAGCATCTTTAGCTTATGATTTCTTTTTCTTTCTTTCTTTCTTTTTCTTTATTAGTCTGAAAGATGTCATGTTTTCCTTAAGGAATTGTTTGAAGGCTCCTCCTTGGCAAGCCCAAACCATCATCGGTTCTGCCTTTGTGCTCCACACTGGGATTTTCCCTTCCCATGGTCACCAAATGAGGTCCAGTAAGCACTGTGTCCTGTCTTGATCTTCCTGTACTGGTCTCTGTGATACAGCCTGGGCAGTCCAACAATGGCAGTCTATACTCTGATGACGCTGAAACCCCAATAGTTGCTCAGTCCACAAGCTGGATGTCTCAGCAGTCCCCATCTGGCACTGAAGGCATGGAGGATTCTCGGAGAGACATAAGTCTTCAGTCCATATTGGAAGGTTGAAAAGCTGTGTCTCATATCTTTGAAGGATGGCAAAAGCAGTGGCAGCCACAGGGTAGCTGCACTTGCCAGTAACAATTAAAGACACGCAAAACAACAGTGCTTTATTTTTTTTTTTTTTTTTTTTACTTTTTGTCTTTTTACTAAGATATCAAGTTTTACAACTGAGGTACAATTTCTCAGGCCTTACTAATTATTTATTTCTGGTTAAACATTCCTTTTGGATGTTTAAGGCCACACAGGCCAGATTAACCAAGGTTTTTGTTTTCTCAAGGTCAGTTGAGGATCTGGTCCTCAGGGGTCACTCAGGTTTTGGGGGTGGGGGAGGGAGCACCTGGGTCCTTTTGGCTTTTCATTTACCAGTTCCATCCACTCGAGGACAAAGTCAGGTCCTGCTAGACCAGGCTTCCCTTTTTGAAGCATGAACAGACTTTCCTCTTATAGACTGGACACTGGCTAAAGTCCCATTAGAGGATCTCCAAGACCTCCCTGTACAGGAAGACTGGTGACTCACACTTGCATGACATTTCAAGAGATGCCCCCATGCATAGCCCCCTGGGACTTAGTTCACCTCTGAGGGCAAGGAACAAAGTTATCCCTTAAGTCCTTTGACCAAATTGGTATGGGCATTAAGTATGGTCGTTAAGCATCCAGAAAGGCTAAGTTACACCTTTTAATTACTTTTATTTACTGTATACTTTTAATTACTTTTAATTACTGTATAATATTTTAGAAAAGGCTTGGACAAAAGCTCAAGCAGCCTTCTGTAAGAAATACTAAGAAGCACTTCCATTAAATAAATACTGTGGTTAGACAAAATGCCATGACAAACTAGTTTTTTCTCATTCTTTTGATTTTACAATACTCTATTTATTTTAATTAAATTATTTATTTATTTATCTATTTATTTATTTATTTATTTATTTATTTATTTTATGTGTACGAATGTACTGGCTGCATGTAGGTTTGTGTACCCGTGTTGTGCAGTGCCTCAGAGGTCAGAAGAGGGTGTCGGATTCCCCTGGAACTGGAGTTAAAGAACGTTCTCAGCCGCTATGTGGGTGCTGGGGATCAAACCCCGGTCCTCTGCAAGAGTAGTTGGTGCTCTTAACCACTAGGCCATCTCTCCAGCCCGATTTTACATTACTCTAAAATATGCATACATACCCTCTACCCATATACCAAAAATTCCAAAGTCTGAAACTAAATGGTAGGTTAATTCTAGAACCTGTTAAGGGATTCACAATATAAGAGCACAGTTATTTTCAGATCATGAGGAATATAACATTAACATTGCTCAGTTTGACTTACAACTAGGTACTTGGTGCTAGCATCCACAGATGAGGGATACCATTTGTCGGTTGTTTTTTCTGGGACTGTGTTCCTTCACTTAACATAATATCTTCTAGTTCCATCCATTTACCTGCAAAGTTTATGGTGTCTTCTTTCTTACTGCTGCATAGAACTCCATTGTGTAGATGTACCACATTTTCTCTATCCACTCAACAGTTGAGGGGCACTTGGGTTGGTTCCAGCTTGCATTTTTCTTTTATGACTATTTATTTGCTTCTTTATGTGTGTATGAGTGCTCAAGTGCCACTGAGCATAAGTGGAGGTCAGAGGACATCCTGCAGGAGGGGTTCTCTCCTACCATGTGGGTCCTAGGAATTGAACTCGGGTCATCAGGCTTGACAGCAAGCCCCTTAACCCACTGAGCCATCTTGCTGACCTGCTGTCTTGAGTTCTTAGGAAGCTTTATGAACAATCAGATAATACAACTGTCTCCTGGGTGCTCAGCATGGCACCAAGTGCAGCATGTCTCCATCTTCTCTACAGTCTGAGACAAAGGCATCCTCTCCCATCTGTAGATTCATAGGCAATCCACAAGCCCAGCCCTAGTCTCAGGCCTCCAAGGAAGCCCGATAACTTGGAGGCTTTGAAGGCAAGAGGAGAGCTGTGATTCAACACGCTCGTAGGCTAGGAAACTGAGGCCAGCAGAGGGAAGGAACACACACACCTGTGATAACTTGGATCTTCCATGTTCCCAAAAGCTGCATGCTGAAGCCATGGTTACCAGGCCCAGGTGCTGCTAGAGGGCAGTAGAGGTGGGGCTAGTGGAAGGATATTAGGTTGCTGGGGCCTTGAAGGTCCTTCCTGGCTTTGGCTCCTGCTTGTGGAAAGATGAGCAACTTTGCTCCACCAAGTCCTCCCCCATCGTGTTCTGCCGCAACACAGGCCCAAGAGCTACGGAGCCAAGTGGCCATGGATACCAAGCCAAAGGAAATCTTTTTTTTTTCTCTTTATAAGTTGATTCTTTCAGGAATTTTGTCACAGTGACAGTAAGCTAACACAGTGCCCAAAATCACATGAGCAGGTAGTGAAAGAAACAATCCTTAGCCCAATGCCTGTCCCCTCTTCATTAGAAGCACACACCAACGCCTTCTTTACTGTTACAACACAGGGGGTGCTGTTAATCCTAGCACTCGGAAAGCAGAGGCAGGCGGATCTTTGTGAGTCCAAGGCTAGCCTGGTCTACAGAATGAGTTCCAGGACAGCTGAGGCTACAGGGAGACCCTGTCTCGAAAAGACCAAAAACAAAAAAACAAAAATAAAACAATGTCTACCGTTAAACCATTAGTGGGGCAGCCCTTAGAAGCTGAGGGACAGAAGCTGGTTTACAGGGCTTGCTGTGTGCAGTTTCTTGGTGCCTCTGAAGTCCTCAGTCATATGCAGGAGCAGGGTGACCACCCCAGTTGTGCTTGTTTCATCATCCCAAGTGCTCACAACTCTGGAGAGCTTGATTTTTTTATACTTTCTTTCCAGATGGGAAAAGGGAGGCACAGACAGAGATCTAGCTCTGACTGCCTCCAGGACTGTAATGTAAGAAAGGGAAACATTTGCATCCTTCCTAGGAGGCTGAGTCAAGTGTCCAGCATCTGCCTCCCACCCACAGACTCAGTTTTCCAGGGGACTGCTCAACCCCTGTGTCACATGCTCAACTGTTCCTTGTCAGCAGCCCCAGGTTTGAGACATTCTCTTGGGGCAGGAGAATGGACTCAGGGTTAAGAGCAGGACCTGGGTTCAGTTCCCAGCACCCATGTTGGTGCTAACAACCTATCTGTAACTCCAGTTCCAGGGAATCCAATGGGTTCCTCTGACTCTGCGGGCATTGCATGACAAGTTGCACTTACACACATCATGAAATAATATAAAAATTAATAAAAATAAAAATATAATATAATATTTCTTTTTTTCTTTTTGAAGAGGGGTCTCACTTTAGTCCCAGCTGCCTGGAAGCTCGCTATGTAGACAGGCTACCTTGAACTCACAGAGATCCACCTGCCATCTGCCTCCCAAGTGCTAGGATTTAAAAGCATGTGCCACCACATCTGGCTTACAAATATTTTTTACGTTATTCTTTTTTTTTTGATCTTTTGGAGACAGGGTCTCCTTGGAGCCCCAGCTGTCCTGAATTCGCCTCCTGTAGACCAGGTGGCCTTGAACCTCAAGATCCGCCTGCCTTCTGCCTCCCAATGCTAGGATAAAGGCGTGGCACCACCACGCCGGCGTTAAAGATATATATTATGATTTTTTTTGTCTTTTCAGAAGGGTCTCCCTGTAGCCCCAGCTGTCCTGGAACGCACTCTAGTAGACCAGGCTGGCCTTGGAACTCACAAAGATCGCACCTGCCTCTGCCTCCTAAGTAGCTGGAGGTTAAAGGATGCGTGTGCGCACCAATGCCCGGCTTTTTTTAATTATTCATTTTTTGTAAAAATTTTTTAAAGGAAAGTGTTCTCAAACCAGTGGTGGGCCTTGTTTTTTCTGAGCACACATGGGGTTTTGTTGTTTTCCCTTTTTAAAAAATTAAACTCACGCAGAGGCAGGCGGATCTTCTGTGATTTAAGGCAAGCCTGGTCTACAGAGCGAGTCCAGGCCAGTTGGCGGACTTAAGGGAGACCCGTTCTCAAAAATCCATAAAAAACAAAAAACAAAAAAACTCTAAGGCCGGGCGTTGGTGGCACACCGCCTTTAATCCAAGCACTTGGGAGGCAGAGGGCAGGCGGATCTCTGTGTAGTTCAGGCCAGCTCTGGTCTACAGAGCAAATGGCTACCAGGTCAGCCAGAGCAACACAGGGAGACCCTGTCTCAAAAAGACCAAAAAAAAAAAAAAAAAAAAAACCCACAAAAAAACAAAAACAAAACAAAACAAAACTCTAGCATAATTAGTACTAAAAATCTAGATGTTTTGCATCAAACTCTTTCTTCCTCTTGATAAACTGGACTGTGTGGCAACTCGGGCCTGCATTCCTATGGGGCAACAAGGGACTGGGGCTGCCCTACAGTGGGCAGTCATTGCTCTGTTCCCTGTCCCGGGCCTGCTCCTATTAGTCCTCAGAGGAGGTTTGGGCTGTAAATACTGCAGCTCACTGAGCACCCTCTAGATGAAATCGATTTCAGAGGGAGAAGAGGAAGGGCAGTCCTCACTCCCATTGGCTGATCTAAGTGTTTGGGAAGCTGATGGACAAATGAAGTTTGAGAATCAACTTTCTATACTACTGTAGGCTGTTTTATTTTTGAAATTAACCCGCCACAGTAACATCAGGACTAAGAATGAGCTGCTTCGTTTTGCACCTTTTATTCATTCGTTTATTGGGCAGGTATTGATTGAAGCACTTACTGTGAACCAGAACTGGTTATGTTCTGGGTACTAAAAATACAGCGGAGATAAAAGGACCACGCGGGACCCTCTCCGACCTGCCTTTCACAGGATCTCACCGTACAGGGGCCACGTGGAGGCCCCCATCAGACTGGAGAATATCAGTTGCATTGTTACTTCAAGGCTTAAAGGAAACAACCCAGTTCCAGCAGCCAGGACGCTGGCCTCGGTCTCCAGGGGACCAGGAGACGGGGTCATCTACTCACGAAACAACCAGCAGGGCCTCCTGGGTGCAGCATCTATCTTGGAGCCCGAGCTGGGATGTGCCAGCAGCCGGTCTTCTCTTCCTAGTGTAATTGACGCCGGCTGCGCGGTTTCTGTGCCTCAGCCTTTCTCCGAGGTTAGCAGAGGAGACCTGGCTGGACGCTGGTGTGGCCTTCGCAGGCACCCCTCTGTGTTCCGTGACTGGGTGGGGCCGTGACTGGCCTGCCATTAAACTAGGAGCGGCCCAGGCAGGTGTAAATTATGCATAGATATTTCTGGAAGCTTCTCAGATTTCTCAAGAGAGAGAAATTAATTTGCCTGTTTGGGCAAATAACACCAATTTTTTTCCCTCTGCTTAAGGTCATTTTGTTAAAATAAAATTGATTAACGTTCTCTTTAAAGTTTAAGTAGAAACTGCTCAAACATATTTTTATGCACAGAAGCACGGCTTGCGCCCTTCAGTAATTAATAACTCCACAAATAAGTTCACACTGCGCAGCCCACCACGCTCAGCCCCCGGCCCAGACCGCTCTGGTGGGCGTGGTCATGAATTGGGCGGGGCAATCGGATAGGGCCAATAGGAGCTCTAAAAACGGAGGGCGTGCCTCGGGGCGGGGCGGAGCTCTGCCGGGTGCGCAGGCTGGCGGTGGAGTTCCCCAGCCTCTGGCCTGGCGCTGGTAGGAGGGGGGGGGGGGGCTCAGTCTAGCGCTGCCTGGATCTCCCCATCGGCGTGGGGGGTGCCTGTTGGTTAAAGGATTTCCACCTGGTGCCAAGGAGAACACCGTCATGCCGGAGGGGCAGAGTGGCTGCAAACCAGGTTGGTCTTACATCCACAGCGGTGTTCAGGATCCAAGCCTCTTGGCACGCGCACTTCCCTGGCCTGGGCGTCCTTCTTGCCCACCCTCTTTTACCCCTTTTCTCCATCAGGTAAATAAACACTGCTGTGGAGTGGGCGCACGCACTTGAGACACCAGCTACCAGAGTCAGCTCTACAGTTTCTCGGCCTCTCTTGTAGGCACGTGGCACAAGCAGGATTCCCTTGTGATGGAGTGGGACCATGTGTCTAAGTGACTGTGTGTCTGTGATGGAGGTCTGGGGGGCATGGATTGAGAAGACTCCCAGCCAGGAGAATTGCCAGAATTGCCTTCGTTGTCTTTCCCTTCCTTGGGCTATTGACCACGTCTAAGCAGCTCACTGCTCTTTGAACCAGGTGTCCAAACTATGGTGAAGAAAGTCCGCGGAGACCAGGAACGCCATAGACCATAGAGCAGAAATGAGGCGTATATTTTTGTTCTGTTCAGCCACTGAGAATTTGGACCTTTTTGTTGTGTGCCATCATCTAGCCTGTCGTGACTGATGCATGGTCTCAGAGACAGATAGGTATAAAGTGTGTTCACATCCAATGATTGGCTGACTAGCAGGCCCTATCAGAACTCTAGTCACCAATAGCAGAGTTTAGAGTAGGTTGTCTGGGAAAGAACAGATGAATGAGGCATTTGCTTTGGGCACCAAAATCTAAGTGAATGCAAAAATAAGTAAGCTAGAAATCAGACTACTTTTATACAGTATTTTTGAAAATCATAATTAATGCAAAAAAATCCATGAGCAAAACAACAAATTGTGAAATAAACACAGTCTGAAAACCTATTTTATAAAATAATTTGTTTTGTATTTTAAATATTTATTTTCATTTTATGCATATGAGTGTTTTGCTTGCATGTATGTGTGCGTGTGATGTGCATAACTAGTGCCCACAGAGGCGAGAAGAGGGTGTCAGATCCCCTGGAACTGGAGTCACAGAAGATTTTGGGGTCTTCTGCAAGAGTAGCAAGTGCTCTTAACTGCGGAGCCATTTCTCCAGCCCCTGCCAATTTGGTTTTTAAAGTGAGTGCTTCACTGCCGCCCAAGAATGAGGTGAGTCAGTGCAGAAGCAGGAGCCATGAACTGGAAGGGAAGAGCACCCCACAGTTCACAGGCTGAGCAGAACTGGATGAGGCCACCAACTTGAGCTACTAGCTGTAACCCTTTGGTGTTTGTTAGCTGTCATAAGTTCTTTCCTCTTCTCTGGCATCAAGTACCTGCAGGATGCATAACTCTTGATCATTCTCTCTGGGAAGGCTGAGTGGATCAAAATGAAGTGTAACTTGTAGAACAGTGACCCTGTGCTTGTTACTTTGACAGGTAACAAGCTTTTAGGAAGTAAATCCTTTTAGAGTGTCCCTTCTCTAAAGGTAATTTCCAACCTACACCAATAAGCACATAACACATGATGGGAACTAGAAACAGTGTTTAAGGGTATAATCAAATTTCCTACCTAATAGTTCAAGTTGATGCTTAGTGGGCCAGCTGTTGAATCCACATTCCAGCCATCAGGAAGAGGGGGAACTCATTTCTTCTCTTTAAAGACTATTCTTAGCATTTTCATAGGTAGCCTTGATTTATATCCCCTTGAGAGAATCGCTACAGATACATCTAACTTCTAGAAAATGCAGGACCTACAATCTACTCCTGACTCTCTCCAACAGGGAATGTTCAGCAAAAAATCAGTTATTTCATTAAGGACAGGCAGGACACGCAGTCTTTCCTATGTCACTTTATTCTTTTTTTTTTCCCCAGGTCAACTGCTTGGAAGATCACTTTATTCTTCTTCTTCATCATCATCATCATCATCATCATCATCATCATCTAATTAAAAACAATGATGGAGTCAGATACTTCAGGCAGAGGGCAGGACACCCAAATTACAGTAGCAGTTCTATCCTGTATGTGACCTGTGGCAAGACTCTGGATTTCTCTGGTCTGGTAATAGATCACCTGAAGTTGAAAGGCAGTGGGACTGGAGAACTAAAGCAACTTCTACCTGGATTCCAGCTCCGAGCTCTGCATGGGCTAAGCCCTCTTTCTCCTCTGTGGCTATCAGTTCCTTTAACTCTACAGGTCTCCACTGCAGTCACCTCTTTAACACAGCCCTGCAACAACGGGGTCTCTATCTGTCACTTCTGGTTTCCCCATCATAGGACTGTGACTATGTGTCGCTAGGTGGGTTGCTTGTTTGGAAAGTGGCTGTCATATGACTTTGAGCTTAGGAGTTGGGGGCAGGGGCCCACATGTACCTGCTCATCTGCGGTCCCAGTGCCTCAAGCAGTCAGGCAATTGCTATTGGTGGAGGGGCAAGTGAGTAGAAGATTGGGTACCTGTCTGTCCCACCTCAAATGACTCACACTTCAGACAAGGAGGGAGGAAAATCGGGAGAAAGACTTGTCTCTATTCCTGGGATGGAGGACACTAGAAGCCTTCCCAGGGAAGCTTCTCCGGTGACCAAAACTTTTTTTTTTTATATAATTTTTATTTTTTTTTTAGCAGGGAGGGAGTGGTAGGGCGGAGGGGCCCAGAGGGAAAGAGCAGGGAGGGAGTGGTAGGGCGGAGGGGCCCAGAGGGAAAGGGCAGGGAGGGAGTGGTGAAAGGCTGAGGATGAGAACCACAGGGACCAAAACTCTTAACCCACCTACTTCCAGAGAAGCTCAGGAGAGGTAGGGTGGACAGGGATGTGTCCCAGAATTCCTGATCCATTTTCAGGCCTGGGAAAAATCCTACCACCTGAAGAGAGAGTTATTGGAAACTGAGTTTGCATACCCAGGTGCTTGGGTCATGAAACTAGGCCTCTGGACACCCACCCCAAAGCTAAATGCAAATGGAATGGCTTGTCCTGTGGCCTATGGAAAAGGCCTGACCTCACTGTACTCGGGGCCCGGCCACAGGCTCCATCTCCCACACGCTGGGGCTGCACAAGGGAACCCGGCTCAGTCAGCTCGAAGCACTGATTTATAGCCCTGCCCCATTCCCCACTGCTTGACAGCAACGAAGGCAAGTCCCAGCCCCCATACCGCAGGAAGTGGCGAGGGGCGCTCAGCTGCCTCGATGGGGGCACAGCCAGTTGAGAACAATGCGGCTGGGCGAGGGGAGTCGGCAGGGATCCCTGGCAGCCCTGTCACCGCCATAAACCTCATTACCTCGCGGTCCCCCAGGCCGCCTCTCTCCTTACCCAAGGCAGCAGCCGGCTTCGCCGCTGATTCCCACTCGGCGTGAAAAGCTCTTAAACCCCCCGCTGTATTTTTAATGGGGGCAGTGACTAATTTAGCCCTACGCCACCAACCGTCAAATCACATCTTCTATTGGTACTTACTGAGGGCTCACCTGGGCTGCATAGGGCTCAGGATAAATCCGGAGCTGGAGAGCGCCTGCCCTAGAGGCCGAGGTGGCAAGCCCAGGGACCAGGAGCCAACCCGCGACAGCCTGAGCACTGTCTGCAGGAGGGCTGGCCTGGCAGCCTGCACCACCCCAGCCATAGCCGGCCGCTTTGGGGAGCTTCGCACCTACCCAACCCTGAGATCAGCCCCCACCCCCATCCCGGGGCAGCCGGCCAGGCCCTCAGGGGCTGAATACAGCAGCTTCCCGCCTGGAGCCCAGGTAAAAAGCCCTGGTTCCAGGGCGACAGTTCCGGGCGACAGTTCCTTTCTCTGGGCTGCTGCGTGATTCAAAAGCGCCACCCTCGGATCGTCGTAGGAAGGGCCTCCTACGGGTCACCGGAAGCCCCTGGGTAGGAGACCCTAGATGAAGATGTGGGCCATAATTGCTCCAAATTCCGCCCGTGACTTGCTATCACAGTATAATTAGGCACAATCTGTCTGCTTCATTTCCGCTCTCCTTGCCCCTGGTGAAAAGTGAGCCAGGAAGGGTTCCCTGTGCAGGGTCCAGCCTCGGATGAGCGAGTCGGACAAAACGTAGGGGGTGAAGTTGTTAATGCAGGAGGCGAAAGGAGGCCCAGGAAACCTGCTAGGCTATGGGGACAGCCCAGGCATGGATGGCAGCAAGGCATTGAGGCGGTTGAGGCGCTAGGGTGCAAATTGCACCTTCTTGGGTTCCGGGGTGCAAGTGGCCCAAGAGCAGTGATTCTTGAAATTCTGCAAAGTGGTCCCTCTTTAGTCCTGACGCGGGCCACACGCCTCGGTTGGGAATCTGCCTCACTCTGGAGCCCCCAGCCCTACACCTCACGGGGCTGGAGAGCAGCCGCCCTTCCCCTTCCCACATCCCCTGACTTGGCCTGAATTAGAACCCAAGTGTTTTTTGCACCCCTGGCAGGTGAGCGTTAACCACCAACCCATCTGCCTCCATCCCTGAGAAGCAGCAACAAGGCAACAGCATGGATGAGCCGTAGTCATAGAAATGTGGGAGGGGCGTGGAAATGGCCCCCACGGCCCCTGGGCCTCAGCTTGCCCATCCAGGAACAAGAGCAGAGTATTTAATCTATGTGGGCTCTTCTCTCATTTTGGTGACCCCTGCAGCTCATCCAGCCGGTGGGAGTTAGTCCCTGGCACTTCTTTCTCGGAGTCTATTGTACAAGGATCCCCAGGGGCCTCTGTGAGCCCATGGGAACTCTCTAGAGACACACCTCCTGCCAGCCCCTTGGCCCGGGGATGGGGAGGAGAGAACCAGGCAGGGCGGCTGATCGCATGAATTCCCTTTATTGAGCTGAACTAGTTACTGCAGTCAGATCAAGTCACATTTAAAAGCAGACCATCCAGTTGCACGGAAACCGATTATATTCATTACAGAGTTTTAATCACTGTCCGGTGAACTGGCAAATCCAATCAAAGCATTAGTCTTTAATTAAAAAATTAAAAGGAAATATTCATACAATAGCCAAGCAATCACATCACGATGCACAATTACCTAGAATTGCAATTAAAAAGTAGTTAATCAAAGGGGGAGAAAGAAAAACAAGAAAGAAAAAAAGAAGCAAAGAAAAAAAATCACACTAAACCTTTTTTTAAAAACTATCAATATAATACATGAAGGAACAAAGGACAATAGCCTCAAAAAGCAGGTTTCTCTAACACTAGAAATGTAGTCTGCGGCGGAAACTCTAAAAGCACACTAGCTGTAGCAGGACAATAAAAATACTGAGCATGGAATACTTTTAATCTCTGCCATTAATATTCATTTCCAGCTGCTTATAATAGCAGCGCCTCATGGCCAAATCATTAGAGTTTTACATCTGGGTTGCAAATGACACTTTGATTGGATGTAATGTTCAAATGGCCCTCCCCACGGCGTCTCCGGCAAGCCTTCTGCGGAGAGGTGTCCTGTCGCGAGGTCCCTCACTGTGCGTGCTGGCTCATCGTGTGGTTCTGCAAAGGCGAAGAAAGGAGACACGCATGAGGGCGGAAGAATGGCGAGCATGCCTGTCCCCTCCCACCCGGGGCATGGACGCCGAGAGCTACAGAAAGCGGCTCGATCATTACAAAACAAAATGCGAAAGGAAAAAGTGCTCGGGGGACGCAGCTGCCAAGGCGCCACGTCGATCGGGGCTTGGGGATCAGTTCCTGTTGCTGCCAACCTGAGCTCCCCGCAAATTGTTTTTATTTTTATTATTATTTTTTTAGACCATTCAAGTCGTACCTAGGGGATGGGCTACGTGGAGGGAGACAGAAAGGCCAGGGAGGAGGCAAGAACGCACACCACCTCCTTGTCCCTCCAACAGAGAGGGGGGTCAGACTGACCGCCCGCAGGCCGCCCCCGCGTACCTCTCCGCCCGGTGCTCTTTGCTCCGAGGCGCGCAGGGGGAGACTGCAGATGTGCAGAGCCGCGCGGCCGCCCTGAAGCACCCGAGTGGGCGCAGACGCATCAAGGCGGTGGGCGGCTGCCAGCGGCCCAGGCAGGGGCAGGTCACCCAGCAGGGAGGCCCTGGGAAGAGGCTCATCGCTGGGCTCCCGGGGCCTTCCTGTGTGTTCACATGGGAAGGAGGTGGTGCGCTGGAAATCCAAGGCCCAGGTGGGGTCCTGGAGCCAAACGCTTCCCTCTCGCCCCAGCGCAGGGCATAGCCTTCCTCTGCCAGCCCGGGCGGGATGGCAGTGTAGAGCTGTTTGCACAGCAGTCAGCAGCCTGGAGCTGGGGGTGGGACTGGGCTTCTGAAACCCAATCTTTTTGTTTCTTTTCTGCCCGGTGGTGTTGCAAATTCAGACCAATGTCAGCCCAGCCCCAGGCGGTGCTCCACCTCAAGACACCTGGAAAAAGGAAGCAAAGTCCTCCAGGGCCAGAGAGGCAGGGCTGCAGACCACCTGGTGCAGCTTCCAAGCCTGCCCCAGCCTCCCAACCTAGTAGTCCTGCCGCAGACCCAGAGAACCTCTGAGGGCTGGGAGTAGCGGCCTGCAACTCTGCCACTAACCACCAGGGGACAGGAGAGGCACCGCGACTTTGCCCTGGACTTCAGGACTGTCTTCCAGTATTAGAAGACAACCAAAGCCTTTTCCTAGAAGCCTTGGGGACTCGGGATGGAGATGGGACTACGGCTACTCCCCAGCATCGGGCCCCTCAGCAGGTCCGTATGTCACATACGGACACAGGCTCGTTGCTCTCGATCCTCACGAGATATAAGACGAAGAAACTGACTCAGGTGGACAAAATTACTCCCTAAGATGCAGGTGGGCAACTGGAATCTAGTGTCCTGCACCCAGTGGGCAACCGCAGTCCAAAGACATCCACACCCTGATTCAAACTAAAGCCCCGACTGCAAGCGTGACCTGGAGACCCTGGATGGAGGTGTCATGGACCCAGGACCCAAGGCAGATTGTCCGAGCCAGAAGGGTGGGAGAAAGAGAAGGAAGGTGGTTTCCACGGGACCCCCCCACTCCAGTCCAGTGAAAACAATCGGTCCTGTCCTGTGACTACCCCGCTCTCCTAGTAACTCCGGGCCTCTGTCTTAGTCCACCTCCTCCAACTATCCTCCCAACCAAGCCTTCCTCCAGTGCTTTGGATTGGATACTCAGATTGCTCTCCACCCCACCCGCCCTGTGATGCACCTCCTCCCAGCACTGACTTGCATCTGTGCACCGTTTGTGGGCAGAGCTGGCTGCCTCTGCTGAGGTGCAGCCAGAGTGACAACACTTGGCTCAGAGCTGGCCATGAACTAGGCCTCCCATGCCCAGCGGTAGCTAATCTAGGTCTAGGGTGTTAACCCACTCCTGAGCACAGAGCTGGGACAAGTGTGGACTAGGGAGCATGCAGTGAGTTCCCATGGATGTGGACAGGATCCCAAGATGGCAGACCCTTGACGACCGCTTACCTCCATTGTGGGAGAAGAGGTGCCTGGGAACCTGGGGATAATGAAGCAACCTCTTGCCAACATACCAAGAACAAGGCCATATGACACACCTTTGGGCCTAGAGCTAGAAGCCATGCTTTGGACCACTAGCTGGGAAAATGTGAGGGTAACTGCCACTTCTTGGAGCCTCCCCCTCAAGGAGCAATAGCACACACTTTGTAGGTTAGACTTACCAAAGAACTTCTTCCAAAGAGGGTTCTAAGATGGAAGGGTAAAATCACCTTCTTAAGGTTTTATTATAGCAACAAAAGCCTAGGATGTCACAGCAGATGGAAATGTCAAACGTGATGCCCCAGAGGGGGACCAGCACCAGCAAGCTTTCAAGCACTGTGTTATTAAGTACCTGCTAGATGCTCTGCTCTGGGCTGGGCACAGTGAGGAGCAGGGGAAGACTCCAGCTGGACCCATCCCTGGAGGGACCTGATGCGTGAGTGACAAGCACAGGATTAATGGTACAAACAGGAGCTGAGGAGGGGGTCAAGGTCACAGTGTGTGTGTGGAGAGAAGGTGCTGCTGAAGGGATCAGGTGCTCAGCCAGAAAAGCTTCAGCCCCACCATGGGCTAGGGTGGTTTCTGGGAGGGTAGAGGGGTGTCTAGAACCCATCGCTAGGATCCCTCAAACACCTAATAGTGGCACATCTGTACTGGCTCACTCCCCAGGCTAGGCATTCTGTCCAGTCCGCTCATGTTCCCTCACCTCATGGCTCTTGAAGGGCTTTCTGGCTCCACTTTTCTTCTCTGGTTATGCTTGGGCTATATTTAGCTCTTTCAGAGAAGAAGAAAAAAATCAGTGTTTAAAGATGCTTCTGATCCCACGGATGAGCATTTTCCAGCACCATAAAAGCTGGCGGTGGGCCGGGTGAGCGTTGAGAAGAGCCTGGCCAGGAGGCCTGGCACCCACAGGCCTTGGTGCATGCCAGAGAGACACAGATGTGGGCAGAGAAGCAGGTGAAGAAAATAAAGCAGAGGCAGGAGGCACAACTAAGGCTCTCGGCCAGCCACCATCCCGTGGGCAGTGCTCCTGCACGTGGTTTCTGTGATACCCTAACTCAGGGCCTCTTCCTGGAGGACGCTGCTGGTGTCCAGTCAGACCTAGCTGGGCTCCTTGGGCCGGCCGCACACAGACACTATATTACCCTTCTTGCTGGGTTTGTGCAGGGTATGTGTTGGGTTCAGGGGCAGTGGGTTAGATATGTGGAGCCTGATGGACTGACTGTCCTCCCGACATACATGGAACAGGCCAGCTGGAGGTTCACAAAAGGTCCAACTCAGGCTGCGGAGCCAGAGCTCTGCCCATCTTGTTCTACAGCCTCAGTGGCTCCATCTTCCATCATTGGCCTACACTCCTCTTGGTTTATGACACCCAACTACCAGTGTCAAGTTCAAGGAGACAGACCCTTCACCATGCTGGTTGCCTGGAGCACAGAGCAATGAGACTCCTCCTGTCTGAGAGGCACAGGCGTGGGCCAGAGAGACTTCTCAGCCCTGCAGGGCACTGCTCAGCCTTTGTGCCAGATACTCTGATGACAAAAACCTACCAAGGCCCAGTACCTGGCCCTGCCCTTCCCAAATGCCTCCACTGCCACTAGCCACTGCCCTAGGTGACCATGAGGTAGTCAGGTAGTCTTAATGATCCA
Organism: Rhizomys pruinosus; assembly: GCA_009823505.1. Lineage (NCBI taxonomy): Eukaryota > Metazoa > Chordata > Mammalia > Rodentia > Spalacidae > Rhizomys > Rhizomys pruinosus. The sequence continues at coordinate 2,738,319 of VZQC01011742.1, read as the reverse complement.
TCAGGGACCTTGGTGGCCAAAAGAACTATGTCCTGTGGTTCAAGTCTACTTGTCATTTACCATCTATGTGTTCCTATAGCAAGTTCTTTGCCCTCAGGGTTTGAGGGCCGCCTCTTCCTGAGATGCCCAGAGGACTGGAAATGATACTAGTGGGATGTACCTACAGACAGGTGCCTGGGACAGAGGAGCTGTTTGTTCCTGCTACCCTGGGACTGAGAATATAGAGGCTACAAGAAGGCATCAGAGGTTTAATGGTCTGACTAGCAGAGCACTGACCCCTGGGCCACAAGGCTAGCAACTCTCAGGACTACCTTGCCTGGCCCTGCCCTGACCCATATTCCTTCCTCACCACCCTGTCTGGAACCTCTAGAACTCTGCTCTCCCCTGGGGGAGGTGAGTAGTCTGGTAAAGAGGAGCCCTCAGGTCAGTACATATCAGGGTGGAGGGGAAGGACGCACACCACCACAACTCTTCATTCATTCTACCTTCACTGAGATTCCGTCTATCAGGTCCCAGGCTGGACACAGGTGGAAAGGCTCTGACCCCGCCCCCTTCTGGGGCCCAGGCTGACAAAGTGAGGGTGAGGACTACTGGACTCATAGGTGCCAAAGCTTCTAAGGAGGCAGGATAATAGGATTTATTCCTAGCCAGGCATGAAGGTGCACACCTTTAATTCTAGCACCGAGACAGAGGAAGGAGGATCTCTATGAGTTCAAGGCCAGCCTGGTCTACATAGTAAGTTCTAGGACAGCTGGAGCTACAGGGGGACCCTATCTCAAAAAGACCAAAAAAAAAAAGAAAGATTCATTCCTGGAGGCTCAGCCCCAGCTCTGGCCCTTGAGTCCCTATGGCAGGTTAAAAGACCAGAACCACAGCCCCCCACCCAGAACATCCCACCGGCCTTTCATGACCCCAGCCACATCGTGTTCCCCGGTCACTGCGCTCCTGTCCCACCTACAGAGCCTTCCCCTTGAAGCCACCCCACCTTCCTGTGGCTCCCAGTCCGGAAGAAACTGTGCCCAGTGCCCTCCCCCCATTTCAATAGGCCTGAGAGATTCAATCTGGCAGATTCTTCAGCAGGGCTTGGGCGAGTAAGGCTGCTGCTGTACGACTTCATCATGTGCCCATTTCACAGTCAAGGGAGCCTGGCCTTGGGCAGTAGGCAGGAAGAGAGAGAGAGAGGCAGGTTGGCCTCTGCCAAAGTTCCAGCTGCAAGATTTCATAGAAAATTCAGGAGAGAGGACTTCTGATGGGGACCTGCTCAGGAAAAAGCTGGCCTTCTGGCTCCCTTCAAGGACAGCTCAGGTTAGGGAATGCACTAGATGTGGAGAGAAGGAGAGGGAGAGGGAGAGGGAGAGAGGGTGGGGGTGGGAGAGGGGGTGGGAGAGGGGGTGGGAGAGGGAGAGGGAGAGGGGGAGGGAGAGGGAGAGGGAGAGGGAGAGGGAGAGGGAGAGGAGGGTTTACAAGGCAGGGTGAACCACCCAAACAGCTTGGACTCACACTCACACTGATGCGCCCCACTGCATGTTGGTCACCACATACCTCGGTAACGTCTACTTATCTGAGTCCAAACAGCCTGGAGAGCCAAGCTCCACCCTTGTTCCCACTGTGCAGGTGAGGACACTGAGGCACGGGGCACTGGGGGCCCTATAGTTAGGACTGCCAGCACAGGACGTGCACCCACAAGGTGCCTGCAGAGCCCCCGCTGCCGTGGCACTGCACTGCCTGCGCAATGTGAAAAGTGCAGCATATGTTGGGGGAACAATGAATAATTCAGCTTGGCAGAAGCACAGGGTATGTGCTATGGAGACAAGCCTCCAAAGGAAGGCAGGGGCCTTATTGATGAGGCTCCGTGATGCCAGATGAGGCGGCTTGCCCTTAAATCTGGGCCATGGGGAGCCATCGAAGGTATTTGAGCTGTGGAGTTACATGACTCAAGACAGAGGGGGAAGGAAGCTCACGCCTCCAGCCAAAGAGGTGACTCAGGAGGGCTTCTGCCTCCATGCCCCTCAGCTCCCTCCCATAGCCTCCGCCCCACAGACACTGTCACTCCTTTCTCCCTGGGGGAGGGGGATTGCACACACATAGCTCTGCTTCCTTTCGGCTGTGCATCACCTGGGCAGCCCCTCTCTGCTTGTGAGCACTTATTTTTAGCAGTGTTTGACAATCGTCCAAGGGTCTAAGACGAACAGATGGCCTGTCTTAAAGGCTCGTATGTTCGCTAGTTTGCACTTCTGACAAACGGTGCGCGCACTCGAGAGCGCCCCATAAACAGCACTGAATGAATACTCACAACACAATTTAGCTAATGCACGTCATTAAAATTAGGAGTGAGTGATGGCCGGGGCTCCCTATAAATGCCTGCCAGTGATGTGCTGCTCTCTGCGGGCCAGGCAGTGACATGCATGTACCCTACTTCCCCCAGCAACCTCCACCCTGGCAAGTCTTGTCACCCGCTTACCACCAGGCCAAGGGGAGGTTTGTCCCTATGGAAGTGACACCCACCCTTGGCATCAGGGGGAGCCAGTGGCTTAGAACAGCCGACTCTTTGGGAGGGTTTCTTGCCTCTGACACCTGGGCAAGGAGGCAGTCTGCTCTCTGCCATGCCACAGTAGAAGTGAGTTTTGAAAGGCTCACAGGAAGGTGGAGTGGCCTGCAGAAGGCATGGGGACCTCCTAGCATGAGGGAAGATCGCAGCTTTCAGGAAATCAAAGGGTAACTTCTGGGGATGTGCAAGAGCAAGTGCAGAGTCGGGGACCCAGGGGGTCCCTGGGGGACAGAGGAAAAAGGTTCCTGACCCAAACTTTAAAAAATATATATTTTATTTGTTATTTTTATTTTATGTGTATAAGTGCTTTGCCTACATGTATGCAAGTACATTATGTGCATGTAATGCCCCACAAAAGCCAAAAGAACCCAGGTCCTCTGGAAGAACAGCAAGTGTTCTTAACCACTGAGCCATCTCCTTAGGCCCCGCGACCCAAACTTTTGAACAGCAGCTTTTCCCAGGGGCTGGTCAAGTCTTAAATCACTCACCTGCCCCCAGGACAAAAAAAACTAAAGCAAGTAGCCCAGTCCAGTTCCACAGGCGAGAATCATCTTCCCTCACATGAAAAGGTGGGAGACAATGTTGTGGAAATAAAGAGTCCAACAGACTCCCCAGGGACAGGCTGCATGCTGCTGTACTTTAGAAATTAGCACACCAGAGAACAGAGTATTAGGAGGGAGCCCAACTTATACACAGGCCCCAACTCAGAGTCACCCCCAAAACAAAGACTAGCATTACTGGCCTTGGAGAACCTCAATCTGGGGGAGGGGGGCATGACAGACAGCACTTTAGCAGGTGAACGGACCCAGGTGGTCTGTATGCAAAGTGGAGGGGAGGACGTCAGCAGACATGCATGGAAAAAGTTTTATGGCTGCTGTCACAAGCAGAGGGAGAGGAAGTATTCCTGGGACTGCTTACAGATCTGTCCTTACAAGACGACCAGGTATACACCTGATCCAAGCCCTGACTGAATCTGGCAACTGTCTTGAAAGATGGTCAGTGGTTTAACAGGTGACGACACATTCAGTTCTGTAGACATCAGTCCCTCCTGAGCAGGGCACTCTACTGGCTCATCGTGACCACAACCTGTCAGGTACCTGACTAGACTCTAGCTGACAGTTCTCAAATATGAATTAGATCCTATCTCTCTGCGCTCAAAAACTCAACTCTGACCCCTAAAAACTGACTGGAGCAAGCCTGCCTATGCAAAGCCTGTCAGGGGAGTGGTGCCAAGATGAGATGAGATGTGGGGACCAATAGCAAGCCAGGGGTGGGCTCTTCTCACTTCAGGCCAGTCCTGCTCTAACTGGAGTCAATGTGCATACATGCTAGTGGAGGCAGGGGTACTCTCAGCTCCTCCCTGCCCTGCTACTGGCTCAGGCTGCACATGGTATACAAGAAGCAGCACAGCTCCCCCTCCCTAGGAGCCCCCTGGCCAGGGCATTCTTGAAGGGATCCTTTGAGGACATTAGAGTGGGTGAAGTAGGCTAGCCACAGAGGAGTCTTAAGAAAAGGTCAGCTCATAAGAGAGCACATGGCTGCCAGAGGAGAGGAGCAGAGAGGGGGTGTTTGATGGAGACAGAGATTCAGGTTGGAAAGATGAAGGAGCTCTGGGGATGGAGGTGGGGACGGCTGTGTGAGACTGTTCCCAGCTCGATGTTTTCTTCAGAATGGCAAAAACGGGAACTTCATGTTAAGTGAAATTACCATTTACCACAACTGAAAAACAAAGTGGGTAGGACAGGTGAGAAAGAAGGTTGCATTCCTTACCAGTGTCAAAGGCACTGGGTGGACACCTCATATCTGTGGCTCAGAGAATGCACAAACTGCAGTAGCCTGTGGCATCCTAGGCTGGGTGGGTGGGAGCTGCAGCATCTAGGGACACCATGCCACCTAGGAGCAGACTGCTTGCAAACTACACGTCCATGGTGCAGAGGGCCTTCCTCTATGACAGCAGAGCCAACCAAAGTCAGTGGTATGGCTCCCAGAGCAAGGCAGTGAAGGTATAGAGCCTCAGGAGACAGAAGCACAGATGCCAGGGGCACAGGGCCCTCATGGCTACTGAAAGAGGTGTCTAAGTCTCCCCAGCACTGAGGAGGAAGGTGGGAGGTTAGCATGAGATCCAACCATGTTAAAAAAAAATGGGAGAAACCTGCAGAGAGAGGGCAGCTCCCCCTCAGCTTCCGACCCTTCCCAGGATTTCAGTACACCCACACAGAATCATCCTGTCGCACAAACAAAAAATCAGGGTGACTAGCTGGGAGCGGGATGGAAGGCCTGAAAAATCAAGGCTGTCCTGGAGAATCTAGGTCACACGGTCACTAATTATACAGAACACATATGTTCAGGTCCCTGAACTGAGCTGGTATGTTTGGGTTTTGTAAATGACACATGAAAACTTTGATCAGATCTGTTTTTACTTTGTTCCAAATTCCCACTAAAAAGAAACTTTCCTGCACCTTCAAAATTTCTGTAAAATTATCCCTGCCGACAAAGCTGTTCAAGGAGATATTCTGAGAGTCGCTGCCCTCAGAAACATCACACCCAACACTTTGCACAAATGGCTTCCGGCGCCTACGCGGCTCTGCCCCTCGCCCACAGCCCCCCAGGCTACAGGGACAGAAGTCTGGAAGATGGACCTAATTTACTGTGATGAATTGTGGCATGCACCACTGATCCACGCTGCAGCTGAGACCCATTACAGCTAATGATCGCCACAGTCCTCCTGAAACACGTAGGTGTGCACCCTTGCCAGTCCCAAAGGAGTCGCACAGCACAAATCCAAGGGCACAGGGTGCTCCTGCCACTTCCTGAGATGTCGCTACCATAGACCTGGCAACGCCTCCTCTTCCCTGCGCCAAGCCCTGGCCACAGTGTCCCTGCCCTATCAGCACCAAGTGGGTCTCTTCCACCTTGGTAGAACTGCGTCCATGAGGCAGACCTAGAATCATCTGCAGGCCTGGTCCATCAATCGAAGGGTATGTGTGCATATGTGCAAGCAGTTTCAAAGGGAAGTGTGTAACAGTTGAGTATAAAATTAAGAGCACACAAGGAAGATGCTCAAAGAGCTGACTATGGGGGCCGGAGAGATGGCTCAGTGGTTAAGAGCTCTTGCTGCTCTGGTAGAGGAACAGAACCCACTCTGGCAGCTCTTAACTACCTATAACTCCAGCTTCAGAGGATCTGACGTCTCTGTCCTCCTTGAGCGCACACGCACACAGGATTAAAGGTAAAATAACATACCTTGTTTTGTTTCTATTTTTTTCAAAGCCAATTTTTTTAATTTTTTTAATTTTATTTATTTTTTATGTGTATGAATGTACTGTCTGTGTGTAGGTTTGTGCACCTGTGTTGTGCAATGCCGCAGAGGTCAGAAGAGGATGTCGGATTCCCCTGGAACTGGAGTTCTCCTGGAATTGGAGTTTCAGACGGTTCTCGGCCGCCATGTGGGTGCTGGGGATCGAGCCCAGGTCCTCTGCAAGAGCAGTCGGCGCTCTTAACCGCTAGGCCATCTCTCCAGTCCCCAAAGCCAATCTTTTATTGAAGCTTTGTGAATTTCATACAGTTTTTCAAATCTAGACTGTGTTGTTTCTATTTTTTTAAAAACGTGCTAAGAGAATAGTCTATCTTGGAGAGTGTCCATACAAACTTGAAAAGACTATTGATTCTGGGGCTGAAGAGATGGCTCAGTGGTTAATAGCACTGGCTGTTCTAGTAGAGAACCTGGGTTCAGTTCCAACATCCACATGACAGTTAATAACCATCCATAACTAAGTTCCAGGGAAATCTGATACCTCTCACGACCTCTGTGGGCATTGCACGCACATGGTGCATTTACATACATGCAGGCAAAGCAGGCATATGCATAAAACAAACAAAAGAAAACATTTAAAAAATCTATTTTTTAAAAAAAGCTGTAGGACCAGGTCTGGGTGCACACCTTTAATCCCAGTACTTGGGAGGCAGAGGCAGAAGGATGTCTAAGAACAAGGCCAGCCTGGTCCACATAGCAAGTTCTAGGCCAGCTGAGTCTACAGGGAGATACTGTCTAGATAAATAAATAAATAAATAAACAAATAAATAAATAAATAAATAATCTGTACACATGGTCCCTAATACTGATGGGTAGGTAGATGGGTGTTGCCTGATGGATAGACAGTGGATGACTACATGGGTGGGAGGTGGATATGTTGGTGGAAAGACAATAGGCATTAGAGTTAAAATCTGGCTTTGATCACTTTTACCTCTAGGCCCCAGGAAGAAACTTCACTTCTTTTAAGTCTCCATTTACTCATCTGAAGGATAGGGCTAATGGTATCGATCTTAGGGTCTTGTTATGAGGTTTAAATTAGATAAAATGTTCTAAAGCATATAGAATGCGCTGTGTCAGATGGGGCAGCTGACTGCTTCCATGTAGGACAATAACATTTGTAAAACTAAATAAATAAACAACCAAGAAACCCAGCTGTGTAGCATGGTAAAGGACAGCGGCCTGGGTTTAGCACTGACCAGCTCTGTGGCCTTAGAGACATTAACTAACCTCTCTGTTCCTCAGTTTCCTTATCTTTTCTTAAAAAATATTTTATAGCCAGGCGTGGTGGTGCACGCCTTTAATCCTAGCACTTAGGAGGCAAAGGCAGGTGGATCTTTGTGAGTTCAAGGCCAGCCTGGTCTATAGAGTGAGTTCCAGGACAGCTGGGGCTACAGGGAGACCCTGTCTCAAAAAAACAACAAAAAAATTTTATGTATTATTTTTATTTTATGTGTATGAGTGTGCTGTCTGAATGTGTGTCAGTACGCCTGTGTTGTGCAATTGCCATGGGAGTTGGAAGAGGGAGTGGGATCCCCTGGAAGTGCTAGCTGCCATGTGAACGCTGGGAATGGAACCTGGATCTCCTGCAAGAGCAGAGAGTGCTCTTAATCACTGAGCTGTCTCTCCAGGCCCCAGTTTCACGAGGACTGGGCATTTAGTGTGTAAAGGTGCTGAGGACACTGTCTGGCACTTGACACACACTAAATCACATTAGCATTTCCCCAATGAAGAAACTGAGGCTTTTCCTTGGTCTTGTTACCCAGCTGGCAGAGGGGTCCCAAACCACCACCTCTACGTCTACCATGTCTCGTGCTTTGCCTCACACCCTCAGCCTATTGTCCCCTGGTGCCACCTAAAGGCCACACCAAACTGCTCTTGTCACCCAGTGCAACCCTGGACAAGCCCCAGCCAGATCGTTTGACTCTGTGTAAACTTCAGCAATGGAGCAAGCTCACTATTGACACAGCGAAATTAATTTCCTGCTCCGTCCCCCTCCCCATGCCCAGCCCCCGCCCTCTGCTCCTGTGAGTGTTGAAGGTGGGGCGGACCGCTGCTCTGAAATGCCAACTTGCATTTCTCATCATTAATTTCTTTCTAAATGTCATTAGTAATTGTTCCTGCTGCACCAAAGTGTACATCCAAGCTTCTACCACGAGCACCCTCTCTGCTGGTAGAGGGCAAGTCCCCCTGCCACACCAGAGCCCAGGTTCCCGGCAGGAGGCAGCCAACAGCCCCCAACAAGAGGTGGTTTGAACAAGAGTGGCCTACCACGTAGAAGCCTGGCCAGGGTCCTGGAGCGAGGATGCAGGCCAGGCTTCAGGCTCCCTGGGGCTCTGTCCCCACCACTGCACCACCTTGTGCCTTGGTCTCCTATCTATAACAGGAAGACTGCACCAAGGTACACAGCAGTGGATGCAGATGGCTTCCCACTGCGCCTGGCTGCTGACCTTACTGGTATTTCCCGCCACTTCCTGCCTCTCACAACCAGGATCGCAGACTCAGCTCTGCCACTAATAAGCTGGGTGCCACTAATAAGCAACTGAGTGGCCTCTGGGAACCAGACCCACCCATCAAAAGCGGAGAGCCCAGCACTTGGGAGCCTGAGGGAAGAGGAGCGAGACTTTGGAGTACACCTTGGCTACATAGTAACAGCCTGCTCAACAAATAAGCAAGAGTGAGACAGTAATATTAACTGTCAACTCTGCCCCTAAGAGTGACCCCTCCTGGGTCCAGGTCTCAGTGGTCTGTTGTGAAGAGGTGACAACCTCTCAGACAGGTCATATGGCCCAGGTCCCAGTGACCAGCACCCCATAACCTCACAGCTTTGCTCCCTGCCCATGCTCTCCTTGTACATTAGAGGCCCCACCTCTGTCCACATTGTGGGGCAACACTCTGTACCATGTGAACCTCTATGGGCACTGAAGCAACATGTCACCCATTGTCACTGGTATTGTCATTGTTACTAAGAAACTGAAGGCATTTGTCCTGCCTGAGATGGCACCAAAGAGGGTCTAGGATCACAGCACACAACGGCCCCAGGCTCGAGGCTCCTGGCAGCTCCCCATGCCCATCTGTCGTGATGGCACGGTGCCCTGGAAACCTGGTTGGCCCTCAGCCCTAGGGCATGAACGGCAGGCTTCAATGGATGGCCTAAGGCCCGTTCTGAACGCCATCTCTGCTCAAAGCAGAGCCTTTGGGGAGGCTCTCAGGCCCCACCTGGGCCTCCGCATGCTTCGCTGCTCAGCTGAACTGACCCCCAGAGCCCAGGGGCCATCTGAGCAGAGCTGGGCACAGGCCCCGGCCACTCTTGCACCCCCTCTTCTGTGACCATGCAGAAGTCCCTCACACCCAGGGCTGCAGGGGCAGCAGCAATCTTATGTCAGGAGCTGTGCTTGGTCCCGGCCTCACCCCCAGAACTGGCCTCTGTGGGATACAGGCTGCTCTCCATGCCACCTCCCCATGCCCAGCCCCTGCCCTCTGCTCCTGGGCGTGTTGAAGGTGCTGAATGCTGCTCTCCCTCGGCTCCCACTGCCCCAGCAGGGGTGAACTGTCCAATGGGGGACCCTCTTGAGTGGGAAGTCCACCAAACAGTCCTGGGTGGGGCTGGCCCTTGGATCCCATTCAGCACTGGGATGGCCACTCATGCTTCCATTGTGCTACAGTGGGGACTCAGACCTGGGCTCCCTAAAGACCAGAACCGGTGCTTATCTCAAGATTTTCTGCACACAGGCCCTACACTGCCACATACACCTGACCCCCGGTGGTGGCAGCAGGAATGTTGACAATGGTGGTCAGTGATGAGGTCATACTAATTGCTCTTGTACCTCTAGACAGTAGATAAACCAAGACTCAAAGACACAAGGCAGCCAGTCACAGCAAACAGTAACATATGGTGGGTAGAGGCAGAGTTCAGGGCACCCTGGCATATCCTGTAGGTGGGGCTGAGCTGTGTGACTGCCTTCTGGTAGATATATTTTATGTTTTATATTTCCAGATCTTATATGAAATGCTTGGCACTAGAAGTGTTTACGAGTTTTTTACTATGGATTTTTTGGGGGCTGGGGAGTTAGCTTCAGCTGGCCTGGAACTTGCTAAATAGTTCAGGCTGGCCTTGATCTCACAGAAATCCATGTGCATCTGATTCTACTGGGACTGAAGGCATGTGCCTGCATATATATAATGAATACCCAAGTCTGCACACAAAATTCATTTATGTTTGCATACACCCACTATGTTTAGCCTGAAGGAAATCTTAAGCAACATTTAAAATAATTTTCTGCATAAAACACAGTATCACTGTGTGGAATTTTACACTTGTGACACCATGCTGGCTCACAGAAAGAATGAAACTTTGGAGCTCTTCAGATTTTCTGATTAGAGATCCTCAGCTGTGCCATGGGACTGACAGGCAATGGTGCAATTCTACAGGATTACCCTGCCGTCCACAAGCACGGGACAAAGGCTTATCCTTATTAGTGGATGGCCCTTCCATATAACAGGTGCAGTGCTTATTCTAGGACTCAGTGTATCTCCATCCCCTGCACACATCTGGAATGTAGTGCGTGCTCAGCAAACACACTGAGCACATGCATGCACACTGACTTGCTGACTGACTGAAGAAACCCCGAGCACCCAAACCAGTCATGATGACAGTAGAAGAACATGCTGACTCTCATGGATGCTGGAGGCTGAGGCAACACAACCTTCAGACACTCAGTACTCCACAAGGAAGAGACTGTCATCACCACCCCCCACCCCGACTTCTCAGCCTCAGAGAAGGCCAGCAACATATAGCATCACACGCCTGCTTGCAGTGTGACTGGAATTCAAAGACAGGCCAAGGTGCACATGCAGGCAGAGGCTTACACCATGCTGCCCATGAATGCAGTCACATGCAGACCTAAGCTGTGCTGTGCTCTTCCTGCACTTGTGGAGAAGGCAGGAGACACAGCAACCATGTTGGAAATCCATCACTACCAGTTCCAAGCTTTCAGACCCCTCCGTACCTGAGAACAACAGTTCAGGGTGCCCCACTGACAGAGAAAGCCATCACGACCAGAGAGGAACGATGTCTGCCAAGTGCAGGGCAGGGTAGGCCCGGGAGGCCAGCCTAGCCCTCAGCCCCCAGGGCTCCTGGCTTCATGAGTGACCAACTTCAGCAACTACTGGGATGGGTTCCCCATCCTAGTCCCATCTAAGACCAAGCCGAGAGCTCTGCTTTTCTTTCTTACCACTTCCAAGGGCTAGGCCATCTTTACAGCAGGATGGGAGATGCTACTCACGGAAAGCACAGCTAAAGAGTCAAATGCTAAGTACATGCCTACAGCACTTTTACTTTTTAATTATTATTAGTTATAATTATCTGGCTGGATCTGACAGCAGCAGCACAAAGAAGCAAGAAACCGGCATCTCGGTTACCCATCTTATCAGGATCGGGAATCTCTGGCGATGCGCTCAGCCTCTGCAGATTAGATCCTTCCTTCTTTTTTTCCTTTCCCTGTTTGTGTTCTCTTTCCCACTTCCCAGGAGTTAAAAAATAGGTAACATATATAGAGAGAGGAAAGGAAGGATGAAAACATGGGTAGATGGATGGGTAGACTGACAGATGAATGGTGGGTATGCAGATGGATGGTTGGATAGATGAGTGGATGGGTAGGGCTATGGATGGATGGATGGATTGGTGGATGGATGGACAGATCTGTGGATGGATGGGCAAGTAAATATGTGGTGAGTGGGTAGGTAAATATTTATTCAAATGGATGGATAGATGGATGGGTGGACAGGTAAGTGGACTGGTGGATGGGTAAGTAGGTGGGTAAATGAGAATGTGGTGAATGGACAGGATATGCAGATGGTGGGTGGGTAGATAGGTAGATGGATAGATGGATGGAGAGTAGGTGGATGGATGGGTGAGTAGGGGGATATGTGGGTATGTGACAGGTATTCAGGATGGGTGAAAGAGCAGATAGATGGATAGTGGGTAGGTCAATACGTGGATAGATAGAGTACAGGTGAATGGGAAAGTTGAAGGATGTGTGGGTGGGTGAATGGATGACAGAAAAAAAAATCTTCAGCCTCCAAAATCTCATATTTATATGGGAGATCAGGAATCGATGGGCTATTTATAATTCATATTCGCAAAGGGGTCAGAAGCTAAACCAAGATCCAGAAATGCCAGAAGGATGGTGGGGGGGGGGGCTTCTGGGTGGGACTACGTAAGCCTACTGAAGCAGAAGAAAAGAATGCCCCAGCAGGAAGAGAAGCCTGTGTGTCCTAGGAGCACCCCGGCCCAAATGAGAAAAATGCAGCCAGCAGGCAGCTGCCGACCTCTTGCATGGCCTGCAGTCTCTCTGGGCCCTGCACTGGCGCTGTCTCTTCTTGCAGGTCCCCACGCTCTTCCCCACTCTGGTTTTCTCCACTTGAGATGCGGGATAAAATGTTAACCTTTCCTGACTACCTAATACAATTTTTTGGCACTAACTTTTCCTACACACAGCACAACTGCATCACCTACATCACAATATAGTGTTTTACTGAAATTATCTGGCCTATAAATTTACTGGCTTCTTGTCAATGTTAGAATGTCACCTGTGAGAATGAGGACCCTATCTGCTTCTCAGCTTCATCTAAAGCCCCTGTTAAATAAATAATGAAAATGAGGAAGAAATTGGGCAAGAAGGGACCCATTGGAAAAAGACCACACCCCCTAGCTCACAAACATCTCCCCCTGGCTAGGCACCAGTATCCAGCGTGGCAGGGCTGGGCTCACACCATCGGAGTGCTCCGGGTTGCTTGTTAGAACACCAGCTCTGCTTTTAATCAATTGTAATCATTTAGCTGGAAGCGGCATGATTAGGCGCACACAAGCAAAACAGCGTGAGCTAATCCTTTAAACAGGCCCGCTCGACGCTGTGCTGGCCGCTTGGCCGCCACGGGCCAACTTGGAATTGCTTCCTGCAACCCCTGGCTTTGTCAATGAGGGCCTTGAGAGTCTAGGGCATGGAGCACCACTCCCCCTGCCCAGCCCAAGGAGAAATGGGTGTGTGTTAGCCAGTGTGAATGCCTGTGTGCACGTGTGGATGAGTGCGCATGCTATGAACTTGGAAGTGCCCAGCCAGGCTGCCCTCACCAGCTCAGAAATGCCACAGATGTACTTTTTTTTTTTTAATTTTATTTATTTCTGTATGTGTATGAATGTACTGTCTGCATGCAAGTTTGTGCGCCCCTGTCGTGCAATGCCTCGGAGGTCAGAAGAGGGTGTCGGATTCCCCTGGAACTGGAGTTCTCCTGGAATTGGAGTTTCAGATGGTTCTCGGCCACCATGTGGGTGCTGGGGATAGAATCCGGGTCCTCTGTAAGAGCAATCGGTGCTCTTAACCACTAGGCCATCTCTCCAGCCCCACAGCTGTACTTTTAAAGAAAGAGACAGACCACTCTCCAGGTCCAGGCTCCATTGCTACTGTGCTAGCATCAAGCAAGTCCCAGGATGCCATAACAAGTTTGAGCAGGAGCACCAACCAAGAAGCGAGAAGTCTCAGGCACTGGACTCTCCAGAGCTAGAGCTAGCCCCTCCTCTCTGCAAGCCCAGCCTCAACAGAACCATCCTCTGGCTCCTCTGTAGGCAGTAAGCTTTGCAGGCCACAGGCCTCCAGCCCTGCCTGCCAGGCCTGGCTCCAGGCAGAGCAGCCCCACCTACAGCCTTCCACCTGGCTCACCCAGGAGCATTTTTTTTTTTGCATCCCCTGTTACTGCCACTCATGCTACCTGCTTGGCCCAACTACTAAAATAGTTTCTGGGTCCCCTGACAACAAGGCTTTTTATAGTTCAGCACTGCAGGCCTCATTTAAATCTATTAGCTCATATAAATGGCAATTTATTTAAACTTTGGAGGGTTTCTGTTTGCCTTGGTGGCAAAGACAGTTTGGCTTTGCATGGGGCTCTGCCACTTACTCATGACCTAAGACAAACTCCCAAACCTCTCAGAGCCTCAGTTTCCATTTCTGTACACAGAGATGGAACGACTATCTCAATAAGCTGTACTGAGGCAACCTATACCAGCTGCTAGATGCAGGGCTGGGTGGAGGAAGGAACACAGCAAGAGGCTGTCACCACTTCGGGGACTTGCCCATCATCAGAGCCCTGCCCTGGAGGCCAGATAGCAGTGCATTGGCCCAGGCACCCCTGAGTGAAAAGCAGAAGGCATGGAGGCCCTGAGAGAGAGAAGGATGTACCATCCATGCTCTATTGGTGGGCACACAGGTGCCCATGGGGCTGTGAGGACAGCTGGGCTGCGCGGGCAGAGACTGTCCCTTCCCTTAAGTTGGCTGACGCTGGCACGGGGCCCACAAGGCCCCAGGCCTTCATCTGCTGAAGCCTGCGGCTGAAAATGCAAGACCAACAGCCCTGGCATTTGCTGCATGTCTCATCCTCCAGACCAGACTTCCATCCTGCCCTCCTTAGAGCCAGAGAAAAGATCAGGGTGGTAGGAGGTAGAGGCAGGGCTCTGGGGACACGCCCGTGTCACCTTGCTTCATTGCTTCTCCCACGCCTGGTGTCCACAAGTTCTAGTCCAGTCTAGTCACCACACACAGAAGTTCTCGGAATCCCACTTTGTTCTAACTCTGGCCAGAACTCAGAAAATAAAACTCAAGTGGGAGGACACCCCACACAGACATCCGGTCCTCAAGCTGCCTAAAAAAGCAGCTGCAGAAAACAATGGTGGTACCCACTGAACTTACTACATGTTCTTCCTATGTGCCTACCAGGTGCCAGGGAAAGAGCCAGCATGCCTGTGAAAAAATTCACAGACTCCCTTATTGTTCAGATAAGGAAGAGGAGGCCCACAGACAGTTCGTGAAGGACCAAGGCGCTCTCACAAAGCAAAGGCTCCTCCCAACCACTGCATTGTAAGTATTCTAGACCAAACCTTGTGTCCCCTCCCAAGGCTTGGGGCCACTAAAGCATGCTGGGAAGCATAGCCACCCCAGAGTTGCAACTGCTTGGGGCTAACAGAAAGCTCCCTGAGCCAGCTTGTGGCCTGAGTGCACAGGTGTGCTGTGCCTGAGGGCCAATTTGATAAGTCTTCACCGTCTCCCCTGTTGTTGTTGCAGCCCCCAACAACTACTGGCCTGCTTTCTATACTGGTATACTTGTGCTCTTCCTGAAAATCTCAAGTCGAAATGCACACCATGGGACCTTTTGAGTCTGGCCTCTCCTGCTTGGCAGCTTGCGAGATTCCTCCAGGTTAATACAGGATCTAAGGGTGCTGCTCAGTAAGCGCTACCCCACCATGCCACCAGGAGCAGATGGTGGGGGCTTCCACTGTGGGGCCACTCCAATCACAGCCCTGGTGGATTTTAGTCCAGACCTGAGGTTGGGCTCCTAGCTCTCCTTTCTCTGGACAAACACCCCCGGCTGAATTTCTGGGTCATGTGGTAAGTATATATTAAACTTTCTTTTCTTCTGTTACTGGATTGTACCACATTGTGTGCCCCCCCCAGCAGAGGTGTGAAGGATCCAGGTACTGGGTACCCGGTCCCCTAGACTGGCTTCCAGCTTTCTGCGTTGGCCCAGCCACTCTGGCTTCCTCTGCTCCTCGTCACAAACAGCCTGTACCTTTTCTAGGATGGATACCTGCTAAAAAAAAGGTTTTGCTCAGAATTATTTATACATCTGATGCAAACCTCTACCAGACATGTGATTACCAAGGGCCTCTTTTCCTTGCCTGAGACTTTTCAGTGTCTGTCTAAACCGAAGTTCTTTGGATTTAGGGTAAATCAACCTTCTCCCCTGCTTTGGCTTCCTGCTGAGGGGAGAACACCCAAATCCTGTCACTGTCTACACTCCTTGCTGGACCCAGGCTGCACCTGTCTCTTCCTACCCAGCATTCCTCTGCTCACTGCTTCAGCTGCACGCTGCCTATCACCCTAGGAAAGCACTGAGCTCAGTCTGGCTACAGGGCCTTTACACAGATGGCACTCCTCCACGGAAGTGTGCCTGCTCACCGCCTGAACGTCAGCTCATGTGCCACTTCCTCAGAGGCCCCCCTCTGACTACACTCACCACGAAGTTCTTCACTTCTCTTACCATCGCTCTGGCCCCCTCCCTGCCTGTTTTATTTCTTCACACCACTGGTTACTATTGGAAACTGCTCTCAAGTCCTGGAAAATGCAGCCTACAGATGTTTGTTTGTCTTGCTCAGCATAATCTCAGTTCTAGAACTGGTGCTGGGCACACAGTAGGCCTTCTATGCACATGCCCTACAAAGGAGAGCTCCATATCTTAGTTCCTTCTCATGTTTATCCAAACCTCTGTGAGTTGATATCAGCAGAGCAAGCGGAACTCAGACTCAATAAGACTTGTACCCATCTCGTCTTGACAACTGTGCTCCTCTCAAGGCATCCATCGTTAGAGCCAGACAGGTCACTGCTGATACAGAACAAGCCTGGAGGGGCCCCGTCTTGCCCGTCATCCTTCTAGCTCAACAGCAGCACTTTTCAGGCCTAGAGTGTGCGCATTCTTAGGCTGTGTGTCTTCTCAAGCCCTTTCAGGCCACGGTCTCTATGCCTACCAACTTCTAGTTTCTTGGAGCTTCCCTACACAGCCTCACATGGCCACGAGAGACAGTTAAGGCTCAGCAAAGGCAAGCGACGTGCTGGACGGGACTCCTGATGCTCCCTCCACAAGCCCTTCTTCCATGGCGCCCTGGGGAAACCTCAGCCTTGTCTTCCCGTGCAAACAGGGCCATCTAGCCTAGCTTCACTTAATGACAATGGAAGCTCAAGGCCTGAAAACCCTCCTCAAAACCCAGAAAATTGCTATTCAAGTTACTTAATGAAAGCCATTATTTGCATAGATTTAGCATTGCTACACTTCCCATTTAAATGGTCTGTAATTAAAATAATTAATTGCACAAAATAGTGACTCGTTAAAGCTATAATTTAGTGAGGTTTTCACACTTGAGGATCCCACTTAAAGGTTATTGGGGTGACCAGGAAAGCAGCGGCTTCCAGGAGCCCGTTTTCTCCTTTGGCTGGTGCTGGAGAAGGAGCCCAGAGCCCAAAGCGTGCTGGACGAGTGCTCTTCCGCTGAGCTATGTCCCCAACCCCTTACAAATTTTATTTTGAGCGAGGATTTAAACTGTCTGGGCTGGCCTTGAAGTTTCAATCTTCCTGTAACTAGAATTATAGGCTTGACCAAGGCTTGGCTAATCTTGGGTCAAGTTGGTCCACAGCCCAAGGCAGGCAGAAGCAACCCGAGATGCAATGCGTCACCTCCACTTCCCAACATCTGTGCGTTCAGGAGGCCAGGCTGGTCCCTGCACCCTGTACCCAAGGGACAGGGAACGGGAACGGAAATCTTCTAGGGAGAAACCTTTTTGTTTGCTTGCTTATTTATTTATATTTGTCTTCATATGTGATATATGTGTGTGCATGTGTTCCTGTGTATGAGTGAGGGTGCACTTGGGCCACAATGCATGTGTAAGGGTCAGAGGACAGACTCAGTGTCAGTCCTCATTGTCCACCTTGAGACTGGGTCCCTTCGTGGCATGCTGCTGCTTTTGCTAGGCTAGCTGGCCTTTGAGCTTCTAAGAAGTCCCCTGCCTGCATCTCCTATTTCACTATAGGAATACTGGAATTACACAGGCATGCCTAGCTTTACATGGGTTTGGTGAATTTGAACTCAGGCCTTCATGCTTGAGCAGCAAGTGCTTTACGCACTGAGCCATTGCCCAAACTTCCTGGGGGAAAGCCTGAAGCCAGCAAGAAACCAGCTGTCCCCCTGGTGATGTCTGGGACAATGGGAGAGGGCCAGGCCAGCACTAGACAAGTTACTATATGTAAATGAACTATGGTTTCATGTACTAATGACTGTGGTTTACACAAACTAATAAGCAACATGTCTTGTTGGGCAACAAAAAGTTTCATCTCTCAGGGAACTTGGGTCTACTCTGATAGCTAGTCCACACAAGTAAGGCAGATGGGGTAGGGCAGGCCGCACAGACTGGGCTGTATTGAGAGGAAGGACGTGTGCTAGCAGGACAGCAAGGCAGCTTCCCAGACGGTACAAAGTGAGTTGGGTGTTGGCTCTGGTCTCCAGCACCAACTCCTCGGTGCCCTCTCATATGTCCTCAGTACAGAGGTTTTTGGGGGGACATGGAGAAGGGCCTGAAAAGGATCATACCTCCAATGATGATGACTTTTTGGAAGTGGACTCTTTCCCCTGGTCTGCTCCATTTAGTCATTGAGGATGGGATGAAGGCCATATTAACAATGAAAGAACGTATGGGAGCTCAGAGAGCTACCCAAGGACTGAGTACATGGTGAACGGTGAGAACAGACACCTGACTTTGTCCTCTGAAAGAAACTGGCCCTTTCTAAGGTCAGAGGCTAAAGCTGAGCTTGGCCTGTCCAGCCCTGCCTAGAGCCTGTCCTAGAACAAGGCTGGCTCCAGCCAGCAGCTGGTGAATCCCCCTCCGGATCCTTCCCAGGCCTCTTTTCACCAGCTGTGCAGATGGAGCTGAAACATGGAGAAGAGGACCCAGCCTGCCCAGTACCAGACACAGATATACTTGGGAAAGTGGTAGGTAACTGTAGGCCTCGTGTTCTTGGTGGGCAGGGGTCACAGGTATAGGCACAGAACTGCACAAGTGTGGGGTGTGGTGCTGTCCTGTGGGAAGAGGTACCCTGTGAACAGAAGGTACACGCCAGTGACAAATGCCAGCACCCCTCTCCTAATCTGCAGAGGGAAGAGATGCAATCTGTAACCACAGCTTCCAACCAGTGCATTCGGACAGTGGTGCTCCCTCCCTTTCCCCCTTGAAAACCAAGGGTGGCATGTGGCTTGCTCCACTATGTGTGTGGGTTTGATATGCATCACTTCCCAGTGGAAGCCAGAAGAGCTGATGCCTGGCCATCCCTTCCTCCCTCTCTTCTCTGCATGATGACCACTGAAACACAGATGGGCATAGAGCCTTTGTAGGCTCAGGTCACTGAGTATCATGAACTGCCCCTGCCTGGATCTGTCATATGAATGACAGTGAAGCTTTTGTTCCAGGTCACATCAGTGCTGAGGATGTCACCACTGCAGCTGGGACCTCACCTCCCCATCAGTAGCAGTGACTCCCCAGTGGGCAAGGCTTCCTCATCCATGTAGCTGGGTTCCATGGATGCATATCTGCCATCCCTCTTCTGTGCACCACCACTGTTGAAGATGGTGTGTGTGTGAGAGGAACCACCCTCCTGCATAATGATGCGGTTATAAGGCGTGACTTTTGTGTGAGCCTAGGTGGTGTTTCAGGTGGGCCATGTGTCTTCTTTCATGGTAACAAGAATTTCGTGCAAACCCAGTAGAGGATAAAGCCCTGGATTCAGACAGATCCTGGTCTTCAGCAAATTAGTAACAAGAAGAGAAGGGGCCCCTCAGGACTCAAGATCAGAGTTGCAGATGTCCAGGGGCCCCAGTGGTGCCCTGCCTGAGGATCTCCTTCCTGTGACAGATCCTGGAGAACCAAGGAAACCGATAGAGGTCCTTGTCCCACCTGAGGGCCATACCAGCCTTAGTGCTCAAGGAGGGCACCTTCCATTGCTTTTCTTTCCTCATCTGTCTGGGCAGAGCTGAATTCATGCCACAGGGGCCATAACAGGCCACCAGCCATATGGACCACCAGCCAAACCCAGGTAAATACCATCAGATGATCTGACTGGAGACTGGAAGGAAGGGACTTACCAGAAAGTGTGATAGGGATAAGCCCAGGACTCCTGCTCCAGGCTCAGCCTACTACTAAGACTCTCCTGAGAACGCGAGGCTGGTATAAGCTAGGGTTTGACACGCCACGCCAGCCAGCCAGCCAGGAGAGCAGCTGCCAATACACAGAGAGTGGGGTACTCACCTGCAGCTCGGTCTGGAAGAAGAACTTCTGTGGACACTGTGAGCAGTCATAGATCTTGTCCTCCTGCCCATGCACGGCGAAGATATGCTGCTGCAGCTTGTTGGCCTGGACGAAGACTACACACATGGAGAGAGCAGTCAGCAGCCGGACTTGGCCTCAGCCCCCCATCCCGGCAGACGCCCACAGCTTTCCCAAAGAGGGATCACCCAGGCCTGGGTACAGTTGGCCAAGAAACACTACTGGGGGCATTAGTCCCTATTAGAGAAACTGAGTTCTGCCACTTAGTAGCTATGCAACCTCAGCCAAGACAGTTAAGCTCTCTGGGCTTCATGTTCATCATCGTGAGTACCTTACTGTGAGTGGCTGGGAGGATCAAATGGGTAAATATGAGGGAAATGATTAAAAGATGACCTGGCACGTGGTTAGGGCAATGAATGTGCCCTCCATCAGCCAGAAACCTTCACGTATTAGCTTTCTGAATCTCTCACAGACAAGCAAGGCAGGTACTGTTGTTACCTCACTTTACTGAGAAGAAAACTTAGGCTCTAGGAATGTTAAATGACTTGTCCAAGGTCTCAATGCAAGTAGGCTTCAGAGCTGAGATTGGAATTAAGTCAGCATAGCACAGTGCCTGGTACCAAGAAGTTGTTCAACCCCTGGAACAGGTTCCTGTTGTCAGCTTTACTGTCTAGATCCTAGAATGTGATGCTAATAGACGGGCAGGGGCTCCTGAGAGGAGAGGGAAAAGGGACCAGAATATTCTAGGGCTCCTGGGACCCCAGGGGAATGTGCACACACAGGCGATTTCCCCTATGGCACAATGTGCACCCTGACCCTCTCATGGAACAGGTCACAGCACCAGTGTCCCTTCCCAGAGGTAGGAGTTCTCATGGCAGCCCGGTCCTGGGCACATCCAGGAGGTGAGCACTTCAGAGAGAGCCTCCTGCCAGGCACCCTCCCTGAGGTGCGCTTCCCGCAGAGGCAGACGGCAGATGTTGGGGAGGCCGGGAGGCCCCGGCTCCCTGCGCACACCGGCTGCCATCTGGGCAGTAGGAGGGGGCCGGCAAAGCCCCCGAGATGTGCCTCAGGCTGGGACAGCCGCTTGCTTGCTGAGACTGGCAGCCAGCCTGGGGGCTGGGGACTTGGCCAGCAAAGCTGCCCTTGAGCCGCCTGGCTGGAGCCCGGCTGAGACGGGAGCTTTGCAGGCTGGAAGGGGGTGGTGGTCAGGAGAGTATATAGGGCGGCCCGACCAGGGCTTGTGGCACAGGGGGCCAAAGGGACTCGGAAAGGGCAGACTCCAATGGAAAGGGGTGAACAGCTTGCCCAACTACCATGTGCATAAGGATAGGAGAAGTACCACCCATGCTGCCCAGGAGGGCTACGGGTCAGCTCTGCAGGCAGGAGATGGGGCTTCAAAACGGAGAGGGGACTGAGAGGCTGGGTTTCAGCCATGACCAGGAGAGGGCAGGCCCCTCCCAGATCGCTTGTGTTTCTGCCATGCCCATGTGGGTACCATACCTGTGAAGCACACGGGGCACTTGAAAGTACCGCCCATGCCCTCAAAGCTGTGCTCGATGAGGTGGCAGAGGAGCTTGGCTGGGGAGTCAAACATCTGGTTGCACAGCTTACACTCATGGTTAATACCTTCCTCTGCAAGGGAAAGCCACAACCTCAGTGATGCTCACACAGGAGCCACCAACCCCGGGCACCCAGGCTAGCCCAGAACACCCTGCACCAGCCTTGGAATACCCAGCACCAGTCTAGCATACACCACACTCAACCACCCTGCGCCAGCCCCTCTCTGGTCATTGGGATTGTAGCTACTGTAAGGGCCACAGACACAAGCCCAGCTGGTTCTGGACAAACCTAGCCTGGGCCTTGTAGAACTCAGGGGCTAGGTCTAGATTCAAGTCTCTAAAATGTTGATCGTAATTTCTCCTGCTGGTTGGCAGGCTGCTCTGAGTTCTTGAGTTCTGAGACCATGAAAACATGTGGAAAGGGGGCCAGAGTGAGCACTAAGCAGGGAAGGGAGGCCAATCGGGTCTTAAAAATTCAAGCCGATATTCATTGGGCATATGTGATATGCAGGGAACTAAGCTACGAACTGGACATATAATAAAGAATGAAACAGTGGGGGTAGGAAGATGGAGCATCAGGTGGTGATGTGGTTGTCGAGGGATGTTCAACAGAAGGGCAGAGCCAGGGAGGGGTGAAGTAGGTGAGTAAAGGCCCCAGCCACGGGGACCTATAGCTGACCAAGGAGTAACAGGCAGACCATGGAAGTTGTGACAAGCAGAATGTTCTCTTGTGGAAACAGATGCCTACCGGTTGGCTCACAAACGACGGGCAGATTCCCTATCCTCACCTGTGAACTGCTTCAACCCCAAACCTTCACTCAATAGTGCTGAAGAGAATAGAATGGTGGAACTGACTGTGTCATGCCCACTTTAAGAAAGCTTGAGCTAAGGTCTGGCACCCTTGCCTAGAATCAAGCAGAGCTGAGTTCAAATTCTGTCTTTCCACCTTTCAAGGTACATGCCCTGGGTCAGTACAAAGACAGCCTGAGTCACTGTTCCTCAGCTGTGCCAGATAGAGACACCCATACCCAGTAGTCAGAGCAAGTGAGCACCCTCCTCCTTGAGCATGGCATCAGCAGGTTGGCTCCTGGTACTGGCTGGGGGACCCTGGGCAAGTTACAGGGCCTTTCTGTGCCTCGTTCTCTCTTAGAAGCACTCAATACTTTCTCTTAGAGTTGAGAATTAATGAGTTAATCCTTGTAAAGCAGCACACAGCAAGTGCTCAATTAGTGTTTACTTCTGAGCTCTGCGGCACTGGCAAAAGTGTTATCTGGGACAGCCAAGGACACAGCCCTCCATTGACTCCCCAGGGAACTAGGCTCACCAAAGGCGCCAGGTGCTCTGATTTGCCCTCAAAGGCAAGAATTAGGTAGCAGAGGGGCTCTGCTGGTGGCAAGCCACAGACACAGATGGGCTGAGCCTCCTGGCGAGTCCCTGGGTCCCCAGGCCCTGGCAGGGCTGCTGGGACAGCAGGCACTCCCCTGGCCCGGCCAACCCCCAGGCCCCAGGCACTCCCACCACTGTGCACGCACACGTGCACACGTGCACGCACACACACGTACACACATACACAGGTGGGCCTGCCCCACATAGCCCAGTGGCTAGAATCTGCCGGGTGTTTGTCATGCCCCTGGAGTCCCAGCAACTAGGCCACATGTACCCGGAAGAAATGTGAGCAGATCTTCTCTTTACACTAGCAGAAAAAGAATTCATTGACAAGTTTGGGAAACAGGGCAGGCTTAGCCCTGTTCATTTCCCTCGGGACATACTCATTGTAACTAGAGATGAGTTCCAGTGTGGGGGCTTTTAAAGACCCCCAACATGCCCTCCACCCCGCCCCCCCACGCACACCAACAAAGAGTCTCAGAACCTGGTGCAAGGGATGAATAAACTACTGCACAAGGGCCACTTCCATGTATGGCGTCCCTCTGGTATTGTGGATGGCTCTGTTCACGACTGAAGCAGGGGTTAAAGCGACAGCTGTGTGAGGTTTCCACAGAGGTTTATGACCTAGTAGCATTTCAGAAGCAGCAGCACTGCTGCCTAGGAAAAAGGGGATTTCTAGAAAGAAGAAATGGGTTCAGAGAATGAGGCCACTCACTCAGATAGGGATGTCGCTCTGCACAGGATACAAACCTGTACCACGTGGTATCACCCCCACCTCACATCCTACCCCTGAGCAGCTTCCTCTGCCTCCTGGTATCTAAGACCTTTAGGTCTCGGTTTGTACCCACCTAAGCTTTGGGCAAAGATTATGTCTTGGTTTCTTGTGGCCCCAAAGCATAGCGCCCTCCCCCAGAGGTCTACCTGTAGCAGGGCTCAGGAAGTAGTCCTGGGGAGAGAGGCCCAGTCAGATCTCTGTCCTTGTCTGGCCAGAGCTGACTGTGGATCAGGGACGAGGGAAGGCTGACAGCTGCTCTGAGGCCAGGCAGAGCCCTTCACCACTTGGCTGTGAACAGAGCTGGGCCCGGCTGATACACAAACAGAGAGAGGACAAAGAAGGCTCCTGCAACTTACAAATCAGAAAAATCATGTCTGGCAGTCACTTTTCGTTCTATGAGCATGGAGCGATTCATCAGCCGCTCCCCTCTGATTCGCAGAGGCAGCTCCGCCCAGCACCCGTGTTCATAAATATGTGCACAGTCAGGCGGCCCTGAGCCACCAGCTGCTTTCAGGGCCTAAACGGCTGACAAATCACAGCCCAAACCTGTGTCAAAGTGAGGTTCTGGGCTAATTAGATCAAAAGCCCAGCAGACAGACAACTGCCTGTCTGGGACCCTTTTCTCTCTTTCTCCCAAGTGCTTTAAAGAGTCAGACCTGAGTAAGGGGTGGAGGAGAAATAACGTGTAAGACGTCCAAGGGTGGGGGGCAGACAACAAAGCCTAGGGGTTCCTGCAGATCTGGGAATATCTTCCACTCCGCATGGCCTTTTGATTTGCCAGGCTTCACAGAGCTGGCTCCTCCCCATGCCAAGATGGGCCATAACCCCAGGGCGTCCATCACCTACCTCTGCCTAGAAAGCCAGCCCGGAAATGGGGGAGGGCTAGGAGGCGGAGAGGGGCTGTCCTAGTTAGTGTGACAAATGCTGCTGCCATGTGTGTGTGTGTGACCCACTGACAGCAAGCCCAGTAGAACCTGCTGCTATGAGTCTCTCCCCCAGCACCAACAACCTCCCATTCAGTCCCGAGACAGCAGCACCCTCTGAGAATCACTTTTCTGAATTATATGAGATTGAGCAGCACTTGCCACACCTCAGAGCAGAATGACGAAGCTGTCTGGGAGCTCATAGGTCTCTCCGCCCCAGTGTGGGAGCTGGAGGACTTTGTGAGTTAAGACACAGGACGGCTTCCATCCTTTCTATTCTTTTTTTTATAGCACATGACAGGCATCCATAAGAGAAAGCCGCACACCTCAAGTGACTTACACAGCCCCACTCGTTTGTAAAGTGAAATGCGGATCTTGCCACTGAAATTCAGATCTGCCTCCTGCTCCCCATGAGTCAAGCGAGCTAGCATGGGGAATCCATTGATTTAGTATGATTTAAAAATAAAAATACAAATAAGTGGGGGGGGTGCACAGCTGAATCCCAGCACTCAGGAAGACAGGAAGACTATAGTGAGTTAAGGGCCACCCTGGGCTAGATAGTGGGTACCAGGCCAGCTGGGGCTACCTAGCAAGAACCTGTCTCAAAAACACAAAACAATAAGGAAGCAAGTAAATAACTAAATATAAACAAATATCACAAAGCGCCAGACAAACCACCCCACAAGTACAAGGCTCCTAGAAACCCTTTCTTTTTTCCCTTTTCTGCTCGGGAATAATAAGTGTTAATTTTACAACTTCATTTCTCAAAAAAATAATAGGATGTTCTTTTGCTTAAACCCAAGTCAGCTCGATGGAACCTTTCAGGCTGAAACTGTGTCACCCCAAAGAGGAGCTGAGGGCTTTGTGGAAGAGCCTCGTGCAGAGATGATAGCTCCCTGTAATGTCCTCGGCACCGACTTTTGTCTCCAAAAGCATTTGATCCCCGGCAGACACATACTTATTTCCGTACAGGTCTTGGGGGAAGCCAGGAGGGGGGCAAGCTGATTACCAGAACCCTGAAGGTGTGACTCCAGTGGGCCCCGCTGATGTCAAAGGCAAGCCAAGCACACACTCAGAGACCATAATTTGCTGCCTGGGAGGGAGGAACAGCAGGCTGTGGAGGGAGTGGACAGGGCATTGTTGTCGGACTCCACACCACTGAGCATGATGGGCTGGGCTCCAGACACACTGCCTGGTCCCTGCTCCGCTGGCAGGGACCCCACTGGGGAAGCTGCCCCGGAAGTGTTACCACTAATGTGTCCCTTTCTAGAAGGGTGACTGTGATATTGTGTCACTAGGAGGCATCACTGAGTCTACCACATTCAGGAAGTGTCAATAAAGGACACACAAATCAGCGCCAGAAACGCTAGGGTTTGAGCCCTAGTACCACCATTCACTTGCTGTGCAAACTTGGTAATTTACTTAATCTGTCCGCGGCTTCAGCTTCAGCTAGAAAGTGGTAGAATAATCACAGGGTTTTTGCAACGTAAGCAAGCAGACTACTTCTGCCACAGAACTGTCCTTACTGAGGTGCCTGCTCGATGAGACCTCCTCTATGAGGACTCAGGGGACTCCCCTCACTAAACCAGGACAATCTGTGTCTCTTTAAAGACCTTCCCTGTCTTTAACAACATCCATGGTGGAGCTCACTACCACTGCACATCTCGAGTGGGTTTATTTAAGAGCTTCAGGGCTGCCAGGCTTGATGCAGGGTCACGAAGTTAAGGGCGGGGACCAGTAGCAAGCCTGCGGCACAACGCCTGGAACACAGTGGCAGGAAGGCTGAAAGATTCTGTTGCATGTCAGCGGGATGGGCATCCCCAACCATGTCAGTGGCTACTGCCAATTTCGCAAGGCTGACGACCTAGCTAGCCTGTTCTCATCTTTGTAACTTGCTTTTTAGATCCTGTCAGAACCACAGCTCACTCCTTGGCTCCTTCAACTGATCCAAGAAGAGAAGGACTCTGAGCGAGGTGGGCCCCACCCAGGCAGGGCACAGGTCCCTCCTCCTCCTCTCAAGCCCTCACTAGCCTTAGAAAATATGACAAAGCTACAGGACTTAAGGATCAGAGCCACCAAGCCATCCCATGCTCCTTGATTGGGAGAACAAGAACGAGAGAGAGAGAGAGAGAGAGAGAGAGAGAGAGAGAGAGAGAGAGAGAAAGAGAGAGAGAGAATAGAAATGAGAAAACAGAGCTACCCTCTCAGTTTTGAGTTAGGTTGGCCCCTTGCTAGCACTAGCTTTGGGCTGGTAACTTTTCGTGAATGAGGGGAAGACAGTGATGGTGTGGGACGGTCCCAGTCTGTGGCATCATCAGTGGAACAGCATTGCTGTAAGTGGGAGAAACGCAAAGGAATGTGGGCCCTGGAAGGGCCACTTGAAAGAAGACCAGAAGTCCTCTGCTCAGACACATTCCTGAAGTGACAGAGAGGAAAGAGTGCCACAATCATGCAAGGAAATGAGGAGGCAAGGAGGTGTCTGCAGGGGGCACCCAGGGGAAGATGTCCCCCGTGCCATCCCAATAAATAACAGCACATAGGTGCGGAACAGGAAATAGAAATGTGGCTGCTGGGAGTCAGTCCTTAGTTTCCTGCCAGGAACAAAGACCTCTTTGCAGAAGATAAGAAGGCAAGTGAGCCCTGCCCACAAACACAAGGAGAACCAGGCTGTGGGTGCTCGGAGTGGGGAGAAGGTGGGGCTGGGAGTAGACAAAGGCCAACAGGAAAGAGCCGGGGTGCTCTACAGAAGTCCCTCACGGAGGCCAGGTGAAACGGAGCATGTCATGAACTTGGGTCCTAGCAGCCCCCGAGTCCAGATATCCTCCAGGCCGTACACCTCCTGACCAACAGCCTTGGGAGCCTGGTAGCGATGCAGAGCTCCAAGCCCAGCTCCAGACCCAAGGAGAAGATGCTTTCAAATTGCGCATGTGTTTGTGACCCACTGCTCTAACCCAGAGTGCAGGACACAGCTCTCAAAACAGGGAGAAAGCTGTCTGCAGGTCTCTAAACAGGGAGAAAGTTGTCTGCAGGTCTCTAAACAGGGAGAAAGTTGTCTAAAGTTGTTTTTTGCCCTCACTTTACAGAAGATTGTGAAATGATCTTCTAAGAAAAGAGGAAGTGTGGTATCTCTGCAAGGAGGGCTGCTGGAGACTTCTGGGACAGGTAGCCACTGCCCCCCCCCACCGCCATTACCTGTACCACCCCCCCCACCCCCACCCCCCACCCCCCATGCCTGGTGCAGTACACACCTTGATGTGCCAAGCTGCCAGTCAGGAAGGCCCAGGGCTTGCTTGAAGGCCTACAGGCCACTGCTGCCCCCACCCTGGGTTCACATTTTCCTAATTAATCCTGGAGGATGGGCTGTGCCCCTCCTTCTCCCCAGAGGCGCCTTTCCAGGCCTGTTCTGCCAGGAGGGACCCATCTCACAGTCCCCTGCGTTTCAGGAGGGCTCATAAATGAGCTCTGGCAGCCTGAACCAGGGCCCCACTGGGACCCAGAGCCTCTTCAAAACAGAGCCCTGACAATTAGGCAGTCTGAGTTTTGAAAGGCCTGGGATTGATGGCGTGGACAGTAAAAATATCACCTGGGGAGCTGGGTGTAGTCCTCGGAGGGTTGCCTGAGGTCAGTTGCCATGGCAACGGAGAATGAGCTCAACCTTGTAACTGACCCTTATCTTTTTTTGATCTGTGGGCCACTTGGGGCCAAGGCTTGAAATCAACTGGAAAATAATCCGGTCACATATCAGAAGGAAAACTATTTATACTTATTTACCCAGGTACCTACTCACACCACCCCCCCTTTATACAGGGAGGCTGAGACCACAGTGAACTGACGATGTTGTACCAGTACACACGGAAGCTGTGGGGTGGTAGAGAGGAGGGGGGCTGACTGTCACTTCAGCAGAAGGCAGTCATCAGCATGGACAGGCTTGTGTACATGGGGACTGTCTCCCTCTCCTCAGACCTATGCCCTCCTTCTGGACCACCCTGGGCCTCCCTCCTGCGATTGTCCAGCCTCAGTCCACTGAGGAGGTGGACGGCGGAGCCCCCCCCCCGTCTGCTGTGGGTGCACACTATGCCAGCCCAGTGGAATCCCTTGATGATCCTCCCCTGTCAAGAGGCTCAGAGGTGCCTTCTCTCTGTACCTGAGGCCGAGACAGGCGAGGTTAGCGGACAATAACCTTCCCTCCTGATCTCAAGCTCTGAAAAAACTGTAGCCTGACTCGACTACCCCTCTCTCACCAGGGGTTTCCAGGGCAAGACCATCCACCTGGTCAATCCTGTCCCCACGATGCTACTATTCCAAGTTACAAGTAAGACTGCTTTCACCTCCTCCAAAGCTCTACTCCAAAGACTTCAGGTGATTCTCTACTGACTGAATGCTCCAAGAACCTCATCAGACAGATCTTAGCCAGGGATCAGTAAAGCTAGAGAGCGATTCCAGGTAGGTGCACTGAAAAACTCCTATCATATCCAACGGGACAGCTTCACGGCTGCCCTTCGCCTTCCACTCTTAAGGGGGTGGAAGAAAGGCACTGAAGCTGCTGGCAGAGGCTAGTCCTGGCTCTGTAGCAGACTCACAGGGTGATACCAGACCAAGTACCTTCTGTGTGGGAAATGGAGATGAAGGTGTCTACTTCCAGAGATGCACAAGTGTGACCAGCGTGCAGAAGGGAGACTAAAAGGCCACTCACTGGTAATGCTACTCTGTGCCTGGGGACTGGTACCCACCAGGCACAAACCCTGGTGGGCCTCATCAGAACAATAGAACCCGATCATCTTCCAGGATGGATAGCTCACAGCTCATGCTGTCTCCTGCCACCACCACCCAACCCATGCTTAAATCGTCCTTGTACTGTGAAAGGCACATGGCGAGCATTGGACCTTTGTCATTCCACCTTCAAAGCGTTCATGTCAGCTTTGGCTTCGTCATCCACCTCCATACTGCCCGTTCGCTGCATGGTTCCCAGGACCAAACCTTCTTATTGACTCCCCTTGTTCCTTCTATATTTGGGGGGGAGGGTATGAGGTCAACGGACAACTTTTGTGGAGTTGTCTCTTCTCACCTTGCTGAGGTAGGTACACCTTATTTCTGGTGCTGTGACGAGTACTCCAGGCAGCTGGCCACTGAGCGGCCAGCCAGTCCTCTTAGCTCCCTTTCTCATTTTACAACAGTAGGGCTCTGAGGGTCAAACTCAAGTCCTCAGCCCTCACCACTGAAGTGTCTCCCTTGTCCCCTGTTCCTCTTAAAACCCAGAAGGAGTTCTTTCCATGGAGGTCAAAGCAGGCCTGAAGAGAAGGCATGGCTCAGGCCCAAGTGTCCCTCCTGTGCCTGTGTCTGTCCCTCTCTGAAGCTGGGCTGGTGGAAGCAACTCCCCAACTTGAAAACCTCCAAATTGGGCCAGGCATGGTGGTGCACACCTTTAATCCCAGCACTTGGGAGGCAGAGGTGGGTGGATATCTGTGAGTTTAAGGCCAGTCTGGTCTACATAGAAAAGCCCCAAATCACAAGCCAAGGCTGGCGTGGCCCGGGTGGGACATGGCTAGAGAGTATTGCCGCATGCCAGCCAGGGACGATGGCAGAGACACCAACCTCCAGCTCTCTGCACAGAGTGTAACCTTCAGGACATGGCAGCAGGTTTTCTGGTGAAAGAAATGTTGCAAACCCAAACCTGAAGATGTTAGCACAGGAGGTAAGCACCTCAGTTACTCAATGGAAAGAGGAAGAACAGGTGAGTGGCTGGTTCCTCAGACCTCAGACAGGAGAAGGTGGTCTCCACGGGAGCAGTGAGGGCAGAACTTCCTGGGGGCTGGGGCACAGCTTGACGGTAGAGCAGCTCTTGCCTAGTGCGTGCAAGGTCTTGGGTTCAATGCCCAGTTCCACAAGAAAATTAAAATAAAAAGCAAATTTCTTCACCCCTAAAACTGATGGAACCTGAAACTTTGAGGACTTGAAATATATTGCAAAAGAAGCTGGTCCTTAGCCTTCCTCATACATACACCTTCCATCTGCCATACTGTGGGCTGATGCCTCAGAAAGCAGAGATTCCACATCCCGGCCTGGGCCGCCTGGGTGCGAGTGACTTACCCCTCAGCACATCGCTGATCTCAGATTAGTTTTCCACAGCAAGGCAACTGCCTAAGACTCCATCTTGTTAATAATCCTCAGATTAATGGCCTCTAATAATATACAATTAACGTGACAGGCAGGCTACAAAGCCCTCATTGTCACCGACCCTGCCGGGGACATATGAATTACCCCTACTTCAAGGGTTTTCCTCACTGCCAACATCACTTTTTGTCCCTACCAAGATCATTATTCAAAATGAGCGACAGCCCTGAATCAAAAAAGCCAGACAGCCACTCATGTATGCACAGAGACAGAACACATGGCAGCCCGGCCACTCATGTATGCACAGAG
This sequence comes from Rhizomys pruinosus, assembly GCA_009823505.1. Classification (NCBI taxonomy): domain Eukaryota; kingdom Metazoa; phylum Chordata; class Mammalia; order Rodentia; family Spalacidae; genus Rhizomys; species Rhizomys pruinosus. The sequence continues at coordinate 2,707,486 of VZQC01011742.1, read as the reverse complement.
ACAGAACACACGGCAGCCCAGCCGCTCATGTATGCACAGAGACAGAACACATGGCAGCCCGGCCACTCATGTATGCATAGACAGAACACACAGCAGCCCGTGAAGAAGTGGCATTTTCATAAGGTCTCCCCCAGGCTCAGCCCAGATCAGCCCTTGCACTTAGTGGGACCGAGAGCAAGAAGTCCTGGTGCTCAGCCAGCTCAGAAGCTACAATTCACTGCTCTCTAAAGGTCCCATTGGCCCTATTAACTGGGCACAGGACATGACATTCTAACTCTCACCAGGAAGGAAAAAAAAGATAGGAAAGAAAGACGGTAGATTTCTCTTGAAAAGTCTTTTTTTGGGGGGGCTTTTTTAAATAGGGGGCTTTTTTTTTTTAATTTTATTTATTTCTATATGTGTATGAATGTACCGTCTGCATGTAGGTTTGTGCACCCGTGTCGTGCAATGCCGCGGAGGTCAGAAGAGGGCGTCAGATTCCCCTGGAACTGGAGTTCTCCTAGAATTGGAGTTTCAGATGGTTCTCGGCCGCCATGTGGGTGCTGGGGATCGAACCCGGGTCCTCTGTAAGAGCGGTCGGCGCTCTCAACCGCTAGGCCATCTCTCCAGCCCAATAGGGGGCTTTTTTAAATAGGGTCTCCTTATAGCCCCAATTGGCCTGGAACTTACTTTGTAGACCAGGCTGGCCTTGAACTCAGAAATCTGCCTGCCTCTACATCCTAAGGGCTAGGACCAAAAGGGTACACCACCATGCCCAACTGCAAAAACTGTTTTTTGTTTTTTTTTAAAGTAGGCACCTTCTAGTTCTATACTGTTCAATATGGTAGTTACTGGCCACTCTTGGTAATTCAAATTTGAATGGTTATAATAAAAAAATTAAAACACAGCTCCTTGGTCAGGTTTCCAGGGCTCTGCAGCTAATGGGGCTACTGGCTATGCCTAGCCAGGACAAGGCAGGGCATTTCTACCTCTGCCAACAGTTCTGCAGGATGGCATAGTCTAGGGTGTAGGCAAGGTGAAGAAAGGCCCTCATCGCTCAGCACTCCAATTCTAAGACCTGCAATAGCACTGGTTCAATCAGGGTTCACTGAACTGAGCTTCAAATCACATGTGCAGCCAGGCGTGGTGGTGCATGCCTTTAATCCCAGCACTTGGGAGGCAGAGGCAGGCAGATCTCTCTGAGTTCAAGGCCAGCCTGGTCTACATAGTGAGCTCCAGGCCAGCTGGGGCTACAGGGAGACCCTGTCTCATAAAGACAAGGTGCACCTCCATTTACAATGGGCCACAGCTTACAAAATCCATAAGTAGAATATGCCACAGGCAGTGGGTGGTGGGCAGACCTCAGCTCGGCAATGCCCCCCTCTACTGTGGCCTCTGTTGCTTGCCACCCTGACCGTGTGCACCTGCCCAGCATCTCCAGAGGTCTTCTTACTAGGTGTATTCAGTCAGGAAAAGAAAACTCGGAATTCCACATATGATATCTGCTGAACTAACATGGCTTCATAGAACTGCAGACTTGAATGCCCTAACTAGGATAACCAGTTAGGTGAGGATGAAGAACCATCCTATGGCACATTGGCACTGTTCTGGATGCCTCATATGGAAAGTTCTGTGACCCTCAACTTCATAATTGTAGAGTCACTCTGCCCAGGGTAGTAAGAGTATGGAGAATTAGGAACAGTCAAGACTGCTGTTCCTCTGAGGGGGCGGGGCGGGATGCAGAGCCTGTGACTTTGGACCAATAGGATGAGACTGATCTGTAATGCTCAGCTGGTCTAGAAGCCCACAAGCTGCTCCATCATGGAGAACATCTAACTTAGCAACTGTGTCGTGTTGTGGTCATAGTATCTCCCCCAGGGCAGCTGGAAGGTCAGCAAACAGAAGATACCTGCTGAATGTCAAAGCCAAAAAAGAGAAATCCAGGGAGTGTACTGCTTAAACTGGCTGAGCCCCTCAGAAGAAATAAATGCTTATGTTCCCAGTACTGACCTAAGGGCTCCATGCGACCTCCCAGCTCTGCTTCTATGGCTTTAATCTCAAAGACTCAGGTGTTTGCTGGGACCCAGGTCAAGTGAAATGGGGAACCTAAACTATATATTCACAGGCAACATGGAATGAAGGAACACACGTATACTGCACTTCCCTCAAGCAGTCACACGATTCCAAGGGTAACAGTGAGCCTGGTAAATGGGGGCTCTCTTCTTCAGTTCAGTGGAAAAACAATACTACTGACAGCAAGACATATTATTCCCAAGGCATGTGGGCCTCTAGGAGATTTTCTTAGGTAGTACCATCCTCTCTCTCCATTTGCTTCTCCACAACCCATCCATATGTCACCATCTCCCGGGTAAGCCCATCGTCATGACCTTCCTTTCCTTCTCCAGCCAGCACAGGAAAGAGGTAAGATAGACCAAAGTATGGCCAAGCTCACATCAGCATCCATGTGGTTTGTTCAGCTCTGGAGCTAGGTGCTCCTGGCAGTTACTTGGAATCTGCTGAAGACAGGACTCAGAGAACACACATGAGGCTCTGGGCAGCTTGGACCCCCCCGCCCTAGTCCTGCAGCCAGCACTCTTACCAGCCCCTGGTTGTGTTCCTACCTGCCCTGCAGGCCCCACAGTCTAAGGCCTGAGCTGATCCCATTGACCAGGCTGAGACAGTTCCTATTCCCACCCCAAAGAGGCAGGGGACAGGGGACAGGAAGAGAGTACCAGCGGGAGGGAAGCCAGCCACAACAGAGTGGCTGGAGAGCAGGGTAGAGAATGGCTAGGTAGCTCTTCAAGCAGCTCAGCAAGCTGGGATGAGATGCAAGCATAGGCTGGGCAGGAACCACCTATCGCCTCTGTATACCTCTGACACTCATTGTACTTTTTCCTCTCGGAAAGGACAGCTTTGTAGCTACCTTGAGGAAAAGAAAAGCATGGTAAACACCTGGCACTGCGTCTGCGCTCTGTCCTCACCCTCGCTCGTCCCCCCATCTCCGCACACCTGTCCCAGGCGCTCCTTGCTTGTCCGTGTAGCACACATACTGGCCAGACAATCCTTCTGACTCTACCGATTACTCTTCTGCTAAAGAACCTGCAGTTGGTCCCTCGTGCCAGTCATAGTTATACTTTTCTGACAGATGGTCCAGCCCCCCGCCCCACCCCCCAACACGCTTCCAGCCCTATAGGAGCCACCCTGCTCTCAGGCCTGGCTCCCTCCTGACACGGAGCCTTCAATTAGACAGTTGTCTCTCACTTCTTGTTTCTGTCCTTCCAGCCACAAGTATCTGAAAGACGTCTACTGTACACAAAGCTCACTGACCTGTTATAAGAAAAGAAAAGCGTTTCCCATGCTTAAGCTCACTTGACTTCCTGTCACTTGCAACCCAAACAAGTCCAGCTAATAAATTCTCTCAAGGACAAGAAAGCAGGCATTTGTGTGGCTGGGACAGCACACACGCAAGGTGCTCATTAAAGGCTGGTTTGGGTGGATTAGACTCTGGTTGTGCTCCGGTCATGGGATCTGGAACATGCCGGCCATGGTTACACCCCACACCATCCTAGAAGGCTTGACACTCTGAGGTGCCAGCCTTACTCTGTGGGTTCCCTGGGCATTGCATATGGTGATGAGTGAAGTGAGTCTTCCCATGAATGACATCCCAGCCAGTGTGCTGTGGCCATCTTCTGTGTACCTGCTGCACTGGGCTGTGTGGTCACAGCAGGCAGGGCTTGAGTGCCTGCCATGCCATGGGGTCTCGGATGGGTGACCCACCCTCCCTGGACATGTAAAATGCCCCTATCTCATAGGACGGCTGTGAGTACTTACAGATTATAGAGGTGTTCCTCTGATCTTCACCATCTGGGTGATTACAATAGCAGACACTATGCAGAACAAAAGGTGACGAGACTATCTGTGGTATCATCTTGCTTACAGAGAAAAAACTTGGAAGGCCAGGTCAAAGGAGTCACCAAGAAAAGCTTGGGGGAAAAAAAAAATCTCAGAGTAGGGCTCTGGAGACCACTGAAACCTGAGCTCGCCCAGCAGCCCAGTGAGGCCCGTGCCAACCTTGATCCTCTGTACATGCTGCATTCGGCCTGTGACTCGGGTCCCAGGACCCCAGGCCCACTGTGAGGGCAAGTGGAAGAGCAAAAGCTGGTCATGAGGACTCAGGGGCCCGGTGTTTCCAAAGGCTTGCACAACAACGATGGGATCTTTCTTCACGCTGGAAACTACTCTCCCTGCACCCTGCTGGGGAGCCCAGTTAGTAGCCCATCTTAGAAGAGTCACCTTGAGGTCCTGAAAATTAAACCAGTTTCCATGCCAGAACCTCCACTACAGCAAAGGCTCCCAGCTCCCCATCCCGCTCCTAAGATCGCCTCTGTCTCCTGAGGGAAGACACCAGAGCTGATGTTGCTGCCTCGACTCCATGCTTTAATCAATCCCTGATCGCTCAGGGGATGCACCTTAGCAAAACTTGAAGCCGTATCCAGAAAAGCACATTGGATTCTGGTTCCCAAATCAAGACTGTACCTTCGATCTGTGAGTACCTGAGTAGATCCCTGTCCTGGTCCCCCGGGGGGGAGGGGGGGTGTGCGTGGGGGGATTTTTTTTCTTCTTGTCCAGGGCTGAGAAGAACAGAGATCCTACACCCTCTGTAGAGACTGGGCATATACTGGCAAGACTAAGCTCCAGCATGAAAGTAGGGGTCCAGTGGCCCTCAGCCCAGCGCACAGCCTAGAGCCCCTCCCTGACTTCCCCTGAGCCCCTCAGGCCATCAGTAAGATGTCTTTAGAAATTCATCCTAGGAACACTTCGTGCCCTCTGTGGTATGAGGCCTGCCTAGGACCCTTCTGTCTGTGCTGGGCACACCTGCCAGGGTAGGAGAGACTTCCCTTTAGCTCTTGCAGCCAAGACATGGCTACCAAAGACATGCATGAAAGACACTAAATCAGGGTTTATTCAGAGACAAATGGTATTTGGAGCCTGTTCACGGCCCTGCCAACCAGAGACAAGCATGTTCTCTGAATAGCAGTGTTCTAGAAGTAGACAGAAACACACACACTCAGTGCAGTACTATTTAAATTTGGGGTGAAGAGGAATAGGTATGTTCATGTATATGTTCTGTGCACCCACTGAGAGAACTGGCAGGGTCATGCAAAGAAGCTGGGGGTCCCCTTCAAACAGCAAGATGTACTCCTGCTGTGGCTTGGCTGTGCCGTTTAGATTTTCTGCAATGAACAAATAGCTTTTGTAATTAAATACAATTAAAGCTTTTAAAAAATAATTTTAAAACTTCTACTTATTTTTACTTTATATGTATGTATGAGTGTTTTGCCTGAATGTAAGTCCACTATGTATGTGCCTGATATACTAAGAAACCAAAAGAGCATCAGAATGCTTGAAACTGGAGTTAAGGACAGGTGTTAGTTACCATGTGGTGCTGGGAATCGAACCCAGGTCCTCTGTAGGAGCAGCCAGTGGTTTCTTTTTAAATATATATACATGTATATATTAATTACTTTTATTTTGTATTTATCGTGTATTGCCTGCATATGTAGACGTGTACCTGTGATGCTAAACCCACAGAGGAGGACAGAAGAGGGTATCAGGGGGCTGGAGAGATGGCCTAGCCGTCAAGAGCGCCTACCGCTCTTGCAGAGGATCCGGGTTCGATCCCCAGCACCCACATGGCGGCCGAGAACCATCTGAAACTCCAATTCCAGGAGAACTCCAGTTCCAGGGGAATCTGACGCCATCTCTGACCTCTGCGGCATTGCACGACACGGGTGCACAAACTTGCATGCAGACAGTACATTGATACACATACAGAAATAAATAAATGCTGGGTGTGGTGGCGCACGCCTTTAATCCTAGCACTTGGGAGGCAGAGGCACACGGATCTCTGAGTCCGAGACCAGCCTGGTCTACAGAGTGCGTTCCAGGACAGCCAGAGCTACAGGGAGACCCTGTCTCAAAAAGACAAAAATAAATAAATAAATAAAATAAAATAAAATAAAATAAAGAAGAGGGTATCAGATCCCCTGAACTAGAGTTACAGATTATTTAGCTGCCACTATGTGGGTGCTGGGAATTGAACCCAGTTCCTCTGCAAAGGCAGTTGGTGCTCTTAACCACTGAGCCATCCCTCCAGCCCCAGCAGCCAGTGCTTTAAAAAAAAAATATTTTGGATTTACTTTTATTTTGCGTGTATATCTGTGGATACAATGCCTTTGGAGGCCAGAAGAGGTCATCAGATCCCTGAGAACTGGAGTTACTGGAGAAGGTTGTTAGCTGTCACATGAGTTCTGGAAACTGAACCAGGTCCTCTGCAAGAGCAACCAATGCCCTCAACTGCTGAACCATCTCTCCAGCCCCAGAATTAAAGCTTTTTAATGTAAAAATTGAACCCAGTAACTAATGATTGAGACAACAGTTGTGCTGAATGCCCCCTCTCTGTAACTGGAGGGGGTTGGAGGAGAAACCTCCCAGCCCCACTAACCTGCTGCCCTGTAGCCCCCTGAATAAGAGATCCCAGGGTGGCCAAAGTACAAAGAATAAATGTCTGTGGAGTGCTCAGCAAGGACATCTGTATCTCGTCCCTCACTCTGAGGCTCAAGGTCCATCGTGGAAGAGGGGGTAGAGAGACTAAAAGCCAGAAGTCAGGAAGGACTCAGTGAAACAATGTCTTCTAGACACAACAGGACTGCCACACTCATGAACTCAAGTAGCTGTGGTTATTTGCACAAGATCAAACCAATGAACATTCAGCATGGAGGAGGGAGGAGCTGACATACCCCCCCGCCCCAGCCCCTAGATAAAGAGCTATGGTCAATTGCTGGCTACTAGAGAAAGCAGAGTCAGTTTTCTTTAAGGGTATGGCACCTGGTAGGCCTACAATGCTCAGGTGGACGGCTCTACACCCCTGAGTGAGTGAGTGAGTGAGTGAGTGAGTGAGTGAGTGAGTGAGTGAGTGAGTGAGAAAGAGAACGGTCATGTGCAGTGGTGCATGCTTTTAATCCCAGTACTCAGGAGGCAGAGGCAGGAGGATCTCTGTGAGTTCCAGGCCAGCTGGGGCTACAGAGAAATCCTGTCTCAAAGTTGGGAGGACCTTGGAGGATCCAAGGGAGGAGCTGAGGGGAATATGACCAAAATATATTGTACACATGTATGAAATAATAAATAATGAAAAGAGAAACCCAGGCTGTGCTGTCACTCACTTGGAAAGCTCTTACTGCATGAGACCCATGGGTCTGCTTCCTGGTCTCCATGATAGGATCACCTGTCAGAAGGGTGGATGGACCACTGTGATGGGATCACCTGTCAGAAGGGTGGATGGACCACTGTGATGGGATCATCTGTCAGAAGGGTGGATGGACCACTGTGATAGGAACAGGCCCCTCACCTGTCAGAAGGGTGGATGGACCACTGTGATAGGAACACCTGTCAGAAGGGTGGATGGACCACTGTGATGGGAACACCTGTCAGAAGGTTGGATGGACCACTGTGATGGGATCACCTGTTAGAAGGGTGGATGGATCACTGTGATAGGAACAGGCCCTCACCTGTCAGAAGGGTGGATGGACCACTGTGATAGGAACACCTGTCAGAAGGGTGGATGGACCACTGTGATAGGATCACCTGTCAGAAGGGTGGATGGACCACTGTGATAGGATCACCTGTCAGAAGGGTGGATGGACCACTGTGATAGGATCACCTGTCAGAAGGGTAGATGGACCACTGTGATAGGATCACCTGTCAGAAGGGTGGATGGACCACTGTGATAGGATCACCTGTCAGAAGGGTGGATGGACCACTGTGATAGGAACACCTGTCAGAAGGGTGGATGGACCACTGTGATAGGAACACCTGTCAGAAGGGTGGATGGACCACCGTGATAGGAACAGGCCCCTCACCTGTCAGAAGGGTGGATGGACCACTGTGATAGGATCACCTGTCAGAAGGGTGGATGGACCACTGTGATAGGAACACCTGTCAGAAGGGTGGATGGACCACTGTGATAGGAACACCTGTCAGAAGGGTGGATGGACCACTGTGATAGGAACACCTGTCAGAAGGGTGGATGGACCACTGTGATAGGAACACCTGTCAGAAGGGTGGATGGACCACTGTGATAGGAACACCTGTCAGAAGGGTGGATGGACCACTGTGATAGGAACACCTGTCAGAAGGGTGGATGGACCACCATGATAGGAACAGGCCCCTCACCTGTCAGAAGGGTGGATGGACCACTGTGATAGGAACAGGCCCCTCTCTGGCACCAGGGGCCCCCTCTGTAGAACGAGGATAACTGCCTGATGCACAAGTTGAGTGATGGCACGCAGGTGTAGCTTGGTGCGCACGTGCTGGGCTCTTCTCGAACCACAGTAGTCTATGATTCTCTGACAAGGTAAGTTGGCACACATTCTCATGCTGGCATTAGTACATGGAAGGCAGTGGTGAGCTGTAATGCAGGCTCAAGCTTTGGACAGCTAAGCATGCTTAATATGACTCCTGGCCACAAAGCCAAAGGAAAGGGTAGAAGGTGGGGAAGATGCTGGCCAGGCCTGATGGGGCAGGACAGTGGGGGGAAGGTGCTGGCTAGGTCTGATGGGGGAGGACAGTGAGGGGGAGGATGCTGGCCAGGTCTGATGGGGGAGGACAGTGGGGGGGAAGGTGCTGGCCAGGTCTGACATGGGGAAAACAGTGGGGGGGAAGGTGCTGGCCAGGTCTGATGGGGGCGGACAGTGGGGGGGAAGGTGCTGGCCAGGTCTGACGGGGGAGGACAGTGGGTGGGAAGATACTGGCCAGGTCTGACAGGGGAGGACAGTGGGTGGGAAGATGCTGGCCAGGTCTGACAGGGGAGGACAGTGGGGGGAAGATGCTGGCCAGGTCTGATGGGGGAGGACAGTGGGGGGAAGATGCTGGCCAGGTCTGATGGGGGAAGACAGTGGGGGGGGGAGGTGCTGGGCAGGTCTGACAGGGGAGGACACTGGAGGGGAAGGTGCTGGCCAGGTCTGACAGGGGAGGACAGTGGGGGGAAGATGCTGGCCAGGTCTGACAGTGGGAGGACAGTGGGGAGGAAGATGCTGGGCAGGTCTGACAGAGGAAGACACTGAGGGGGAAGGTGCTGGCCAGGTCTGATGGGTGAGCTCTCATGGGTGAGGAAATGGCATGTGACAGACCCTATGACTGGCTCAAATGTTCTTAGCAGTGGCTGCTTCTGGCTAGGTTCAGGCAGGACCCCTCGGGGAGGCAGCCACTCCAAGCACTTGGGGCCAGATGCAGCCGGACCAGATCTGCACCCTCCATGAGATTGAAGAAGACAGGCTTGGGGGGTGGGGAGGAGCTGGATCACAGGAAACTTGGCAGTGAGACATGCAGAAAGACCATCTGGGCTTGGAGGGCTCTGGGTCACCCTATTTGGAGGCTCAATGAGGCGTCCTTCCTTCACCCCTAAAGTCTTTAAGCAGGTATTGAATATTCCCGTTTGGGGCCGGGGTCCTCTTGCTGCCCACCCAGCCCTCTGGTGTCCAAAGACAGAGCAGAAAGTGACAGAAAGATCTAATGTTTGTACGTTGAATGCTAATTTGACAGAGGAGTGGGCATGGGGGAGTGTTTATAATCAGCACTCCAACAAGCCACAAACGACGCCAGTATTTTATAAGCTTGTTAGAAACAAATCACCCCCTCAGCTGATATTTACTTACTGATGAATCATAAAAGGCTCAATACACAAAGAGTAAATCTGAGAAGACTGTCTTTCTCGGTCCCATGTTCAGCAACAGTGCTGGGAGCCTGCCTGGCCTAGCCCTGGCCCTCTCCCACAGCCCTGTCCCCTATTCCCAGCAGCCCCCAGGGTGGCATGTCACTGGCACAGCCCTCTGCGCACCCCCCTTCCACTGGCCTCCGTCCTTCTGCCGCCCCCGGAGTCCTCGGCAGGAGCGGATCCAATCCTGCTAATTTGCATAATGATAAAGCCTCCAGTGCGGGCCGGGTCTTAAGAGGGTTGGGAAGAAATATGCCCTGTCCTTTGGAGAGGGCACAGAAGGCTCTGTGCTGCCCTAGAGGATTGGAGCTCCTGGCAGGTGGGCGGGGGCGGCCAGGCACTGGCAGAGCTGGCCAAGGACAGCTCTGTTCTGTCTCCTGCTGAGCTTGTGTCCAGCTGACCCAGCTGAAGAAGGACTGCCCAGGGCTGTAAAGCAGCAGGAAGTGAGGCACAAAGTGCCAGCTCCAGACTCAAGCTAGACAGGCCCAGGTCACAGTGACCGACACTCAATGGCTGGCTGACCTTGAAAAATCACTGACCTCTCTGAATCTCAGATCTGTAAAACACAGGGCCACCAGGAGAGGCAGCCATAGGCACTGAGGAGAGCAGCCTGTCAGCCACTGCTGCGTTCCTATCTATGGTATTAGAACTTCTTACTCTTGAGTTAATTGGTCCATAGACCTATCCACCCACACATTCATCCTTCCCACCCTCCAGCGAGGCCCCACCCACTCACTATCCAGCCATTGACTTAACAAATATCAGGTACTGCAGCAGGCAGTCCAAGACACAGAGATGAATTTGACATATGTCTCGTCTTTGAATTCCGTCCAGTGACACAAGGTGTTCCAAGGTGAGGACAAGGCCACCATTGGGCCAGTAGAAGACAGAGGCAGGCAGGGTGTGGGGTGCAGCATGGGCTGTCAGGTCTGTTTTTCATGTATGGTCAACTTCTGAGACCTGAGCACAGTGGACTCTAGATGTGAGCTCTGATGATGTCTGCTTCACGTTGTGATAAAGTTTTGGAGCAGTCTTTTCTAACCAAGAGTGGCAGGCCTTAGGGCAGAAGCATTCAGCAGGTAGAGGAGCTGGCCTCCTGTTTGGGATGGAGGATTGATATTAACTACAAGAGGAAAGAAATGTCCTACTGTATCTAGAGCATAGTAGGTGCTCAGGGATACAGAGTCAGGGGGTGGGAGGGGCTCCTGGAGGTCTGTGGAAGAGCATGTGGGCATGCAGTTGGAGGGTTCCCAAGGAGGTTGTTCTGGGGAAGACTTGGGGCAGGCTAGAAGATCCCTGATGACAATTGGTGGCGAGTGCCGCTATGTAGCAGTGACAGGAGCGACAGGAACATGCCTTGGTCTTACCAGGCTCACAGTCTGGGGAGTTGGGTCCCCAGAGTAAATACTGACTTAGTGCTGATGACATGCAAGGACAGGGCACAGCACCCTGACCTCAGGGCTTCCCCTGGTTCTCTCAATGAGTGGCAGAAGACAGCGCTCAGTGTCATGTGCCCATCACAGGGCCAGCTGCTCGGCTACGCCCACAGCGCAGACGGTGAAACTGACATCGCAACAAGTTCAACACCTCGTTGGGTTCAAGGTCAAGGGAACTCAATTCTGAACGTTTTTTACTATCAAAGTGTGGGCCACAGAGCCCAAGATGACCTACTGGCTTCTGCCGAACAGGTCATCCTCGTGTTTCTTACACCCTCTGAGTCCACTGGGCAGAAGCACTGTTCCTAGGCCCACTGTAGAGATGGTGCAGTATCCTTCTAAGTTCCAGACCACAAAAGGTACAAGTGGCAGAAGTTGCCGCCATGCAGGGCCAACTCCCAAGCAGGACTCTTCCTTTGCTCTTGGCTATAGGACAGGGTGGTGGAGATCATGGAAAGAAGAGGAGCAGGTCTGATGAGGGCACCACAGCACATGCCAGCAGGTGCAACCTGGACCCTGGCCACCCCACGCTCATGCTCCTGCGTGGAGCCTGTGAACTATGTGGCCTCCTACTTAGCCCTGTCATCCGCATGCTGGTGTGAATGACGACCAGCTCCACCTGCTCAGTGCCTGAGTGTGTTCAAGGAAATCAGCTCAAGATCCAACCCGTGCTAAATGACTCTCCCAAGTAGCTTTCCATGTGACTCCCCAGTTTGGGTGCAAAATTACTTCACATGGCTCATGAGAATCAGTGTGTTTGCTTGCATAGGGATGAAGCCCTGCATCCTGGATGCCAGCCAAGACTGGGACCCAGAGTTGGTGACCACAGGCCTTCCTGAACTCCTCAGGGCCCACCAGGTGCCAGCCAAGACTGGGACCCAGAGTTGGTGACCACAGGCCTTCCTGAACTCCTCAGGGCCCACCAGGTGCCAACCAAGACTGTGTCACACTGGGATCAGATAGAGATACTTCTCCCCCCCCCACCCCCCCGAGACAGGGTCTCCCTGCAGCCCCAGCTGCCCTGGAACTCACTCTGACCAGGCTGGTCTTGAACTCACAAAGATCCGCCTGCCTCTGCCTCTGCCTCCTGAGTGCTAGGATTAAAGGCATGCACCACCACACCCGGCTTTTCTTTTTTCTTTCTTTTTTTTTTCTTTCTTTCTTTCTTTCTTTTTTTTTTTTTTTTCTGAGATACTTCTACCAGGAGTTCTGAATCTCATCCTCTCTTACAGTATGTGATGGGGCTCAAATCTCCAGCAACAGAGCTGAGCACTTGATTGAGCACACTCTTAACTTGCTATCAACAATGACCATTGGTAGCAAAAGAATAAGGACAATTAAATTCAACACAGAAAACAGGGCTGGTGTTAGAAACAACATGACTGAGAGCTAGACTCTGCCTGTCAAGAGCTCTCAACGAGTCCACTGACAAACACAGGCAATCTATTGATCATGGTGAATGACCATGCCCTCCACCCAGCACTGCAATAAGCCCCAAATTGTCTTCTGATTCAATAAAAAAGGGTTGACAAATTTTAAGAACATAGTTTTTCCCTCCTGTATATTCTGTTTCATTTTAAACCATTGTAATATTCACTTAAATAATTACTTCCTCTCCTTCCAAAGACTAACATTCACCTCAAGAAGTGCTTCTTGGGGTGTCCTTGATACATTGTTCCTCCCCTTGAGCTCAGAGTCCTCATTTGTAAAAGGTGAAGGTGGGCGCCATCACTCAAGGCCACTAGGGGACAAGTGTCAGTCCCCATCCCCCCCATGAAGGACTTAATCACATACTTCAAGGAGATAAAGGAATAAGCAGGTGAGAATTTCATTACAAAGTTCAAGGTTTAAACTGAAGGGCAAAACATCAGAAGCGTCACTCACACAGAGCACATATACTACTGAAAAAATGTGTCCCTGGAAGCTACAGATGTCATTAGCAGGCACAGAAGGAGCGTCAAAGCTGATAGGCTGGGCAGAAAGCACAGCTTCCAGGGCATTAGAGTATTCCCCGCAGTCCTCTCCAATCCTCGCTGCCCTGGACTCCAGGCCTCCCCCCTTGTCTAAGATAATTCATTCTTTAAAGCAAAGCATGAGAGAAGAAAGGGAGGCATGCATGTATGTTTCCTGGGTGCAGAGTAACCACAGGAAAGTCACCTAACTTCTCTGAGCTTGTTCCTTCCCTGCCAATAATGGGCGAGGGAGGTCTCAACTGGCATTCTCAACACACTGTGGAAAATCATACGTTGGAGGAGATCAGTGGAAATCTGTATTAGTCAGGATAGGTTGGGATGTATTTGGGTAACAAACAGACCCAACTTTCAAGGGCTTCAGACAAGAAAGTTTTATTTCTCATTGCCCTTCATGTCCATTGCAAAGATTGGGTTTCCTGAGTCACTTGGGCATTGTCGCTAGTGATGGCTTCATCTCTGACATGGATAGTCACTGTGCCCCAGGCTGAGCGAGAGGTCTGGAGATGACCCAGACCACTTTGACTCACAGAATTAACCCCAAGAGGCATCCAATCCAGAGGCATCAGGATGTGTAATATATAGTCTCATACCAAAGACACTGAATTACCAAGAACAGCTGGGACCCTTACCAGAGGGCTCTTCCACTCTTAAGGCAGAGTCAGGAACGCAGGACCCAAAAAAATGAAACCTGGTGACAAGCCTTTCCTAGAATGTTCCAGCAGGTCAAGGCCTGGGCTTTGGAGGGGCAGGGTCCTTGAGTTATACTCTTTATCTCTCAGGGTCAGTTCCAGAGTAGCCAGGGGGCCCAGCAGGGCCTTGGCAGCCCCCTTGCCTTTTCCTGAAGGCAGAAGGTGAGCCCTCCCTCCAAGCCCCTGCTGGGCACCAGCTCTCCGAAGAGCGCACCAGGTAAATGCCATGTGCTGTCCTGGGGCTGCTTGCAAAAGTCGCTCTCTCACTGATAATGGCTTTAGGAGGCTATGCAGCCGCACGCCTGGCATCTGAAGCGCCGTCTGAGGCCAGGTGTTGCATCTCTAATTAGGATGGGGATTTTTTTCACCCCACACAGAATTTACATAATTGGGAAGGAGGTTACTACGAGGACCATCCCCACCAATTGTGCATTTTCCATGCCCTCCCTCCACTTTCTCTCGCACACTTCAAATTTAAGGCAGAAATGAATCGATTTGAATTTTTTGAAATTAATTATCATCATTGCCACAGAAAATGTATCTGCTGCTTTCCTTGGGGAGCTGAGAGAGGAGGGGTCGATCTTGTGTGGAGAGGAGCGCTGGGAGGTACCGACACCCACCGCTCTCTTAAGCAGCCCCTCCCCCATCGGCTGGCTTCACCAGCGGTCCTTACAGTACCTCCCCAATCATTCTGTGCATTCTTCAGAATTTTTTTTAGCACCAAAATTAATGCTTTAAAATGTCACTTGCTGCAGTAAAATTTATCAACATTATTATATACCACGGAAACTGCCATCCCAGACAAATGCACGACATTAAACTTGGTCTAGAGCTCCCCAGAGGGAACGTTTGCTGCAATTTGTATAACAGTTTATATATTTATGCTATTTAATGGTACAAAGCAATAATTATGACTTCATTCACTGATAAGCAACGGCATTACATAAATCTGATGCGGATTTAGAACATGCCAGCTCTGACGCCGGTGGACTAGTTGTAAATTATGTTGCCGTTAAAAAAAAAATCCAAGCAAATATGAAGGAGCAGCAGGAAACTAATAATGCATCTCCAGCTGTTCCAGTTAACCTGCAAATGTGGCCATCTGCACCTCGGGAGGAGAAGGGGAGTGGGAGGCACGGTGGAGCAGCAGTGCCTTCCAGCACAAAGCCTGCCCCCGACATCCAACCAACGAAGGACCTTGCTTCTCCGCCAGCCAGCAACTGCCCCAACCCAGGACTACAGGGCCCCCTCTCACTTGTCCGGTGCCCTCTGCACTCAGCCTAAGCAAGGCAGGCGGCCCTGCCCTTCTGTGGAGCTACCAGCTCAGCGGGGCCCACCTGGCCAGGCAGCTTCCTTCACAGATTTCTGTTTTTTCATTTCTGGGCTTTCTTTTTTAACACTTCACAGACCTATCAAGAAAGAAAGAAAGAAAGAAAGAAAGAAAGAAAGAAAGAAAGAAGGAAGGAAGGAAGGAAGGAAGGAAGGAAGGAAGGAAGGAAGGAAGGAAGGAAGGAAGGAAGGAAAGAAAGAAGGAAAGAAAGAAGGAAAGAAAGGAAAGAAAGAAAGGAAAGAAAGAAAGAAAGAAAGGAAAGAAAGAAAGAAAGAAAGAAAGAAAGAAAGAAAGAAAGAAAGAAAGAAAGAAAGAAAGAAAGAAAGAAAGAAAGAAAGAAAGAAAAAGGAAAAAAAACAGGAAGGGGAGTGGAGGGGAGAAAAGTAGAGATGAAGTGAGACAAGACAGTTCACTGGAGTCCTCGTACAGGAGCTCCCAGCTCTGCCCAGGAGAGACCATTCTGGGCCCCACTGCCCCTGGAAGGCTGAGGAACTGCAAGAGTTGTAGCTTGAGGCCTCTGGAGCAGCTCAGGCCCTGCCCCATTTGGGCCCAGATCCTGTAGAAGCACAGGCAGCAGGGCTCCAACTGTCCTCAGACTCCTGCAATTGTGGTTCCAGGGACCGTGCATTCTCTTCCCATCTGATGACTAGCTGGGAGGTGCTTGCCTCCTCCTCCCTGGAGACAAGGGCAGTAATAACACTGCACTGTCCTACTTGCACATGTGCCCCCCACCCCAGTCTTCCCATAGACTTCTGTACTGAGGCTGTGGAGGAGTTTGCTCAGGAAAGGAAACTGAGTCCCAGAGGGATTATACACCCTGCACATGTCCACTCCCCTCAGGAGTCATGTATTTGAGCCAAGAAGTTGCAGAAGAATGTTTGCAGGTCATCTAACCTGTGTTTCTCAAACTGCAACCTGCATCAAGAACCAGACGCCGTGACCCAGTCAGTCATTACAACTCACAGGTGTGAAGCCAAAAACCTGTCCACCATACACATCCAAGCCTATTGAGAGTGGTGACTTTCTTCTGGTGCCACCTGCAGCCCTGATGTGGCACTTCCGAGATCTTCCTTGGCTGTCCCCAGCATACTGTTCCCCTGCATTGCATCCCAAATGTTCACTTGCTCCTTGCTCACTTCGCAGGCCTGGGTGGACTCCATTGATTTTGTGATTTGCTGATCTGAAAACACTATTTCCCCTCAGTCAATTTCTAGAAGGAAAGCCAGGGCTCAGAGGTTTGTCACTGTTCTGTGGCTTAGCCAGGACCCAAGCCCAGGCCTCCAGCCCTTTTCCCACCAAACTCTGGCTCAATGTCCTCCCCAAGTCCTTCCTGAGCCTTCTTGTGGCCACTTCTGAGCACACTGGGGAGTACTGGGTTTGGATGTGGAGTGAGCAAGAAGAGTCAGGGCACAAGGTGGCTTCCAGTGCCTTCTACCAAAGGCAGAGGGTGGGGCTGACCCAAGTCTATCTCTGTGAGCCCCTCTCCAAAGCAGGGAACACACCCTAGCTGCCCCAGCACCTCTCAAGGTAAGTTCACCTGCTAGCTTCTAAAAGGGGCCTATGTGGCTGGGGTGTGGGCAGCTCGAGAGGAGACCTGGGAACTACAAGGGGAACCCTCCCGAGCTCCTCCGGTCTGGGACTCCCTATCTCCACGGCCACAGCAGAGGAGTGAGGTCCATACCACTTCCAGGTGGGTGTCCTAAAGCCGGGACACGGACAAGAGGAACAGCCACCACAAGCTTCCTTCCTGTCATTTTAACAAAATGATCTTGCTCTATGACAAACAGCCTTTTCAGAGTTGGCATGGGGACTCATGCTTGTAATCTTAGCACTTGAGAGGAAGAGGCAGGAGGATTAGGAGTTCAAGTTCACCCTCTGCTTCTGCTTTGGAGCAACNAAAGAAAGAGAAAGAAAGAAAGGAGGAAGGGACAGAAAGGAAAGAGAGAAAAGAAAGAGAAGGAAAGGAAAAAGGGGAAAGGAAAGGAAAAAGGAAAGGAAAGGAAAAGGAAAAGGAAAAGGAAAGGATATTAACCAGGCCAGGTATGGTGGGAAGGGAAGGGAAGGGAAGGGAAGGGAAGGGAAGGGAAGGGAAGGGAAGGGAAGGGAAGGAAACTTTGCTTAATTTGTTGTAAACGCCTAATAGGCTTTTCTAAGGCAAATTTCAAAAGCTTCCATCTATTAGTTTTCCAAGCTATTGGGCACTGAACCCTATGGGCAGCTCACAACCCACATTCCCTTTCAACTATACATGTGGACATTTGGGAGGATATAGCTTTTTATTACAATGAACTAGAAAAATGCTCTCCTCAGAGGGAACCTCCTCAGTGACCCACTCTGCAGACCCTGGGGGTCACTGCCTTAGCAAGGACCAGGTAGAGTGAGTGGGAGGGCTGTGTGGACAAGCTGGGACTCAGAGTGGGGCTGGCTAGATAAAGCAGCAATGTGCCCTCTGGCTAGGGCTGAGACAGGACAATGGCCCTCATCTTTCAGCTGTGGCTTTTGTTGGGGGCCATGCTGTGTTGCTAGGGGCCACAGGTGCTTCTGTTTAGCTGTCAACATTTTTAAAAAAAATAAGAGATTTTACATTCAATCTGTATTTTTGCAAGCTGAGGATGCTCCAAAATGCAGTCAGTCCCCTGAGCCACAAGAAAAGGGAGCTGAGTTCTTGCTGGCCACTGGGCGACAGCAGTCCTGCACCAAACTGCTTCACACACGTTAATAACCCTATGGGTGTGAGACAGGATCCCTTGAACTTGCAGGCTGAACAACAAAGAGAACACAGTTCCAGTGCCCCTGCCACTAACTGGCTGTGTGACTTGGACAAGTTCATGCCCCTCTCTGAGCCATAGTGAAAGCTGTATAAGGAAGGTTAGAAATCACCTTCTATACTTGGTGTCTTTAGGCCACTATCTCTGACTGACTCTGGCTTAGCGGTGGCCCAGGTGAGCCTTTCTTGGGAGGCAGGGTGAGGAAGTAGTAAGGGGCAGCTACAGGCCTGGCAGCCAGCCCCACCAGCCCAAGCACCATCCCCAAGGCTGCGCAGATGCCACTCTACAGACGCTTGATACGAATATTGTGTCAGGGCCTGGAGATATTAAGAATGACAGTGCATTATTACTGCAGCAGGGAAATCTCATGAGTCCTAGAGATAGGATTTTGAAATCCTCAGCCAAAAATCAATAGTAATGCCCAAGAATTTATGAAAAAAGCTCGTCAGTCTGCATTGGAGGAGACACACTTTCGGTTTCCATAAAACTAAAGGACAGGTTGAGTGTGTCATCTGCACGGCAGAGACGACTGGGAAACGGAGCATGCCTGCAGGCCCAGGACCTGGCCAGGATCTCACCAGGGGAAGGCAGGCAGGCAGGCAGGCAGCAAAGCCAGGGGTGCTCCCTGCCTGACAGATGCAGCATGGCCCACTTCCCAGCCAACTCCTGGCTCCACTGTCTCGAAAACCAAGTTTACCCAGCAAACAGAAAAGAGGTGGGGCCTAGGCCACAACTGGGGCTTCTTAGCTGCGAATTGGGTAAAGGAAAGTGGACCCTGGAATTGTCGTGAGGATTAAAAAAAAAATCCGTGTTTTAGGCCGGGCGTGGTGGTGCACACCTTTAATCCTAGCATTCCAGAGGCAGAGGCAGGTGGATCTCTGTGAGTTCAAGGCCAGCCTCGTCTACAGAGTTCCAGGACAGCTGGGGCTACAGGGAGACCCTGTCTCGAAAAGACCAAAAAAAAAACAAAACAAAACAAAAAAAACTCCATATTTTTTTCTCTCTTCCTTTTTCTTTTTAAATCAAAACTTTAGGAGACGTGCATACCTCCAGGAAGAGCACGGTTTCTGAAGGAAGAGAGCACGAGCCCCAAGCCTGGCAGAGCCACTGGGACCAGCGACAACCGCCTCCTCTCACCCTCACGGCTCTGTCACAGGACCTGGAGGTGGCATCTGCAGTGCCTGGCACAATAACATACCC
Organism: Rhizomys pruinosus; assembly: GCA_009823505.1. Lineage (NCBI taxonomy): Eukaryota > Metazoa > Chordata > Mammalia > Rodentia > Spalacidae > Rhizomys > Rhizomys pruinosus. The sequence goes on along the minus strand of VZQC01011742.1, from coordinate 2,688,339 downwards.
AGTCGTTACACAACTTTCCATAATATGATCACTATCTGAAACACAAATAAGCAAAAGTGCTCCCTCCCCTCTCCTCTCCTCCTCCATTTTGGAGACAGAGTCTTACCATGGGCCAGGTGGCTTTGAACTCTTGATCCTTCTGCCTCCACCTTTGAAGGGGTGAGACTGCAGGTGTGTGCCAGGCTTGACTATGTGCATTTTTTTTTTAATTTTAATTTCTTTTTAAAAAATTTTTTTAAATTTCTTTTATGTGTATGAGTGTACTGTCTGCACGTAGGTTGGTGCACCCATGCCATATAATGTCGCGGAGGTCAGAGAGGGCATCAGATTCCCCTGGAACTGGAGTTAAAGCCACCGTGTGGGTGCTGGGAATCAAACCTGGGTCCTCTGCAAGAGCAGTCGGTGCTCTTAACCACTGAACCATCTCTCCAGCCCAGACTATGTGCATTTCTTAATGAGAGTTGCTGTTAAGTTACATTGTCATGAGATACTGTCTTTCCCTGATATGACTCTACTTTTTTACAAAGCTCCTTTTTCTTAGCTGGATGTGGTGGCACATCCCTTTAATCCTAGCACTTGGGAGGCAGAGGCAGGCGGATCTCTGTGAGTTCAAGGCCAGCCTGGTTTACAGAGTGAGTTCCAGGCCAGCTGGGGCTACAGGGAGACCCTGTCTCAAAAAAAAGGGGGGGGAAAAGAAGGAAGGAAAAGAGGGGGGGGACGATGGGGTTGTAGGGGGTGAGACTCGACGAGGGTAAATCAGAGAGAAAGGGGTTGGTGGACCACTGATGAGTTGGGGGGGACAAACCTGTACAGGAGGAAAGGGGAAAGAAGTTGGATGGACCACACTGTGATAGGATCACCTGTCAGAAGGGTGGATGGACCACTGTGATGGGATCACCTGTCAGAAGGGTGGATGGACCACTGTGATAGGAACACCTGTCAGAAGGGTGGATGGACCACCATGATAGGAACAGGCCCCTCACCTGTCAGAAGGGTGGATGGACCACCGTGATAGGAACAGGCCCCTCACCTGTCAGAAGGGTGGATGGACCACTGTGATAGGATCACCTGTCAGAAGGGTGGATGGACCACTGTGATAGGAACACCTGTCAGAAGGGTGGATGGACCACTGTGATAGGATCACCTGTCAGAAGGGTAGATGGACCACTGTGATAGGAACAGGCCCCTCTCTGGCACCAGGGGCCCCCTCTGTAGAACGAGGATAACTGCCTGATGCACAAGTTGAGTGATGGCACGCAGGTGTAGCTTGGTGCGCACGTGCTGGGCTCTTCTCGAACCACAGTAGTCTATGATTCTCTGACAAGGTAAGTTGGCACACATTCTCATGCTGGCATTAGTACATGGAAGGCAGTGGTGAGCTGTAATGCAGGCTCAAGCTTTGGACAGCTAAGCATGCTTAATATGACTCCTGGCCACAAAGCCAAAGAAAGGGTAGAAGGTGGGAAGATGCTGGCCAGGGCCTGAGGGGGCAGGACAGTGGGGGGAAGGTGCTGGCTAGGTCTGATGGGGGAGGACAGTGAGGGGGAGGATGCTGGCCAGGTCTGATGGGGGAGGACAGTGGGGGGGAAGGTGCTGGCCAGGGTCTGACATGGGAAAACAGTGGGGAGTGGCTGGCCAGGTCCTGAGGGGCCGACTGGGGGGGAAGGGTGCTGGCCATCTGACGGGGAGGAAAGTGGTGGGAGATACTGGCCCAGGTACTGGACGGGGAGGACATGGGTGGGAGATGCTGCCAGTCTGACAGGGGAGGACAATGGGGGGTAAGATGCTGGCCAGGTGGTGATGGGGGAGGACATGGGGGAAGAATGCCTGGCCAGGTGTATTGGGGAGGAGAGTTGGGGGCCGATGCTGTCCGGGTCTGACAGGGGAGGACAGTGGGGGGAAGATGCCGGGGCTGATCTGAGGGGGGGAGGACAAAGGGGGGGAAGGTCCTGGCCAGGTCTGACAGGGGAGGACACTGGGGGGGAAGTGCTGGCCAGGTCTGACAGGGGAGGACACTGGAGGGGAAGGTGCTGGCCAGGTGTGATGGGGGAGGACAGTGGGGGGAAGGTGCTGGCCAGGTCTGACGGGGGAGGACAGTTGGGGGGAAGATGCTAGCCACGGTCTGAATGGGGGAGGACAGGGGGGGAGAGGCTGGCCAGGTCGGAATTGGGGGAGGACAGTGGGGGGGGGAAGTGCTGGCCAGGTCTGACAGGGGAGGACACTGGAGGGGAAGGTGCTGGCCAGGTCTGACAGGGGAGGACAGTGGGGGGAAGGTGCTGGCCAGGTGTGATGGGGGAGGACAGTGGGGGGAAGGTGCTGGCCAGGTGTGATGGGGGAGGACAGTGGGGGGGAAGATGCTGGCCAGGTCTGACGGGGGAGGACAGTTGGGGGGAAGATGCTAGCCAGGTCTGACGGGGGAGGACAGTGGGGGGAAGATGCTGGCCAGGTCTGATGGGTTAGGACAGTTGGGGGGAAGATCCTGGCCAGGTCTAATGGGGGAGGACAGTGGGGGCAAGGTGCTGGCCAGGTCTGACAGGGGAGGACAGTGGGGGGAAGGTGTTGGGCAGGTCTGACAGGGGAGGACACTGGGGGGGAGGTGCTGGCCAGGTCTGACAGGGGAGGACAGTGGGGGGAAGATGCTGGCCAGGTCTGACAGGGGAGGACAGTGGGTGGGAAGATGCTGGCCAGGTCTGACGGGGGAGGACAGTTGGGGGGGGGAGGTGCGGGGCGGTCGACCAGGGAGGACACTGGAGGGAGGTGCTGGCAGGTCTGACAGGGGAGGACAGTGGGGGGAAGATGCTGGCCAGGTCTGACAGTGGGAGGACAGTGGGGAGGAAGATGCTGGGCAGGTCTGACAGAGGAAGACACTGAGGGGGAAGGTGCGTGGGCAGGGTCCTGAGGGGTGAGCTCCATGGTTGTAGAAATGGCATGTGACAGACCCTATGACTGGCTCAAATGTTCTTAGCAGTGGCTGCTTCTGGCTAGGTTCAGGCAGGACCCCTCGGGGAGGCAGCCACTCCAAGCACTTGGGGCCAGATGCAGCCGGACCAGATCTGCACCCTCCATGAGATTGAAGAAGACAGGCTTGGGGGGTGGGGAGGAGCTGGATCACAGGAAACTTGGCAGTGAGACATGCAGAAAGACCATCTGGGCTTGGAGGGCTCTGGGTCACCCTATTTGGAGGCTCAATGAGGCGTCCTTCCTTCACCCCTAAAGTCTTTAAGCAGGTATTGAATATTCCCGTTTGGGGCCGGGGTCCTCTTGCTGCCCACCCAGCCCTCTGGTGTCCAAAGACAGAGCAGAAAGTGACAGAAAGATCTAATGTTTGTACGTTGAATGCTAATTTGACAGAGGAGTGGGCATGGGGGAGTGTTTATAATCAGCACTCCAACAAGCCACAAACGACGCCAGTATTTTATAAGCTTGTTAGAAACAAATCACCCCCTCAGCTGATATTTACTTACTGATGAATCATAAAAGGCTCAATACACAAAGAGTAAATCTGAGAAGACTGTCTTTCTCGGTCCCATGTTCAGCAACAGTGCTGGGAGCCTGCCTGGCCTAGCCCTGGCCCTCTCCCACAGCCCTGTCCCCTATTCCCAGCAGCCCCCAGGGTGGCATGTCACTGGCACAGCCCTCTGCGCACCCCCCTTCCACTGGCCTCCGTCCTTCTGCCGCCCCCGGAGTCCTCGGCAGGAGCGGATCCAATCCTGCTAATTTGCATAATGATAAAGCCTCCAGTGCGGGCCGGGTCTTAAGAGGGTTGGGAAGAAATATGCCCTGTCCTTTGGAGAGGGCACAGAAGGCTCTGTGCTGCCCTAGAGGATTGGAGCTCCTGGCAGGTGGGCGGGGGCGGCCAGGCACTGGCAGAGCTGGCCAAGGACAGCTCTGTTCTGTCTCCTGCTGAGCTTGTGTCCAGCTGACCCAGCTGAAGAAGGACTGCCCAGGGCTGTAAAGCAGCAGGAAGTGAGGCACAAAGTGCCAGCTCCAGACTCAAGCTAGACAGGCCCAGGTCACAGTGACCGACACTCAATGGCTGGCTGACCTTGAAAAATCACTGACCTCTCTGAATCTCAGATCTGTAAAACACAGGGCCACCAGGAGAGGCAGCCATAGGCACTGAGGAGAGCAGCCTGTCAGCCACTGCTGCGTTCCTATCTATGGTATTAGAACTTCTTACTCTTGAGTTAATTGGTCCATAGACCTATCCACCCACACATTCATCCTTCCCACCCTCCAGCGAGGCCCCACCCACTCACTATCCAGCCATTGACTTAACAAATATCAGGTACTGCAGCAGGCAGTCCAAGACACAGAGATGAATTTGACATATGTCTCGTCTTTGAATTCCGTCCAGTGACACAAGGTGTTCCAAGGTGAGGACAAGGCCACCATTGGGCCATAGAAGAAGAGGCAGGCAGGTGTGGGTCAAGCATGGGCTGTCAGGTCTGTTTTTCATGTATGGTCAACTTCTGAGACCTGAGCACAGTGGACTCTAGATGTGAGCTCTGATGATGTCTGCTTCACGTTGTGATAAAGTTTTGGAGCAGTCTTTTCTAACCAAGAGTGGCAGGCCTTAGGGCAGAAGCATTCAGCAGGTAGAGGAGCTGGCCTCCTGTTTGGATGGAGGGATTGATATTAAATACAAGAGAAAGAAATGTCCTACTGTATCTAGAGCATAGTAGGTGCTCAGGGATACAGAGTCAGGGGGTGGGAGGGGCTCCTGGAGGTCTGTGGAAGAGCATGTGGGCATGCAGTTGGAGGGTTCCCAAGGAGGTTGTTCTGGGGAAGACTTGGGGCAGGCTAGAAGATCCCTGATGACAATTGGTGGCGAGTGCCGCTATGTAGCAGTGACAGGAGCGACAGGAACATGCCTTGGTCTTACCAGGCTCACAGTCTGGGGAGTTGGGTCCCCAGAGTAAATACTGACTTAGTGCTGATGACATGCAAGGACAGGGCACAGCACCCTGACCTCAGGGCTTCCCCTGGTTCTCTCAATGAGTGGCAGAAGACAGCGCTCAGTGTCATGTGCCCATCACAGGGCCAGCTGCTCGGCTACGCCCACAGCGCAGACGGTGAAACTGACATCGCAACAAGTTCAACACCTCGTTGGGTTCAAGGTCAAGGGAACTCAATTCTGAACGTTTTTTACTATCAAAGTGTGGGCCACAGAGCCCAAGATGACCTACTGGCTTCTGCCGAACAGGTCATCCTCGTGTTTCTTACACCCTCTGAGTCCACTGGGCAGAAGCACTGTTCCTAGGCCCACTGTAGAGATGGTGCAGTATCCTTCTAAGTTCCAGACCACAAAAGGTACAAGTGGCAGAAGTTGCCGCCATGCAGGGCCAACTCCCAAGCAGGACTCTTCCTTTGCTCTTGGCTATAGGACAGGGTGGTGGAGATCATGGAAAGAAGAGGAGCAGGTCTGATGAGGGCACCACAGCACATGCCAGCAGGTGCAACCTGGACCCTGGCCACCCCACGCTCATGCTCCTGCGTGGAGCCTGTGAACTATGTGGCCTCCTACTTAGCCCTGTCATCCGCATGCTGGTGTGAATGACGACCAGCTCCACCTGCTCAGTGCCTGAGTGTGTTCAAGGAAATCAGCTCAAGATCCAACCCGTGCTAAATGACTCTCGCCCCAAGTAGCTTCTCCAAGAGAAATGAAATGACTCCCCAGTTTGGGTGCAAAATTACTTCACATGGCTCATGAGAATCAGTGTGTTTGCTTGCATAGGGATGAAGCCCTGCATCCTGGATGCCAGCCAAGACTGGGACCCAGAGTTGGTGACCACAGGCCTTCCTGAACTCCTCAGGGCCCACCAGGTGCCAGCCAAGACTGGGACCCAGAGTTGGTGACCACAGGCCTTCCTGAACTCCTCAGGGCCCACCAGGTGCCAACCAAGACTGTGTCACACTGGGATCAGATAGAGATATACTCTTCCTCCCCACCCCCACCCCCAGACAGGTCTCCCTGCAGCACCGCTGCCTGGGACTCACTATACGACCGGCTGGTCTTAACTCACAAAGATCCGCCGGCCTCTGCCTCTGCCTCCTGAGGGCTAGGATTAAGGGCATGCACCACACACACCCGCTTTTTCTTTTTTTTCTTTTCTTTTTTTTTTTTTTTTTCTGTTCTTTCTCCTTTCTTTTTTTTTTTTTTTTTTCTGAGATCTTCTACCAGGAGTTCTGAATCTCACCCTCTCTTACAGTATGTTGGGGCCCCCAAATCTCGCACAACAGAGCTGCCACTTGATTGAGCACACTCTTAAACTTGCTATCAACAATGACCATTGGTAGCAAAAGAATAAGGACAATTAAATTCAACACAGAAAACAGGGCTGGTGTTAGAAACAACATGACTGAGAGCTAGACTCTGCCTGTCAAGAGCTCTCAACGAGTCCACTGACAAACACAGGCAATCTATTGATCATGGTGAATGACCATGCCCTCCACCCAGCACTGCAATAAGCCCCAAATTGTCTTCTGATTCAATAAAAAAGGGTTGACAAATTTTAAGAACATAGTTTTTCCCTCCTGTATATTCTGTTTCATTTTAAACCATTGTAATATTCACTTAAATAATTACTTCCTCTCCTTCCAAAGACTAACATTCACCTCAAGAAGTGCTTCTTGGGGTGTCCTTGATACATTGTTCCTCCCCTTGAGCTCAGAGTCCTCATTTGTAAAAGGTGAAGGTGGGCGCCATCACTCAAGGCCACTAGGGGACAAGTGTCAGTCCCCATCCCCCCCATGAAGGACTTAATCACATACTTCAAGGAGATAAAGGAATAAGCAGGTGAGAATTTCATTACAAAGTTCAAGGTTTAAACTGAAGGGCAAAACATCAGAAGCGTCACTCACACAGAGCACATATACTACTGAAAAAATGTGTCCCTGGAAGCTACAGATGTCATTAGCAGGCACAGAAGGAGCGTCAAAGCTGATAGGCTGGGCAGAAAGCACAGCTTCCAGGGCATTAGAGTATTCCCCGCAGTCCTCTCCAATCCTCGCTGCCCTGGACTCCAGGCCTCCCCCCTTGTCTAAGATAATTCATTCTTTAAAGCAAAGCATGAGAGAAGAAAGGGAGGCATGCATTAGTATGTTTCCTGGGGCAGAGTAACCAAAGGAAAGTCACCTAAACGTTCTCTGAGCTTGTTCCTTCCCTGCCAAAATGGGCGAGGGAGGTCTCAACTGGCAATGTCTCAACACACTGTGGGAAAATCAATAACGGTGGAGAGATCATGGAAATCTGTATTAGTCAGGATAGGTTTGGGATGTTATTTGGGTAACAAACAGACACCAATTTCAAGGGCTTCAAGACAAGAAAGTTTTATTTCTCATTGCCCTTCAATGTCCATTGCAAAGATTGGGTTTCCTGAGTCCACGTGGGCCAAAAAAAAAAAATTGTCGCTGTGTGGCTTCATCTCTGACATGAGAGTCACTGTGCCCCAGGCTGAGCGGAGGTCTGGAGAATGACCCAGACCACTTTGGACTCACAGAATTAACTCCCAAGAGGCATCCAATCCAGAGGCATCAGATGTGTAATATATAGTCCATACCAAAGACACTGAATTACCAAGAACAGCTGGGACCCTTACCAGAGGGCTCTTCCACTCTTAAGGCAGAGTCAGGAACGCAGGACCCAAAAAAATGAAACCTGGTGACAAGCCTTTCCTAGAATGTTCCAGCAGGTCAAGGCCTGGGCTTTGGAGGGGCAGGGTCCCTTGAGTTATACTCTTATATCTCTCAGGGTCCAGTTCCAGAGTAAGCCAGGGGCCCAGCAGGGCCTTGGGCAGACCCCCTTGCCTTTTCCTGAAGGCAGAAGGTGAAGCCCTCCCTCCAAGCCCCTGCTGGGCACCAGCTCTCCGAAGAGCGCACCAGGTAAATGCCATGTGCTGTCCTGGGGCTGCTTGCAAAAGTCGCTCTCTCACTGATAATGGCTTTAGGAGGCTATGCAGCCGCACGCCTGGCATCTGAAGCGCCGTCTGAGGCCAGGTGTTGCATCTCTAATTAGGATGGGGATTTTTTTCACCCCACACAGAATTTACATAATTGGGAAGGAGGTTACTACGAGGACCATCCCCACCAATTGTGCATTTTCCATGCCCTCCCTCCACTTTCTCTCGCACACTTCAAATTTAAGGCAGAAATGAATCGATTTGAATTTTTTGAAATTAATTATCATCATTGCCACAGAAAATGTATCTGCTGCTTTCCTTGGGGAGCTGAGAGAGGAGGGGTCGATCTTGTGTGGAGAGGAGCGCTGGGAGGTACCGACACCCACCGCTCTCTTAAGCAGCCCCTCCCCCATCGGCTGGCTTCACCAGCGGTCCTTACAGTACCTCCCCAATCTTCTGTGCATTCTCTTCAGAATTTTTTTTAGCACAAAATAGATGCTTTAAAATGTCACTTGCTGCAGTAAAATTTATCAACATTATTATATACCACGGAAACTGCCATCCCAGACAAATGCACGACATTAAACTTGGTCTAGAGCTCCCCAAGGGAACGTTTGCTGCAATTTGTAAATAACAGTTTATTATATATTATTTATTGAATGGTACAAAGCAATAATTATGACTTCATTCACTGATAAGCAACGGCATTACATAAATCTGATGCGGATTTAGAACATGCCAGCTCTGACGCCGGTGGACTAGTTGTAAATTATGTTGCCGTTAAAAAAAAAAAATCCAAGCAAATATGAAGGAGCAGCAGGAAACTAATAATGCATCTCCAGCTGTTCCAGTTAACCTGCAAATGTGGCCATCTGCACCTCGGGAGGAGAAGGGGAGTGGGAGGCACGGTGGAGCAGCAGTGCCTTCCAGCACAAAGCCTGCCCCCGACATCCAACCAACGAAGGACCTTGCTTCTCCGCCAGCCAGCAACTGCCCCAACCCAGGACTACAGGGCCCCCTCTCACTTGTCCGGTGCCCTCTGCACTCAGCCTAAGCAAGGCAGGCGGCCCTGCCCTTCTGTGGAGCTACCAGCTCAGCGGGGCCCCACCTGGCCAGGGCAGCTTCCTTACAGATTTCTGTTTTTTTTTTCATTTCTGGGCTTTCTTTTTTAACACTTCACAAGAACACACCTATCAAGGAAAGAAAGAAAGAAAGAAAAAGAAAAGAAAGAAAAAGAAGAAGGAAGGAAGGAAGGAAGGAAGGAAGGAGGAAAGGAAAGGAAGGAAGAGGAAGAAGGAAGGAAGGAAGAAAACGGAAGAAAGAGAAGAAAGAAAGGAAAGAAAGAAAGGAAAAGAAAGACAGAATATAAGGAAAGAAAGAAAGAAGAAGAAAGAAATGAACGAAAAAAAAGAATAAGAAAGAAAAGAAAGAAAGAAAAGAAAGAAAAAAGAGAAAAGGAAAAAAAACAGGAAGGGAGTGAGGGGAGAAAAGTAGAGATGAAGTGAGACAAGACAGTTCACTGGAGTCCTCGTACAGGAGCTCCCAGCTCTGCCCAGGAGAGACCATTCTGGGCCCCACTGCCCCTGGAAGGCTGAGGAACTGCAAGAGTTGTAGCTTGAGGCCTCTGGAGCAGCTCAGGCCCTGCCCCATTTGGGCCCAGATCCTGTAGAAGCACAGGCAGCAGGGCTCCAACTGTCCTCAGACTCCTGCAATTGTGGTTCCAGGGACCGTGCATTCTCTTCCCATCTGATGACTAGCTGGGAGGTGCTTGCCTCCTCCTCCCTGGAGACAAGGGCAGTAATAACACTGCACTGTCCTACTTGCACATGTGCCCCCCACCCCAGTCTTCCCTGGCTTCTGTACTGAGGCTGTTGGAGGAGTTTGCTCAGGAAAGGAAACTGAGTCCAGAGGGATTATACACCCTGCCACATGTCCACCATCCCCTCAGGAGTCATGTATTTGAGCCAAGAAGTTGCAGAAGAATGTTTGCAGGTCATCTAACCTGTGTTTCTCAAACTGCAACCTGCATCAAGAACCAGACGCCGTGACCCAGTCAGTCATTACAACTCACAGGTGTGAAGCCAAAAACCTGTCCACCATACACATCCAAGCCTATTGAGAGTGGTGACTTTCTTCTGGTGCCACCTGCAGCCCTGATGTGGCACTTCCGAGATCTTCCTTGGCTGTCCCCAGCATACTGTTCCCCTGCATTGCATCCCAAATGTTCACTTGCTCCTTGCTCACTTCGCAGGCCTGGGTGGACTCCATTGATTTTGTGATTTGCTGATCTGAAAACACTATTTCCCCTCAGTCAATTTCTAGAAGGAAAGCCAGGGCTCAGAGGTTTGTCACTGTTCTGTGGCTTAGCCAGGACCCAAGCCCAGGCCTCCAGCCCTTTTCCCACCAAACTCTGGCTCAATGTCCTCCCCAAGTCCTTCCTGAGCCTTCTTGTGGCCACTTCTGAGCACACTGGGGAGTACTGGGTTTGGATGTGGAGTGAGCAAGAAGAGTCAGGGCACAAGGTGGCTTCCAGTGCCTTCTACCAAAGGCAGAGGGTGGGGCTGACCCAAGTCTATCTCTGTGAGCCCCTCTCCAAAGCAGGGAACACACCCTAGCTGCCCCAGCACCTCTCAAGGTAAGTTCACCTGCTAGCTTCTAAAAGGGGCCTATGTGGCTGGGGTGTGGGCAGCTCGAGAGGAGACCTGGGAACTACAAGGGGAACCCTCCCGAGCTCCTCCGGTCTGGGACTCCCTATCTCCACGGCCACAGCAGAGGAGTGAGGTCCATACCACTTCCAGGTGGGTGTCCTAAAGCCGGGACACGGACAAGAGGAACAGCCACCACAAGCTTCCTTCCTGTCATTTTAACAAAATGATCTTGCTCTATGACAAACAGCCTTTTCAGAGTTGGCATGGGGACTCATGCTTGTAATCTTAGCCTTGAGAGGAGAGGCAGGAGGATTAGGGATTCAGTTCAACCCTCTGCTTCTGCTTTGGAAGAACTTTGAAGCCAGCCTGAAGGCTAATGAGGATGAGGGAGAGAGGGAGAGAGGGAAGAGAGGGAGGGAGGGAGGGAGGGAGGGAGAGAGGGAGGGTAGGGAGGGAGGGAGGGGGAGGGAAGGGGGGGGAGGGGAGGGGAAGGGGAGGGGAGGGAGGGGAGGGGAGGGGAGGGGAGGGGGAGGGGAGGGAAGGAGGAAAAAAAAAAAAAAAAGGGAAGGAAGGGAAGGGAAAGGGAAGGGAAGGGAAGGGAAGGGAAGGAAACTTTGCTTAATTTGTTGTAAACGCCTAATAGGCTTTTCTAAGGCAAATTTCAAAAGCTTCCATCTATTAGTTTTCCAAGCTATTGGGCACTGAACCCTATGGGCAGCTCACAACCCACATTCCCTTTCAACTATACATGTGGACATTTGGGAGGATATAGCTTTTTATTACAATGAACTAGAAAAATGCTCTCCTCAGAGGGAACCTCCTCAGTGACCCACTCTGCAGACCCTGGGGGTCACTGCCTTAGCAAGGACCAGGTAGAGTGAGTGGGAGGGCTGTGTGGACAAGCTGGGACTCAGAGTGGGGCTGGCTAGATAAAGCAGCAATGTGCCCTCTGGCTAGGGCTGAGACAGGACAATGGCCCTCATCTTTCAGCTGTGGCTTTTGTTGGGGGCCATGCTGTGTTGCTAGGGGCCACAGTGCTTCTGTTTAGCTTTCACATTTTTAAAAAAAAAGAGATTTTACATTCAATCTGTATTTTTTCAAGCTGAGGATGCCCCAAAATGCAGTCAGTCCCCTGAGCCACAAGAAAAGGGAGCTGAGTTCTTGCTGGCCACTGGGCGACAGCAGTCCTGCACCAAACTGCTTCACACACGTTAATAACCCTATGGGTGTGAGACAGGATCCCTTGAACTTGCAGGCTGAACAACAAAGAGAACACAGTTCCAGTGCCCCTGCCACTAACTGGCTGTGTGACTTGGACAAGTTCATGCCCCTCTCTGAGCCATAGTGAAAGCTGTATAAGGAAGGTTAGAAATCACCTTCTATACTTGGTGTCTTTAGGCCACTATCTCTGACTGACTCTGGCTTAGCGGTGGCCCAGGTGAGCCTTTCTTGGGAGGCAGGGTGAGGAAGTAGTAAGGGGCAGCTACAGGCCTGGCAGCCAGCCCCACCACCATCCCAAGCACCATCCCCAAGGCTGCGCAGATGCCCACTCTACAGACGCTTGATACGAAATTGTGTCAGGCTGGAGATATTAAGAATGACAGTGCATTATTACTGCAGCAGGGAAATCTCATGAGTCCTAGAGATAGGATTTTGAAATCCTCAGCCAAAAATCAATAGTAATGCCCAAGAATTTATGAAAAAAGCTCGTCAGTCTGCATTGGAGGAGACACACTTTCGGTTTCCATAAAACTAAAGGACAGGTTGAGTGTGTCATCTGCACGGCAGAGACGACTGGGAAACGGAGCATGCCTGCAGGCCCAGGACCTGGCCAGGATCTCACCAGGGGAAGGCAGGCAGGCAGGCAGGCAGCAAAGCCAGGGGTGCTCCCTGCCTGACAGATGCAGCATGGCCCACTTCCCAGCCAACTCCTGGCTCCACTGTCTCGAAAACCAAGTTTACCCAGCAAACAGAAAAGAGGTGGGGCCTAGGCCACAACTGGGGCTTCTTAGCTGCGAATTGGGTAAAGGAAAGTGGACCCTGGAATTGTCGTGAGGATTAAAAAAAAAACGTGTTTTAGGCCGGGCGTGGTGGTGCACACCTTTAATCCTAGCATTCAGAGGCAAGAGGCAGGTGGATCTCTGTGGTTCAGAGGAGTGGATTTTTTCCAGAGTTCCAGGACAGGCCTGGGGCTACAGGGAGACCCTGTCTCGAAAAGACCAAAAAAAAAACAAAACAAAACAAAAAAAACTCCATAATTTTTTTCTCTCTTCCTTTTTCTTTTTAAATCAAACTTTAGGAGACGTGCATACCTCCAGGAAGAGCACGGTTTCTGAAGGAAGAGAGCACGAGCCCCAAGCCTGGCAGAGCCACTGGGACCAGCGACAACCGCCTCCTCTCACCCTCACGGCTCTGTCACAGGACCTGGAGGTGGCATCTGCAGTGCCTGGCACAATAACATAACGTCGTTACACAATTTCCATAATATGATCACTATCTGAAACACAAATAAGCAAAAGTGCTCCCTCCCCTCTCCTCTCCTCCTCCATTTTGGAGACAGAGTCTTACCATGGGCCAGGTGGCTTTGAACTCTTGATCCTTCTGCCTCCACCTTTGAAGGTGTGAGACTGCAGGTGTGTGCAGGCTGGACTATGGGCATTTTTTTTTTAATTTAATTTTCCTTTTTAAAAAAAAAATTTTTTTAAATTTCTTTTATGTGTCTGGTGTCGTCTGTCACGTAGAGTTGTGCACCACCCAAATGCCATATAATGTCGCGGAGGTCAGAGAGGGCATCAAGTCCCCTGAAACTGGAGTCAAACAGCCGCTGCTGTGGTGCTGGGAATCAAACCTGGGTCCCTGCAAGAGCAGTCGGTGCTCTTAACCACTAAGCATCCTCCACCCAGACTATGTGCATTTCTTAATGAGAGTTGCTGTTAAGTTACTTGTCAGGAGATACTGTTTTCCCTGATATGACTCTACTTTTTTACAAAGCTCCTTTTCTTACTGGATGTGGTGGCACATCCCTTAATCCTAGCACTTGGGAGGCAGAGGCAGGCGGATCTCTGTGAGTTCAAGGCCAGCCTGGGTTACAGAGTGAGTTCGGCCAGCTGGGGCTACAGGGAGACCCTGTCTCAAAAAAAAAAAAAAAAAAAAAAAAATCCCTTTTTCTTTTTTCCCAAGATTTATTTTAATTGCATGTATGTCTGTCTTTGTGTAAGAGAGACAGAGATGAGAGAGAGAGAGAGAGAGAGAGAGAGAGAGAGAGAGAGAGAGACTGCGCATATGTGTATGCAGGAGTCTATGGGGGCCAGATGGTAGAAGAAGGCATCCTGGAAATGGAGTTATAGGTGGCTGTGAGCTGAGCATTGGGAGTTCTGGGAATTGAACTTGGGTCCTCCAGAAGAGCAGTAAGCACTCTTGACCACTGAACCCAAAATTCCTTTTCCTTGAGCAAAGCTCACAGATGAATTGAGAGGAAGTTTCTCTACTTGATGGGAAATGGAAGCTTCCAGAAAGATTATGACTAAGCCATAATCCACACCAAACAGCCCCGAGTAGAAGTGAAGCCACCATCATTGTCATCCCATTCCGGAGACAGGGGAACCCCAATCCCCAGTGACTCTCCCCTGCATGGACCTACCATTTTACTGGGTACATGCTTTCTGCCCCTGTGGTGGTTTGAATGAGTGTCCCCCATAGGCTTTAAGTATTCAGACATTTGTCTCCAGTTGATGGCACTGTTCTTGGAGGTCTTAGAAGGTGTGGTTGTGCTAGAGGAAGTACATTATTGGCGGCAGACTTAGTGAGTTTAACAAGGCTTGCGGTCTCCAGTCGCTCTCTCTGCTTCCTGTGCTCATTGCGAGATGTGACCCTCAGCTTGCTGCTCCAGTTCCAGCCGCCATGCCTCCAGCCACAATGGACTCTGATTCCCTGGAACCGTCAATTGTAAGCGCAAATAAACTCTTCCTTTTATAAGTTCCTTTGGTCATGGTGTTTTATCACAGCGACAGAAAAGTGACTAATACAGCCCCCAAAATGATGGTCTAACACTGACTCTAGAGGGGCTGAAAACGGGGTGATCATGCTGGGAGAGCCCCCAAAAGCATCCTCTTGGCTCCCAACTTTCCAGGCTGCAAACTTGAAGCCACACCATCTATGAAGCTTCCCAATAAACAGACAAGCTCATTGGAGCCTCACTTCTCCTCTTCCAACCTGGACCTGCAGGCTGTACAGCTGTACACAGCAGCTTGAGATACAGGAACTAAGGCTGTGGTTGCTACTGCTTCATGTACATCATAGTTGAGGAGCACCCAGGTCACGTCCATGACTGCCTCCAGGTCCCTGTGTGCCCCTGATCCCCCAGAGGATGATAAGGACATGGCTACCCAAACCCCAGCTCATTCTCAACTGTCTGAATGAGCCCCCACTCTATGTCTGTTTAGGTCAAACTGTAATGAGATGCTTTAGGAGCTAGGAGTCAAGGAGGCACAGGTGGAGGGCACAGACAGGCCAGGGCCGGCAACTCAGAAGACGCTGGTTCTATACCCTCTTGTTTCTGAAGCAATACAATCTCTTCTTTTCATTGTGTCTGAGTGTATAGATGCACATGCATGTTCATGGGGGGGGTATGAGTGTGGTGTTTGTGCGTGTCTTTTTGATCACTTTCTACCTCATTCCTTGAGGCAGAGTCTCAGCTGAACTCAAGAGTTTGCCAATACAACCAGTTTAACAAGCCAACTTGCTCCAGGGATCCTCTGACTTCACTTCCAAGAGCATGAAGGTTACAGGAGGACCCTCATAGTCAACTGGCGTTTACGTGGATGTTACGAGGATCTGCACTCTGGTCTCACATTTGCACAACTGCTTTCACTCCTGAGCCATCTCCTGTTTTATCTTTTGAGTCTTGAGGCTCACGATGACCTTGAACTCCTGCTCCTCCTGCATCCGCCTCCCAAGTGCTGGGAGTACAGAGGTGTTCCACTGCACCCAACTTAGCCATGTAATATTAGGCTTCCTCTTTGGCCATGGTAACTGGGTGTTTTCTACTGTAAGCTCTGTGAAGTCAGGCATGCTCATGCTAGTGGGCTTTTGGGTAAAACAAAAGCCCTGTATGATTATCATAGGAAGCTTAGGAGATCAATTCTAGACCTCACAGAGCCCACTGTCAAGACGGTTCACTTTCCTGTAAAGATAAACATCTTCCAGGAGCTTTTTAAAAATTTCTTTTCTTTTAGAGGTTGGGGGTTTTGCCCATGGCATGGAGGTCAAAGGACAACTTGTGGGAGTCAGTTCTCTCCTACCTTGTGGGTCCTGGAGATCATCAAACTCAGGTTGTCAAGTTTGAAGGCACCTTTACCTGCTGAGCCATCTTACCAGCCCTTCCATGAGATCATAAAGAACAAAAGGGCCTGGCCCAGTGTCTAGCACACAGCTGGTACTCAGCACACAGAGGCTTAAGAGATACTTGCGAGAACAGTCGAGAGTGAGTGGATTCAAGTGTAAGTAGTCAGTAAAAGTAGTACTTTAAAACTAAGGGCTTTGTCACTATGGAAATTGAGATCTAGAATGAGACACTTCACTAAGAACTATTATTTTCTTCGGTATTTCGCAGGCTTATTTTATAATTAAATGTTTTTAAATTTTTAATAGGCCTCATGGATGCATAGCAAATATGCCCCCATTAAAAACAGTATGGACAAATATGTTAAAACAGGGTGTTTCCTCAAAACAACAATAAAAACAAAGCATACTAGTTATTCTTACGAAATACTTAATGCCTTCTCAACAAGCCCCTTCCATCAGCTCAGGAGGAACCACTGAGGCCCACACCTGGAGCACTGTGCAGTGCTGCTCAGCTGTGTGGGAGGCTCCTGGCATACCGGCATCTCTCAGCACACACAGCAGCATCAGTAAGTCCTCCCTCGCTCTGTACCTGTCGCAGGGCTAAGCACGGTGCTATTTTTCCTCACTTTATAGATGAACAAGTTTCACACATGGGTTAAGTAGTTTTCCTTAAAGATAGAGTAAGATTCACATTCAAGAAATCTAATGGAAGAATCTCTGTTTAGTCCCTACAGTATAATGATGTATATGGATTATAGATGGACAAATGGATGTGTGGTGGGTGAAATGATGGTAGAAAAACAAATGCATGGACTGATGATAGGTAATTAGATAAGTAAAAAGATGAGGGGCTGGAGAGATGGCTCAGCGGCACCGACTGCTCTTGCAGAGGACCTGGGTTCGATTCCCAGCACCCACATGGCGGCTAAGAACCATCTTTAGCTCCAGTTCCAGGGGAATCTGACGCCCTCTTCTGACCTCCTCGGCATTGCATGACACAGGTGCACCAACCTATATGCAGACAGTATACTCATACACATAAAAAAATAAATAAAAGCCAGGCATGGTGGCACACACCTTTAATCCTAGCACTCGGGAGGCAGAGGCAGGTGGATCTTTATGAGTTCAAGGCCAGCCTAGTCTACAGAGGGAATTCCAGGAAGGACAGCTGGGGCTACAGGGAGACCCTGTCTCGAAAAGACCAAAAAATAAAAATAAAAATAAATAGCTGGGCTTGGTGGCGCATGCTTTTAATCCTAGCACTCAGGAGGCAGAGGTAGGCGGATCTTTGTGAGTTCAAGGCCAGCCTGGTGTACAGAGCGAGTTCCAGGCCAGCTGGGGCTACAGGGAGACCCTGTCTTGAAAAAGACCAAAATAGGGCTGGAGAGATGGCCTAGCGGTTAAGAGCGCCGATCGCTCTTGCAGAGGACCCAGGTTCGATCCCCAGCACCCACATGGCGGCCTAGAACCATCTGAAACTCCAATTCCAGGAGAACTCCAGTTCCAGGGGAATCCGACACCCTCTTCTGACCTCCGCGGCATTGCACGACACGGGTGTACAGACTTGCACGCAGACAGTACATTCATATACAAACAGAAATAAATAAAATTAAAAAAATTTTTTTTAAAAAAAGAAAAAGACCAAAATAAAAATAAATAAATAAATAATTTTAAAAAGCTATTAAAAATAAAGAAGGTGAGTGGGTAAATGGTTATTGGATGGCAAGATGAGGGATGAGGTGGAGTCAGGATGGGAGGATGGGAGGATGGAGAGGTGGATGGGAGGATGGAGAGGTGGATGGGTGGATGGGTGGATGGGTGGATGGTTGGATGGTTGGATGGATGGGTGGATGGGTGGATGGTTGGATGGGTGGATGGAAGGATGGAGAGGTGGATGGGTGGATGGAGAGGTGGATGGGAGGATGGAGAGGTGGATGGGAGGATGGAGAGGTGGATGGGTGGATGGGAGGATGGAGAGGTGGATGGGTGGATGGGTGGATGGGTGGATGGAAGGATGGAGAGGTAGATGGGTGGATGGGTGGATGGGTGGATGGAGAGGTGGATGGGTGGATGGGAGGATGGAGAGGTGGATGGGAGGATGGGTGGATGGGTGGATGGGAGGATGGGTGGATGGAAAGGTGGATGGGTTGATGGGTGGATGGAGAGGTGGCTGGGTGGATGGGTGGATGGAGAGGTGGCTGGGTGGATAGGTGGATGGAGGGGTGGATGAAAGGATGGAAGGATGGGGAGGTAGATGGGTGGATGGGAGGATGGAGAGGAGGATGGGTGGATGGGTGGATGGAGAGGTGGATGGGTGGATGGGTGGATGGAAGGATGGAGAGGTGGATGGGTGGATGGGAGGATAGAGAGGTGGAGAGGTGGATGGGTGGATGGGGGACGACCACATGGACATATGTATGGTGGACAGATAAGTCCTCAATGGATAGATGAATAGAGATAATAGGGGGAGGGAAGAAAAGGGTGCACAAGCAAGTGGACAGAAGGTGGATGCAGACAGGAGAGAGGCCCACGTCAGGGGGTCTGCCTCCTTGCCCTGTGTTCAATCCCTAGCAATGCAAAAAACAAAACCCCAAGATAACATGAAAGTCACAGAGGGGTTTCTCATCTACCCACAGATCACCTCCGTCCAACCTAACAGAAGCTGTTTCCAATGCCACCAGGACATGGGCTTCCCCCTGCCCTTGGGGTCTAATTATAGGCAGGAAGACTTGAATGGCACTACAGAAGTGAGCTGTGTATAGAGGCCAGGCAGTCCTTGCTACCTGCTCCCACTACTTTCTTTCACAATGAAGATTCAACCCAGGCTTTGTTCATTTCTGGGGATTCCCTGTGTGTGGCCCTCAACTGCCTTCCAGTCAGAACAGAAATGTCCCATCTCCTCCGGTCTCCCCTTCCCCTATGCACAGCTCAGTATCTATTCCCAGCACTCCCCCGCTCCCATGAACACAGAAGTTACATTTCAGAGCCTCTTGAATTTTCCCATGGGATTAACATGAGCATAGGCATCTTGCCTCAACCACTTTGAAGTGCCCACTGGCCCTCTGCAAGAGAGGGGCTCGGGCCCATATATGTGTAGAAGGGATTCCAAAATCCCAAACTGAGGCCTAGACAGACCTCACAGAATCCACCCCCATCTAGGCCACAAGCGAACCAGACTGAGCCACCATCTGCAGAACCCTAGAACCCACTACCTGCAGTTTCTTCTTTATCCACAAGAGAGCAGAGTGTCTTGAAGCTCTGCACAAATTCTTTTGTAAATGCTTGGTGTACTTACAGAACACTGTATAACTCAAAAATTATAATTAAAATGTCTTAGCTCCTGTATTTATAGTAACATTTAAACTACTGTGCTTTCTTGAAGTCAGTCATTTACTTGAGAACAGCACACTTTATGGTGAACAGATCTTTGAAACAGTTCCGTGGGGATCTAGCCCAGGCACATGTAACTCAATATATGTCAACAGCTGTAAAAATATTGGTGGGAGAAGGCAGGAAGAAAGCCATGAGCCCTGATCAAGTGCGCTGTCTCTTGCATCTGACTGTTTTTAGCTGGTCCCTCCTCCTCCAAATAATTGGGCCATTTTGGTGCCCGCTGTCACACAAGGCAGACCCTCTTTGAGGCTGGATGATCAAAAAGGTTATAAATGAAAATGATTTTGATGTTGGCGGCCTGGAGAGTGACCAGGGCATGCGCAGCGGCAGAAGGGGTTGTTCTAATCTTGCCCACTGCACACTGCACACCGCCATCGGGGAGTAGTCCTAGGGCCCCAGCAGCTCCCCAGGGCGAAGCCACGGTAAATTCTGCCTAATCCCTTATGCATATAAATGAGCGCCTGGCAGGGGGACAGGGCCAGACTGAGCAGCCCCCACCCCCCCACCTCCAGGGTTGGCTGTCTTGGCTGAACAAACAACTTGGCCACTGTGGTGAGAGCAGTAGACAGGGGAAGAAAGGAGCAACAGCAGGGGTAGGAGGCAGGAGTGCCTAGGCAAAGTTCCCACACTCTGTCCCCAAGGCCTGGCGGTGGCATACAGGTGCCTGGGTGGCAAACAGTGGTATGGTGGGGGAGGGCAGGAGTTTGTCCCAGGTGAGAGAATAGAATGCTCCCACTGAGGGGCTGAGAATCAGAGGAGATGGTGGTAAGGCCAGGCTGTCTGGGCAGGAACCACACTGCATAGCATGGGTCACCAAGATACACAAACCCGCTCCCCTCCACACCCCTACCCAGTAGAAACAGAAAGAGACACAGCTAGCACATGAACAGGGCCTCCCTGGAGTGAGAGACAAAGTGAGGGCCTGGGACTTCCCAGTCCTAGAGGGATGGCTCTAGAAGGGTCAGACCCCCAAAGAGGAGACAGCCCTAGAGCAAGAGGGAAAGGGATGGGTGTCTGGTCAGACAGCGCATGAATAGCAGAAAAGGCAGGCACCTTGTGCTATCCTGCAGGGTTGGATCTCTGGAGGTGTCAGTTCTGCCTGTGGTGATGATGTTGGTGGTCAACAGGGCAGGTTTTTCTAACACAGGCCACCAATGTACATTGCAGGGTCCTGAGGCCCTGCAGTAGTGGGCAGAGCTCAGGTGTTGGACTCCTGAATGAAAACCCTCTGACTGACTATGCAACTGTGCGACTGTGCAGGACTGACTGTGTGGGTTGTGGCACGCACTCTGGGAGGTCTGGAGAAGGTTCCAAGGCACAAAGACATTAACTGCTCTGGGGCTGGACGGACGAAGGTCTCTGGTCACAGCCCTGGGTCACATCTCAACTTGAAGGTAATCCAGGAGTCCCCAGATGGGCCAGGGGCCCTTCCACATGTGAGGGGGGTCCTCCTCTTTGCTCAGCAGTGGGCACAGCAACAGGTCAGCTCCAGAGCCAGCAGATGCCCAGTTTTCCCCAGGATTTATATGCACAGACACACGTGTACACAAACACATACATGCCACGTGCACCAGCCCACGCCCAGGTCTTCCACAGAAAGCAGCACGAACTGTGCATTCTGAGGACCCAACGAGGCTCAATGTGTCACTGACAACCTTTCAACTTCCAGAAAGCATTTGTGCTTGCAATGCTCTCCAGCTAAGAAATGACTAGGTTCCTGCCCTGCCCCAAATAGACTTGGCATCAGGAGGCAGCAGGGTGCAGCTGGAAGTGAGGAAGGGGGCCCAGCTCGGAGAGGCCCCAGAATGACTCCACAACCACTAGGAATGTGGGTCTCAGAGCAGGGGCAGTCCAAAGTGGGCAAATCCTCAGCTCCCAAAAAGCCACAGAAAGAACCCTAGCCTCAGGATTCCAGTTCTGGCCCAGGCTGAAGCCAGGAGAGCACGGTGCGTTGCTCTGAGGAGCTCTGGAACTTGGACTACCCCTCCACTTCCTCATCTCTGCACAGCTGGGCTCCTAAGCATCACTCTATAAGGCAGGCTGTGTATGTGGTACAGGGACTGCTTTTCATCTCATAAGTAGGGAAACTGAGGTCCAAGAGCACCTGCAGCAGCTTCTGTCTACCTCAAAGCAACAACTTCAACCACGTCCTCGCCCAAGGAATAGCTGGGACCAGTCTTAGCATCTCTGACCGACATCTTGAGAGAACCAGGACTTGCCCCATCAAGGAAACTGAGAGGCAGGAGGCTCCATCATACGCCACACCTTCTGGCTCTGTGCTTTGTGCACTTGACAAGGTCAACTGTCTGCATCAGAATCTGCAGCACACTGCTGACAGTGACACCAAGATCCTTGAATTTCAAGGTCTCTCAGTACACTACCATGTTCAAACAAAGTTGAATGAAGCAGGTTTGAATGTCACTCAGGGGTAGAGGCTCACTAACATATACAAGGCCTGCACCAAAAGAAATAGGAAAAGAAAAAAAGATTCTGCCCATAATCTCAATGTCAGCCTCTCTCTGGTCTTCAGGGCAATAGGTGTACTCAGAAAAATACCATGCAGTCACAGCAGCCCTGGATGGGGGGACAAAGCAGAACATATGCTCTGTGTGGCTTTGTTTTGCATCTCCAATTCTGCTATCTCACAAGCAGCAGGTTGGTGATTAGCAAAATAGCAATAGCAAAGATGCCGGTGACGATTGCCATCACTGTGGCCGTGACGACAGCTGTCGCCAGGAACCAGCAAGCCTGCTTCCTCCTCACGGCCCCCAGAGTCCCCACGTAGGCTGGAACTTGAAACATTTTAGGGAAACTTGGCCAATGATTTCTGTGTCTTTGCTGCCTGGACAGATTAAACCCAGGCCCCAAGTGGTTCTCCCAGTTGACAAGTTTTCTTTCAAAAAGGCAGAAGTTGCTGTGAGCCAAGTTCTTGCAGCCGAATTCCTGGACACAGTTTCCAACTATTCCAATCAGCCGGCTCTGCGGTGGGGCTGGGATTTCAAGCTCGCCACAGTATGAAGTCCAGTTTGGGCTATATTCCCTTCCCTCTCGCAGCGTGATGAAGGTTTCCCCGCAAAATCAAAAGGCTTACTGTCAAGTTTTCGATTGGTCTGGGCTTCGTGCTATCGTGTGTGCGGTGATGGGAAGGAATATGAATGTGATGCTGACTCCACCATGGGGCCTTGAGGCCTTGTCCAAGCTGTCCAGGGACCTTATGAAAGTGGAGCGGAACTCTTTTCATGTATATTCCAACTGCTGAAATTCCCCAGACGCGCCACAGTGTGCAAACGCGATGGAGAAAAGAACAATGGCTGGATAAAAACCGAGGCAGGTCCACAGAGCACGCTGAAGACAGACCTGTGCCGCTGATAGGAGGGCAGCCCAGGCCAGACCTGCCGCCCTTCCTTCACCTCCCTCCTTCCCATCTTCCTTGTGCACCTGGAACTCAGTGAAAATTAAGTCACTACATTTCCAGGAGAGCAGGCTGCTCTTTACTTGAATAAAAGATATGGGAAAATTCACCAAAGAAAGCTGACACTTGGGAAACACACAGATGACACTCAGGGCAAAGTGAGAGACATCATTTGTATCTTAGCTCTCTTTCCTATACACATACAGTATGTGTGTGTCTAGATGCACATAAGAATATATATCAGTGGTGTCCTGGGGAGGGCTCCTCCTTCTTCCCCAGACCTGGATGTATGTTTCTCTTCCCAACATCAGATTTGGTGACAACATACCAATAGCTTGAAACTTAGATCTGTAGTTTTCAATTGTTTTCAAAGAATAAAGAGAAGTTATGAGAAAGAATGGGAGAATTTACACTACTGAAATTGGCAAACACTATGTATGTATATATATATATATACACACACACATTAGTGCACTCAAGATTACATGTACAGGGGCTGGAGAGATAGCCTAGCAGTTAAGAGCACCGACTGCTCTTGCAGAGGACCCAGGTTCGATCCCCAGCACCCACATGGCGGCCGAGAACCATCTGTAACTCCAATTCCAGGAGAACTCCAGTTCCAGGGGAATCTGAGACCCTCTCTGGCCTCCACGGCATTGCACGACATGGGTGCACAGACCTACATGCAGACAGTACATTCATACACATACAAAAATAAATAAAAATTTTAAAATGTCAACAAAGGAAAATATTTTAAAAAAAGATTACATGTACATATATCGTCTCTCTAAATATTCTTTGAAACAGTACCAGAATCAAGAGTCTAAATGAATTGGTATGCTTCTATCATAAAAAAAAACAACACTTACTCTTCTAAAATATAAAGTGATAGCTAAATTGACTCTTTTTTTTCCTTTAACTTGCCTGGGTATTAATGTTCTTTTATCACTGCAAATTTGCTGCACTTGTATTTTCCTCCAGCCCCAGAATTAAACACACTTTTAATTTCTCACTTCAGGTACATTAAGTGCGGTATAGGGCACAAATGAATAGTTTTATTGATAATAAATTTTATAATCCATGTAGCACTTGCTGAAAATGGATGTGTTCTGGATGCATTCATTATTTCTCCTAATTTGAAGACCACAGGATTGCAGCCGCCCTGCTCGCTCTGCCTCTGATAATTGCTGGCTATTTTCTACCGGTTTGCGCCTTGACAGATAATTCAGGCACATGCTCTGTGTTATGAGGATAAATGACAATAACCAGTCCATAGGATGATTACTTTTCTCAGTTTCAGAGACTACCCAACATTGGTTAGTAGTTTGTCTCCTGCAGATGGGATGCATCCTGCTGGTTTGATGATGCTGTAAAAAATGGGGTGCATAACACCCTGTTAAGGGCGATGTGTGCACACGCCCCACGGCATGCAGGTGAAACACAGTCCGGAAGAAGCCACCCTGAGAGGAAGAAGCCATCCTGGGAAGTAAGCCTCTTGCAGCTGAGAGGAGAAATGCATGGGAAACATTCCAAAGGTTAGTGGGTCTTGAGCTTGTTTTAGAATGGAGAATGGTTAAGAATGGGGATTGTGCCATCCATCAGACAGTACTGACCTCAGTCTCAGCTGACCCACCTGCACAAGCCTGTGTGACCCCTAGACAAGACAACTCTCTGACCTTGCATGTCCTTGTGTGAGAGGGCAAGGGAAGACTGAAGACAGCATGTGTCAAGGGCCTGGCACAGCCTGCCTGGTAGGTGAGCACCCACTGGCTGCAGCTACTCAATGTTTTTGGACTGTACAGTGAAGTAGGGCCAGGAAAGTATTTATATCAAGTGAGAACCATTAAAGAAGCACAGAGTTTGTAACAGGGCCCATGATTGGTTGCCATGGCAGCCTTGGGTGAGTTCGCCATCCTAGAAAGTATTCAAAAAAAGCTGGAGATTATGGAAGAGGTTCAGGAATAGGTTCCATACTCAGACTGGATGACTGAAGGTGTTGAGATTCTTGTCAAACTATTCTTAGATTAAAGGAGTATTTGACCAAATTGCTGGGCTCACTGGGTACTTACAAAGCCTAACAGGGTTTAAGTGGTGTATGTGATCTCAGTTAATCTTCACAACTCTCTGAGAGATGCTATCATTATCCCGATTTCATTTTGTTCTTACTATTGCTGTTACTTATGGTGCCAGGAATGAACCTAGGGCCTCGTGCCTGCTAGGCAAGTGCTCCAACCCCACCACTGGATGGGCGAAGGACATGAATGGCAAGGTCGGCAGCTTCGGAATCCAGACTCTTCTTACCAATCACTGTTCCAAGTGACATGTGACCCAGCAGCTCCTGATGTGACATGCGTGCTCTCCTGTGTTCCTGTGTGCTGAAGGCTTGCCCAGATGAGAAACCGTGGGTTCACTGGGAATGAACCACACCCACCACGGCCTGAGCTGTCACCAGGGCTGAACTATTTATAATCATAATGGTACTTTAGAGGAATTTCTTCTTCTTCTTTTTTCCCCACCAGGCCCTTCCAGTGGGAAGTAGTTTGCTTTGTGCAAAAATCAGGGCATATCCAAAAAAAGGAATTCTCCCTCAGCATTTGATTTTCCTAAGAAGGGAAGTGCTCTAGATGGGTTCTAAAGTGGCATCTATGACAAAGGAAAGCAGACCTTCTCCAGCCTTGAGTCAGACATGGGCCTGTAACATTACGAGAGGACAGCCCTCATCCTCAGAGGTAGGCACTGCACATGTAGCCAGGTGGAGCCTGGACCATGCCACACCAACAGAAAACTGCTCCTAGGTCAAGGGTGGCTGGTGAGACTCCCCAAATCTACACCTGTCACATCACCCAGGATCCCTGGGACACACTGCAGCATGGACAGCTCTTGGGACTCTTTGGAAATAATATGAGAAGCATCTGATGCCCAACTTCACCAACTCCTGACCAGCTGGGGTAAGACACAGAAATGGGCGCTGTGCCCAGCCCCGGCAGCCGCCTGCGTTCCCCAGCCCTGGAAGTCACAGTGAAGCACAGAATTTCTGGCTTGGGTGGGATGACCCTACTACAAGTCTCCTCTTCTTCTTCCTCTAAATCCCCAGCAGTCGGCCGTCCCTCTCTCCCCTCTCCTGATTAACAGTGAACTAACTTTTCTCAGAGTTCCATCCTGTTCTTGAGGTTTCAGTTGGAAACTTGGCCTAGATGACAGCTGTGTGGGCCTCTCCCCAGCTCGACCCAGCAGGAGTTCTAATACACTTCATTCTGGGGCTGGTTGCTGCTTTTAATCTATCAGCACGGCGCCGCAGCTGCTGTAAGCTAGCTGAAAATTGCATACGGGAGAACGATTGTAACCCTTTTCCATGCAAGCATGCACTTCAGCCGAACACCCTGCCCAGCTGTCCCTGTCTAGAAAGTGTGTGGGCCCCAGAGTGGCCATCTTCTTGTGCACCAGGAGGTCCTCACCTGAAACACCAGCAAGCTCAGAAGCTGAAGCCTGTGGTTGACACAGAAATGTCACCCTTCTGACAACACTTCTTGCCTCAAGGGGAGCTTTTAAAATACTTCCCAGCTGCAGTGGGCCAGCACGGAGCCCTCCTGCTAGGGCTGTGCCCAGGAGTCCTTCCCCTCATCCTTTGATTCTACAGAGAAGGGGGAGCTTTTCTTTCTGAATAAGTAGGCCCCAATCAGTGGGGCCATCCCCCATGTACCCCAGACCCAGGAGGGCCTGCCCTGAGGCAACAGCACCTAGTTCTGAGAGCCACCGGCACCACGCCCTGCATGGGTCTCTACCCTACCCACAGAGCAGCAGCAGACCTAACCCAGCTGGCAGGGAAGAGCAGGAGTTGAAATCCCTGCCAAATATTAATAGTTACCGTTCTGACAAAATAGCCGGCACCCTTCAGGCACTGAACACAAATTTAGATGTCAGTAGGGAATGGGGAAGAAGGAACAGGAAAATAAATAGGAAGGGGCATAGGAATGAAGGAGAGGAGTAAGGAGGTGCTCCCAAAGGAGACACCACCTTCCCCCATCCCCTCAACCTTCCCTCCGCCCCTTCAACCTTCCCTCCACCCCCCAACCTTCCCTCCACCCCTTCAACCTTCCCTCCCTCCGCCCCCCCAACCTTCCCTCTGCCCCTTCAACCTTCCCTCCATCCCCTCAACCTTCCCTCTATCCCCTCAACCTTCCCTCCCTCCACCCCCCCAACCTTCCCTCCGCCCCCTCAACCTTCCCTCCGCCCCCTCAACCTTCCCTCCATCCCCTCAACCTTCCCTCCATCCCCACAACTTTCCTTCCATCTCTTCCTCTTGGGTCTCTGTAAACTTCTCAGTGGACAGTGATGGGAAGCACAGGTCAGTTTCCATGGCTCCATCTTTCATGGAGATCTCCAGAGGACTGAACCTTGCCCACCAACTCAGGATTCCACTGTGAAAGAAGACATACTTCCTGGCTCTACCAAATATTCAGAGCATATTCTCTGCCTTCTCTGTTGGGTAACAGGTCCTTCTTCCCCTCCAAGGAGATCTATGAACCTCTCTGCCAGCTCAATGACCACTGCAGTTCCATTTTCTTTTTTTTTTTTCCATGTGTATGAGTGTATTGCCTGCGTGTATATACGTGCACCCATGTTGTGTAATGCCCACAGAGGTGAGAAGAGGGCATCAGATCCCTCTTCTGGAATTACAGATGGTTGTTACCCAACATGTGGGTGCTGGGAACCGAACCTGGGTCCTCTGCAAGAACAGTCAGTGTTCTTAACTGCTGAGCCATCTCTCTAGCTTCTGTATTACCATTTTCAGAACAGTACTCACAAGACCCTGGTCACTCACACACCCTGGAGAGTATGAGCACACACCACCAGACCCCAGGTCTAGGCAGTTACAGGCTCTGGAGCCCAGAAGAAAAAAAGGGGGCTGGAGGTGGGGTGGGATATAAGGAGGACACCTCCCCAAACCAGTCAAGCTCAAAATCTAGTCTTCTTCAGAATTGATATGGAAGCAGCTGTATCTCTTTCATTTGAGCAATTATCATATAATTAAGTGCATGAATTACAAGAGAGCCAAGGCATTAAATTAAAATATTTAATGCTTGTAAATCTGAAAATGATCACTGTGCTGATGCGCAGCCAGTGAGAAGGAAGGCTAATGGCTCATCGGCCAGCACTGGGAGGTGGTGGCAGTGGCTGAGCGGCACCTTGCAAAGCAGGGAAGGCAAGTGAAGGGCAGTGTTTGGACAAGTCAGCACCTGAAGAGGCCCAGTCAGGGCACAAAGCTCGAGTGATTACCTAAGACACAGGTGCTGATCTTAGAACGGTAGCCTAGTGTCCTGAAGCCACTAGTTGCAACCACAAAAGGTAAGGCAGAAACACTACACTCAGAAATGTCACTGGGACAGAAAGGAATGGGACCACATGTGACTTCTCCCATGTTTGAGTTTTACCCTTTTGAAAATATCTGTGCTGGGCCGGGCGTGGTGGCGCACGCCTTTAATCCTAGCACTCGGGAGGCAGAGGCAGGCGGATCTTTGTGAGTTCAAGGCCAGCCTGGTCTACAGAGCAAGTTCCAGGACAGCTGGGGCTACAGGGAGACCCTGTCTCGAAAAGACCAAAAAAAAAAAAAAAAAAAAAAAAAGAAAATATCTGTGCTCTGGTGTGGACAAATGAGGAGATGGAGGCACAGAAAGGGAGACTTGGCAAGTCTCTGGTGGGGCTGAGGTTTGGCCTGGGCCTCATTAAATCCTGCCTAGGGAGCTCGCCTGCCTTGTCTATGACCCAGAAGGTATGTGCCACACACACCCCCTGCAGGGGGGCAGAAAGGAGGTCCAAAGCTGACAGAATGATGCTACCAATGTGTTGGAAAATATTCCACAAAATGCAACCAGAGGTAAGGTTCACACACAGCCCAGGCAGACCGGCTACATAGAACCCCAGGGTTCAAAACAAAAAGGTTCCTCAGTGAGAGCAAGCCTGCCTTCCTGTCAGCTTAGGCTCGAGTCCTGGGACTCAGGCCACAGGGCACCAAGCAGAAGCTCCCATTCTGGTCCACAGTACTACTCACCTGGAAAGGGAAGGCAGGAAAGGAACCTCAAACCCACAGGAAGAATACTGAGACTGGATATCCAGTCCAGGCCCAAGGACATGAGCCACACAAAGCCTTGGGAAAGCCCCCTTCATAGGCCCACCCCAGGATTAATCATTTCTTGGCCCAGAAGATTCTTCTACCCCTGGGTCCAGCCTTGGGAGTGGCCAGCAAGTGCCACATCACTTGACTTAAGGGGGGGGGGTCCAGCTCCAGTGGCACGTGTCATGCAGGGGACAGAGCTGGCCTTTGCTGCTCTGGAAGCTGGCTCTGGTTTTATTCTTGCCAGTGCCCAGCCTCCTTTCCCAGAAGAATAAACCCTGAGTTCTTGTGGAAACCCTCCACCAGGATGGCCCCACCCCTTGAAGCTATCACGTGACTCTGGCCTGGCCAATTGGGATATTCTGTGTCTCTGGACAAAGTAATTGGTTCAAAAATGAACATGTGACCACACCTGGCCAATCAGGGCCCGACCTAAGAGTTTCCTGGTATTAGTGGGGTTAAAAAGCTCATTTGTCCCTGGGGGTTGGCATGGCAGCAGGTTGTAAACCTAGGGGAAGACTTTTCCTAGGAACAGAGAGAAGCCTGCCAAAGGCTGAAAGAGAGGGTGGCCAGGTTGTCAGAGCAGCCAGGGCCTGGACTGAGAAGCCCACTTGGAAAACCAGGGAGGCCTGGTGAGTTTCACGTGTGGACACTTAAGTGCTTTCCACTCAGGATGCCCCCCCAAATTTCTACAACAATTCTAGGAACAGCCTCATTTTATGGTGATGAAACTGATGTAGCCCACGGACTCCAGAACTACTGAGTGGCAAAGCAGAATCAGAGACCATGGACTCGGGGCCAGTCCAATCCCTGGCACAATCAGGATCCCTGCTCCCAGAACCTGATAACCAGGCCAGCCAAGAAGAAAGAGCCACTGAGACACACTACAGGCCCACTTTATACAAGAAGGATTTCTAGTCGAGCCCCGAGGGATTAAGCACAAGTGATCCAGCTCTGCTCTTCTGTGCATGGTGTACCTCTAATGTAGGCCCACTGGGTGCTTAGAGCTGTGCCAGCTCCTCTAACACCCCCATGTGATCGATGGGTGTCACTATTCCCATTTTATAGGTAAGAAGGTTGAGGCTCTGAGAAGCTAAGTGACTTCATTTCCAACTTACTGGAAACCAGAGCCCACAGTAATCCCAGGAAGTCAGGCTGCCTTCATGTAAAAAATGTGGGGGCCATTTAATTCTTTGCCTCTGTCTCCTTTTTCAGCTAATGGGGAGTCAAGAGAAGCACCTGTTCAGGAAGCATGAAGTAGTTTCCTACAGTGTGCTTCTAAACTATGCATATTTCCCAAAGACTTTCTCCACCAACTCAACTGAATTCTGACACAGGCCTGATGTTATACAGAGTATTTTGGAAAATTGATGACGATAGATATTCTAGAGATGTTTCCAGGGCAGGGCAGGGCAGAGCTGGACTGGACAAGTACGCCACTGAAAGGACTGTAGGGATACAGCAACAGTTGTAATAGCAAGGTCCAGAGGCCAGTGGACCATCCTTCCTATCCCTCACCAAAAACCCCCACCTCTCCTCTCAGGATCATGATGAGGCCCTCCGTGGCCTCCAGTGCAAACCTCCTACCCCTCCCTTTCCCACAACTGAGGGAAGGCAGGGGTCTGAGGGATGGAGTCTGACTCTACTGTCCTAAAGCTGATGGACTTCTGGAATGGGTAGACAGTCTTCCTGGGCCGAATAAGGGCTTACCCCAAGAGCCAAGGCATGTGTGCCCCTCCTCTATTCACTCAATACACAGGAACTAGGCACCTGTTTTTTTCATATCTAATTACTCATTCACTCAGAAAACACATGTGAGCCTTTTTATGTGTAGTCTCAGGGTGAGGTGTACCTGCCTTCCTGGAACTGCCAGTCTGACAGGTCAGGAAGACAGTAGCCATTACCCTCAGGCTGCAGCCTGAGGCTTGGAGGCCCACGAAGATAGGTAACATACCTGCTGGGACTACTGCGGGCACAGAAACTGAATGAGTCTGAGATGGAAGGTGCAGGTAGAGATCGTGGGGAAGGACCTAGCAGAGGGCCAGCGTGGGCCAGTGCTTGCAGCTGCAGTGCAGAGAGGGACGTGGGAGGGTGGGCTTCAGGTCTGACTGTTGTTCGGGGCCTCGTGGACTACACCAAGGGTCTCTACCTTGAAGTGATACTTAAGGAAATCCCTTCAGAATTCACTTGAAGTACCCCAAAGGTTACAGAATGGTAGTGGAGAAACAGAACAGGTTCCAGAAAAACAAAGAGATGCTAGGTTCTAGACCATGCAGAGGGCACTCAGTGAGCAGAGCACAGCTGCTGCCCACTGCAGTCCCAGCAAAGGTACACACAGAGTGCAGGCAGCTATGCGTTCCCTTGATGGCCACTACCTCATGCAGCACGTTGGTTTTGCACTTCTGATATCATGACCTGTTTTAGTTATCAAGGCCGAGTGGCAAATATTATCATTCAAGGAACATTTATTGAGAACCTACCATATGCCCCATGCCTGTGTACCATAGGAAACAACACTTTATGTCTTTTAACCCAGTCTAGTTCCAAGTGGCCTGTCTAGGTCTCTTCTTAGTAACACACGTTAAGACACGTGCACCTCAACCCTAAACTTGCCCACTACAGAAGCAGTGCCTACTGTGTGCTGCATGCTGTGCGGCAACTCTTGTAGAGGTAACACAGACCTGCTGCTCACAGTTTGCTGTGAAGATGAGTCTTGCAAACCTGAGGCAGACAGATGACAAGGTATTCGAGGCACACAGGGTTCTGGAGGGATGCCCTATATCAGGAAGAGACAATGATCTGGAGTGATGATCAGAGACAGTGGGGCTGAACCATGGAGAGTGGGTGAAGGAGTCTGAGGACTAGAGTTCCAGAGAGGAGACAGTGTGTATACCAGTCTAAAGATTACACGACAAAAAAGTGTGGAAGCCACTCGGGTTGGGAACCAGGCGTCCCTCCATTGACAAGTAAATACAAACAAACTTGGGACACATCGATAGGAGGCAAAGCTGAAGGCTTGTTTCCACAGACAATGGGGAGCCATGGGAGTCTTCTGAGAAGAAATGTGATCCGTAACAATGCTTGCAGAATGTGAGTTTTAACACTTGGATTGGGACAGGCTACAGGAAGGGTCACAGATGATCTGCCACTAACCATGAGAGGCAGAGAGTATGAAGGTACGCACAGAGGCGGCCGTAGCGCAAGGAAGGGAACGTGAAGTCTCCCGGAAGTGCGTGGTGGGGAAGGACGCTGGCACTGAGAGGCACTGAGAAGGGGGTCCCAGGCAGAACTGTGACTGTCATGGCATCCTGGAGAACCTGCCAGCTCACATGGCTAGGGTCAGGGGTCCCAGGCAGAGCTGTGACTGTCATGGGATCCTGCAGAACCTGCCAGCTCACATGGCTAGGGTCAGTTCAGGTTGCTGAACATGTACATATGAGCTCTTTGTGAACAAGGCAAAGAGAAGGTAGTTGGTTGCTCGTAGATGGGTAGAGGAAGTACTAGGCGGGGAGTGGAGAGGGATGGGTGTGTGGATGGCCACTTACACCAGGAAGTAGGTAGAGGAACATGTGGGCAGAGCACAAGTGACAGTGAAGGGACAGCAGAAGAGTAGAGAGATGCAGGCATGTGACAGAGACATGGTTGAGTTGGGTGGGGGACCGGGACATGCACGAGTACCTGAGTGAGCAGTTGGTGAGCTGTGCTTCCCAGAAAATGTAACTAGAGGGTGCTGGGAGGTTCATTCTGAGCTGACGTACACTTCATCACTTCTCCCAGCTCCATCCTCACACGAAAAAAGACCATCTACAGGTCTAGATTCAAGAGTGCTATCTGACTCCTAATTCCAGTTCTGCTGGGACCTGCTGTATGTACGGCCTTCAACAAGCCCCCTTTATGTCTGGGATCCTCCTTGTCATCTGGAACAGTGAATAACTAGGACTTGCCTGGGAACACCTGCCTTTGGCATCTGGTACTTATCACCACACCCTCCCCCACATCTCCCTCACCTGGACAGACTCCTCTCTAAAGGGTCCTGGCAAGCTGAGCCCCACTCGACAGGTAACACTAAGGAAAGTTGCTCTTGGACTTGAGTAGAGAGCGGCTCTTATCCCCAGGCTCAGCATGTGACTCAGGAGATTTGGGGTGGGGGCTAAGAATCAGCCTTTCTACAAGATGCTGACTTCAGGGTCCCCACTAGCTAGCTCTCTGGAGTTTGTATGGAAATTTGTTAGGTATCCCCATAGCAGCCCACCCCCACCCCCATGCTTAGTCATCCCAACCTGCAGCCAGCCCTTTCCAGGTCCTGGATCCATCTTCCTCACCAAGTCCCCGCCTGCTTTCCTTCACTCTTGGAGCCTGTGAGAGCATCATGCCTTCTGCCGCTTGCACAACGCCTGCCCCTGCTGCCCTCAGAACAGCTGTGGGCTTAATTATCAAAATAACATTTTAATAGTCTCATAACTGAATTCCCTTCAAAATATGCCAGTGGAAGAGGCGGGAAGGATTCTTTTTAGCACCTCTTCCCGCCCGACTTGCTAATCGGAGGCATTTAAGCTGCCGCGAGGCCCAGATGCTTGGCTGGCCTACCAAGCCTGCCATACACACAGATGTGGCTTTCTCATACAGAGCAAGGGCTCCACTCCACGCCAGCAGCCCAGCCCACACCAGCCAGCCAGCAGTCCAGAAGCCATCGCACACCTCCTGCTCCCAAGCCGTGTGCTAGGAACTGAGGCATTCATTCCATTGAGAACATTGTGTGTGTGTGGGGGGGGGGGTGCTGCAAGAGGCTATCACAAGCACTAACTCTTCTCCTCCCTGCAACGGCTTTGTGCAACTAGCGAGTCCTAGCTGGTATTTAGCTCCTGAGTTAGCCCTGGGTAGACCTAGCTTCTCCAATTACTGTTCCATTTCCCTGGTCTCTTGGCTCTCTGGGCTCCTAAAGGTTTCTAGCACCGGAGATCCCACATTCACTCTGTGGATGTGTTCAGGACCCAAAAAAGGCCCAGCCCAGTTATTTGCACCATAGCATTTTACCCAGGAGGAAACCAGCCAAAGGCAAAAGAAGCCACACACCCATGGCAGGCTGGCAGTGATGAGCTGAGAGAGGTAGCACTATCCCACCTGCAGGGGGCATAGGACCTGGGTGAAAGGACCTCTCTTCCAGCCCTGGTCAAACTTCAGAGCACCTCATCCCTAGGCACTCAGGCTTAGCAGGACAGAGCACCTGGGCAGCTCTCTATCTAGCTCATTCTCCTTCCACTGGGCCACATCTGAAGAAGGGATGCTGAAGGGGGGCAAGGCCCAGAGAAGCTCAAGCCCCTCCATGGTAAAGTCTGAACAGAGACCAGATGAGAGCTGGGAATGGCGGCCTCTGAGCTCAGCCTCCAGCCACCACTCTGGTTCTGTCCCAGCTCACTCATCACCCCCAGGCAATGTGCCCAGACCCCTGAGACAGCAGAGGGGGTTTGCCATCTTAGCTATAGGAAAGAAGTTACCTCTGCTCTCTGGAGGGAAATGCCCTTACCCTATGTAGTGCTGCAGCCGGAGGGCACCTGCCAGGCACCACGACAGAAAGCATGAGATCACGTGGCAGCAAGTGGTGCCTGTCTAATGTACAGGAAAGCTCACCACTGTCTGAGTCAGCTCATGGGTCCAGTACAGTGAGATGGAGGCACCAGAAAGACCAGAGGCTGGACTAGACTGGGCGCTGCTGGCCAGCCTGAGCCCTGGGCAGCTTAATATTAATATAAATGCTTTATAACCAGTGCAGCAGGAGGCTACCGTGCCACCTGGATATGAACTTGGGAGAACTGCCCCCTTTTTTGGGGGGGGTGTCTTTTTGAGACAGAGACAGGGTCTCCCTTTAGCCCCAGCTGGCCTGGAACTCACTGTGTAGACCAGGCTGGCCTTGTACACACACAGATCCTTCTACTTCTGCCTCTGGAGTGCTGGGATTAAAGGCATGTACCACCATGCCTGGTGAGACAACTGCCTTTTAGAACCACAGTCTTGGGCCCATCAAATAGTGGGAAAGGGACTTGGGAAACTCTTAGAAAACTGGCTACCTGCCCTTCAGAAAAACAGCCTTGTCAGAAAATCCCAAAGACCACCTGCTTTGCTGGCACACAGCCTGTGTGAGGAGAGTCAAGAGCTCTTTCTTGCTTCTGGTCTTCCAAGCTGTGTGCTTGAGTCAGTCAGTACCCTTTACTGAGCCTAAGCTTCATTAGCAATGTGGACCAATAGTACTTGACTGATTCACAGATCATCTCAGAGTGGACATCCCCCTCGTGTGTGTGTGTGTGTGTGTGTGTGTGTGTGTGTTTGCCCAAATATGTACTCATGTACATGTCTGTGTTTTTTTTATAGTCTTTGTGGCAGTTTGAAGACTGTTCCCCATAGGCTCAAGTATTTGAACACTTGGTCAGTTAGTGGCTCTGTTTTGGTGAAGTCATGGATCCTTAGGCTGAAGAAACACTAGGTTTGGGAGAGATGGGACCAAGACCCAGGCTTCGACAGTACAGCCACGTTCCATTTCCAGTTTGTCTCTCTGTTTCCTGAGCCTGCTTCAAGATGTGAGTACTAAGCTTTCTGCTCTAGCCACCATGCCTCCCTGCCATGATAGACTCTTATCCTTCTGGAATCATAAGCCCAATAAAGTCTTCCTTTTATAAATTGCCTTGATCATGGTGTTTTATCACAGCAACAGAGAAGAAACTAATACAGTTGTCTTTTGCCATAGCAGGTTCCAGGACTCCCAAAGACACATAGAATCTCCACATGTCTTCCTGTGTGCTGTAAATCATCCCTAGAGTATTATAAAACCTAACATGATGCAAATAGTTGTACTGTTCATGGACTACTAATAAGGGAAAAAACTGTTTCTGTTAAGATGCAGATGCAATAGTGCCAAATATTTTTTAAATACTCACATAGACCCACAGATAATAAAGAAAATATAGTCAGCCCTCCTTAAGTAGAAAGTCTTGACTGTCTTGAATTAGCTCAGTAGTAATTCAATTAGGCAAGAATTTACCAAGTGTTTGGTAAGGTCAGAGCACTGGACCCAGACAAGGCACAGATCAGAAGACTAGTGTTCTCAAAAACCCAGAATTAAGCTGAGGAGATATGCCAAATGTCTACAAGAACCCTAAAGACAGTGTAGCGAGGGATGACCAGCGCTCCGCTACAGCAGAGCCTGGGGAATGGGCCGGCTGCAGGGACAGGCCAGGCCTTTCTGTGTACTGCCTGGAGCACACTGCTGCCTTGGCTGAATTCGCACAGCTTTGAGCGGGAGGCCCTGCCATGGCCATCGCTTCACTGAGGAAGAGACAGGTAGAGGTTACACAAGCTCCCCACAGCCAGTGGCCAGCAGGGAGCAGGCCTGGGTTCTGGCCACAGGCAGAGAGGCCAGAACCCAAAGGCCAATTTCACCCAGTATCCTCTGAACATGACTCTGCAGTGACCAGACTGAGGGGCGTGGGACACAAGGAGAGAGGCAGGACAGCCCCTCCACTGCTGCTGGGAGAGCACTGTGGAAGGACCCAGTCTAGGTCTCCTTCATAAGAGGAAGACCTCCACCAGTGAGGCAGTTCCTATTCTCCATCCCCTCATAGACCAGAGTCCTCCCTAAACTATACATCTCCAGTCACGATCTGCCAGTACAGGCTACCTAATCCTCATCCATAATTCTTCATCCACAAAGTGCTTTGGATGCAAATTCTGGAATATTTGCATACACATAAACCTTGGGGATAGAACTCTCTAGGCACAACCCATTTCATCTACACCTTACGTACAGAGCCGGAGGGTCATCTCACAGGACCATTAGGGCACCGGCACTCTAGATCCCATCTCAGATCCCATCTCATGGGGTCAGGTGGGGAATTTCCCACTTCTAGAGTCATGTCATTGCTCAAAATATTTAGATTTTAGAGCATTTTAAATGTGGGGTTTGGGGGGATTTGGAATGCTCAACTTGTCCTAGAGACTTGGCTCCCAGCCACGCTAGATCAGGGCTGCCTCAGAAACTGTCCTCACATTTGCAGTGCCAGTTGAGATCGACTTGACCTGGGCACGTGGAAGGTACATGCGCCATGGTGGGTGGGAGAAGGCTGAGGGGATGGTACCCAGTGCTTGCCTTTATAGAAATAGCACAGAGTATCAGCCTTCGACTTCTAGCAGAGCACTGGGTGTGTTATTGTGCATGGTCTTTGAAGCCACCCAAGTGACACTAGTGCCAGCAAACACTCAGTAGACCGGACAGAAATCTGAGTCTTTGTCTGAGAATGGCTGGCTGCCCAGGACCCCTTCAGCTACCAGGAAACAGCCCCTCTGCCTTGACCAGGCTGGCGGAACACAGCTTCTTTGTCCCCCTGGAGCAAGCTGGGAAGGACTTCTTCCATTAGCCAAGGGCCATCTTCATTTCCTTCACCTTCTCACACTGCACTTTCCAAAACAGGATATTAAGGGAAGAGAAACCGAGGGCTTTCGGGGCTTTGCAGCCTCCGCTCCAGGGAAAACCAGACACTCATCGCTGTCTGAAATTGCTTCACTCGGCGAGCCTCTGGGCCATAGGAGCCCTCCCGCCACAGCCAAGCAGAAAATAGAGTTTGTTTCTCCATTTCCCAACCCCCCCACCCCCGCCTCTCGCCCTGTCTGCTCCCCCTCCCCTTGTTTGCAGGCTCCTCTGCCTGGTGCAGGGCTGGGGCCTGGTGGCTCTGCATGCTGCCTGGTGCCAAGGCCCAGGGCAGGACTCCCTCAGCTCATGGCTGTGGGAGGGAAGAAAGAAGTGTGAAACCTCATGGCCCTCCCATGCCCCAACCCCACTGAAGCCTACACATAACCCTGATGCAGGCTGACCCCAGACCCTTTGTTCCCTGGAATATTCGGGTTTCCAGGTCATTCTCTGCCCTGCCAGGAATGTAGTACGCTTCTGGCTGGAGTGAAATGTGCTGGTGGTAAGAAATTCATCCAGCCTGGATCAGAACGTTTCAGAGAAACAACAGCATTGCTTGCTCCTCTTCCTCTGCTCCTAGCCCACCTTGGAGGGTTGCATTCCATCTTGATTTGGGGCAACATTTTCTTTTTAGATTTTAGAGTTCTTGACAGTTGCCCACAATGCCAAGCAGGAGAGACACAGATGGATGGACTCAACCAGTTGTTGCCTCTCCAAGGGAAAGGGGAGGGATATTAGATATTTCCTTGGAAGTTAATTCAACTCAGAGCTGGGCACTGGGGATACCCTGTCCAAGCAATTAGTCCCTCCCCACCCTCTGCTGCCCACCCAGCATTGACTGGAAGCCAGGCACTCTCCAGAGGAGCAGGTGCATGTGGACCCCTGTGCAGGTGCCGGGGCAGGACCCCTCTTGGGCCAAGTAGACCAGGCAAGCCCCACAGGATGCTTTAATTATCCATCACCCGGTTCACTCTCCCTCCACTCCCCGTCCCCAGCACGAAACCTGCAGAGTGCCCACCCTAAGGATGGGGAATCAGCTACCTCCTAACCCTGGTCTGTAACTAAAGGCTTGAGTTAAATTATACTGCTGGCCTTAGGGAGCCAAGGAGTGGGGGATGGAGGAAGGGCTGCCGGTGGGCACAGGGCAAAGGGGCAGGTCCAGGCATGCTGAGCCTGCCTGTAAGTCCTTCCAAGAGCAGAGGGAGAAACTGAGGCTGGGGAATATACAGCATGGTGCATACAGCCCTGCTCAATTCTTCCTTAGGGACCACCACAAAGTGCCATACAGTCTGCAGAGAAAGAAGACACACCCCAGGTGGCCAGTCCTGGTGGGAGAGGACCTCTGGCCATGGGGTGGGAGTGTGGTAGGGCTGAAAATGACACTGGGGGGACTCAGTAGCAGACAGCCATTCAGCCTGACACTGGGGTGACTCAGTAGCAGACAGCCATTCAGCCTGACACTGGGGGGACTCAGTAGCAGACAGCCATTCAGCCTGACACTGGGGGGGACTCAGTAGCAGATGGCCATTCAGCCTGACACTGCCTGGCTAGCTGCTTACCATGAGTCTGTCTGCCTGCTTTGCGAGGTGACTCTGAATAGCCTCCGTATTCACTGTCCAGGCCATGGCCCCATCTCCACCACAACAGCACTACTATGCTGTCCGTCCCCGTCCCCAGACTGTGAGCTCTCACATGACCCACCTCCACTCAGGGCCACAGGAGTCCATAAAACCCTAAATAGGAGCACATCCGTCAAAGCTTTGCAATGTTCCAATCTTACAGAAAATAGAACCCACAGAGCTCCTGACCACTGGAGGGATGATGTTGCTATCAGAGCCACTGTGGTCATGTCCCACACCTCAGCCCCACACTCCAACTGTCCTTATGATTTGTCCTTGGTGTAACTGACACAACCCCCAATTTGCTCATCTCTGCACTAATCACCCAGCTCTCCACTTGTTTATATTTTCTCACTTGCCCTTTAGTCTCAGGGTTCCCATCTACATGACAAGCTAGACTAAGGTAGAGCCCAGTAACATGCCGAGAGCAGAGCAGTCTTAATAAATGCGTGTTAAATGAATTAAAGAGCCCCTAGCTGGCAGCTAGCTCAAAACAGAACCTCCCTATGGCCATAGGGTTAGAGAAAGCAGGGCTCCAGGTATTCAAGACCCATAAAAGCAAACACTTCTCCAACCTGCCGTGAATATCAACCTTGCCTGCTCTTCCTTAGGTTCTGATCACAATTGGATTCAGATATTTAAGAAACCAGAGAAGCAGTGTTATTCAATGCCCCAGAAAGCCACTGAGATCCTGCATTCAAGAGTAGGAAAGTTTCACTTTCATAAGGCCTAATAAAATCTTGCTTCCTCGGATCAGGCAGCAGAGAACTCACTCAGAGACCTATGGGTACTCTGTGAACTAGGAGCACATGGAAAGGCAGACTGTGACCAGAGTACAGAGTTCACAAGACCTGCCAGGGCACCAACACACACGCAGAGAAGGCCCAAGAGAGTTCACAAGCTGAGAGGAGCTACACCCGAGTGTGACATATATCACAATAATGGCTAACAAGGTAACCACAACCTGTGAGATCCATGGACCAAAAAAAAAAAAAAAAAAGTCAGCCAATAGGAAGCAGAGAAAGGCGGGTGACCCCTCCCCCCAACGCCCATGACATGGGCTTCCCGATTTCTCCACTGTGATCAGAGGAGCATTCACCATCTCTTCAGTCTCTTTCTCTTCCATGGCTGATTAAGCAGTTGGGAACAGAGTTTACTGTGAAGAAAGCAAACAATTATGTGCTATCCGAGGTAAACATTACCTTGGCGATGGAAGCTGAGATGAGGCTCGTTGTCAGGAGGGATTATCATTATAATACTTAAAATAACATTTATAACACTTACTGAAATTACTCCAATGAAGTCTGCAGAGACACGGAAATGAAATCAGCTCGATGTGTTTTTATAAGAATACCGAAATCTCTGTCCCTGGGAGGAAAGTTAGAGGCATTAGCGCGTTTTGCTGGGCCTCCATTAGCTGGTAAAATTTGAATACTGTTTCTGAGGTGAGCGCTAATCTTCTTTGAATCCTCCCAACACATTTTATCTGTAAAAAATTGTAGTTAAAAATTTAGTTTGATGGAATGATATTTAAGTGCTTTCTTCATCTAACTCTCTGAAAGCGCCCCAGAGAGTCTCCCTGTAATTTGTTCAAACGAAATAATATTTTCGTTTCCCCGTTTCTCTTTGTTGTCTTGGGTGATGAAAAGTAACATTTCTTTTCTTTCAATCCTATTAAGCGAGGCTCGCAGAGTGCCAGCCACTCAATCCAAATGCGATCTGGCAGACAGGCCCTCGGCTTAAAAAAACGGGTCCTGCCAACCCTGCTTTCTGTCAGGAGCTGACATGTCACCAGGCAGTGGTTCCAGGCAACACTTCCTGAGCAATAACCAGGGTTACCAGCCTGGGCCTTTCCTTCACTCTCTCGCTTTCTCCCTCCTCTCTTGCCGCTGACACGCTGGGAACCTTGGTCCCAGCCTCTGGCTATTTGTGCCTCCTGTGTCTAGACCCCCTCCTGCAACTGCCCCTGCTCGCGGACTCCCCCCACTGAGCTCCCTGGGCTAGGGCTTGGACTTGTTCTCCAGGGCTCTCTGAACACAGTGATCCTCATGGTGCGGTGCTCCATTCTGTGCAGTCTCCTTCCGTATCACAGTCACCAGCCCAACCAACTTCAACTCCCAAACTCCTATCCACTTTTCTGACAAACGCCCCTCCTCTCAAGCCCTCCCCAGCTCCCACCGCCCTCCCCAGGGGGCTTCTGCCCAAGCCCAAGATTGTGGCTGAATCACTCATGGTACGACTAGATAAAACTCCACAAACATCCAGAGGAGTGGTTTCTGGGGAGGAAAACTTGGTGCGGTGTCTAGAGGAGTTGCAGACGAGAAAATCTGTGCTCCTGTACGCTTCCGGATCACTTTAACCCTGACCATGCCAACACTCTGCTTTCCTTCCATAGCAGCGTCCCGGAGCCATTGTGAATAGCTTCACTTAATTTCACCAATCACCCCTGATGGACGGGAGTATCCTTTCCCTGGGATAGTCTCATCACTGGCCCAACACATGCACCCCTCCCATCTTGATATGTGACTAACTTCCCTGCACCCCAATTGCTAATACATTGTACATCTAGAAACTCTCTAAAGCTGAGATTCTTTTTGTGTTCTGCTCAAAACTGGGGGCTCTGGCTCTTTCTCTACCCACCTGACAAACAGAAGAACCAAGACTCTAGAGTGAGGAGACCGAGGGGCTAGCTCCGAGCAACACCCTTGGCGAGAGCAGGGCTGCTAGACCCTCGGAGACGTTCGAGCATGACAGCCATGGTGGCCGGCTTGACCTGGTAGGTTCTAGGTAAAATGTGTATCCACCCTTGCAGTGAGGGGCATCTGGCCGGTGACCTCTGTAGGACACTGGCCTTTGGGAATCCCTAACATTGCCTGGAGATATCAGGAAAGCATCTCTCAACTATGCTCACTACAGTCTAATTGGGAGCAAGCCAGGGTGCAGTGGCCTCACTCCCGCTTCCTATGAAATGTCAGTGGAGGGAGAGCATTTAAAAGCAAAATTAAATTTATTTATTAATCACAAAACAGGAGCCCTGTTGATTTTATCCTAATGACATCATTCTTTCATATAGATTAATCATCTACAAAATTATTCGCTCACTGTACACATATTGCATTCATGTTTACACACACACACACGCCATCAAGCTCAACTGACCAGAGTCAAGAGAGTATATCTTCCTGTGCTAAATCTAAAGGCCTAGTGACAGCAAGACCCCTAGTGTGGTGTGAGGCACCAGTGGGCACCAGCAACCCATTATCACTTGAATAAGACAATGATCCCATAGCCAAGAATAGGCAACAGGGCCCAGAAGTTGATAATCTGAATCATGTCTGCGACTTTGCTGTAGAGGTTCAGGTGAACTCTTGACACTATGAACCGGGGCCTTAGGTCTGAGTGCTAAGGAGACCTCTGATGACCACAAGTGGTGTCCCCAGGCTTCAAGTGTCCCTTCTTTAAGGGGGCTTAAGAGTGGGTTCCCAGGCACCTACACCTATGTGTACAGCAAAAGAAGACACACCAACACTGCCAGCTCTCAGGCTGACCCCCGGAAACAGGAACTGAGGTGGTCACTAGATGAGCACTGGAGGCCCCTATGAGGTCACCTCTGATGACAGGGCAGACCCTCCCCAGCAGCTCCGGGTCTCTCGCAAGTGAGTGTGGATACAGAGGACAGAACCTACACACCTCTAGTGGAATGGAGTCACACCGACTACCTATTCTCTACCACCGGAGACTTCTTAAAAACATATTTTTCAAGCTTTTTTAAGGTGGCTGCTGAACTTTGGATTTTAGAGTTTTTGTTTGTTTGTTTGTTTGTTTGTTTGTTTTAGCAGCTCTCACTATACCTTCCCCAACTGCAGGGATCGTCTGTACTCATCTACTAGAACTGCCCTAACATGGCAGCACTGAATTGTGGGCACAGTTCTGGAGGCAAAAGGCCAAGATCTAGGTATCAGCAGCTGAGTTTCTCCTGAATCCCTCCACAGTTTGCACGTGACCTGGGTCCACCCTCATGGTCAGTCCCCTGTGCTCTGTGTGTTCAAATCTCCAGGGATTGGATTAGGGAGTAATCTTGTACCGACATCTCTTTAAAGACCCTCTCGCAACAGTCTAATCCTGTGGTACCAGGGGTTGAGACTTCCATTGGGAATCTGAGGGAGACCCAATTTGGCCCCTAGCTAACAGCACACTCTTTGGAGCTCTGCAGTCTTGATGCTTTGTTCACTCTCATGGGTCCTGGGTCCCCATCCATCAATTCCTTTGTACCTGAGCTCAGCTTTCCCAGGCTTCTCTGGCGACCTCACAGTCATCCAGATGACCTTCAGGCAAAAGGAGCTTGGAACCCCTCTAGAGCAAATCAGGCCCACCTGAACCAAAGACCCCAGATCTATGATCGCAGACACATGGGCCCTTAGAACACAGACACAGGCAGGGTAAGAACACTCAGGATAGGCGGGAACTCAGCCTCCCCCTCCCGAAGCACCCACTCCCACAATTGTGGGTGGTCAGACAACCCACCATCATCCCACAGCTCCTGCGCAGAGCCTTAGTGGGCGTGGGAACATGGGGTTCTCAGTCCTAGGCATTTTGAAGTCTGTCCACGTGTGGGATGTAGCCTGCCTCTGCCAGAGAGGGCATGCTTTGCAATCTGAACGGGCAGATTTGTTAACTGACTGTCGAGTCTAATGTTATACCACTATTCTGCCTCTCGTTAGCAACACAAATTACCAGCAATTAGCTGGCTGACTGTTCAAAGGCAGTTCAATTTCATGTATAAAGAGAACTATATAATGCTTAATGTATCTATCAAATGTAATAGCCCAAACAAAATTAATGATATGAACACAGTGAGTGCTTATATGGGGTAATTACAAGGTGTCATGAGAAGCGTGCCATGGAGTCAGACACACAATGCAGGCGAATAGTCAGTCACCAAAGTTGTCGAGGCTGGCCCAGTTCTTAGGAGACAGCCACTGTGAACCAGAGCTGGTCTCAGCCCTCACGGGTGACAGGTGGGAAAGGCAGGTTGCTGTGATGTCCAAACAACAAAAGGTGAATGACATAGGACCTGAACCTTGATTTTCTCATCTGTAAAATGGGAACAGTTGCAACTGCCTCCCAGACGTCTAACCTGTGTCATGCATGCAAATGACGAAGAAAGGGCCTTGCCTGCCGTCTAGCCTGGAGGTAGACAGTGCTGCTGTTGATGTTATTACTATTACCTAAAAATGTCCAAGGTGAGGCCCTGCAGACCTCCTCCCTCCCATGTCACTGATGGTATTGTGGCATGATGCAAAAGACACTTCGATTTAATTGCCATCTTTTTTTTTTTTACCCCCTCCGGTAACTAAACATTTTCCTCTGCTCAGTATCCCTGCAATGAAAGGGCCGTTCC
The DNA here is from genome assembly GCA_009823505.1 of Rhizomys pruinosus. Taxonomy (NCBI): domain Eukaryota; kingdom Metazoa; phylum Chordata; class Mammalia; order Rodentia; family Spalacidae; genus Rhizomys; species Rhizomys pruinosus. The sequence continues at coordinate 2,644,055 of VZQC01011742.1, read as the reverse complement.
CAGTGCATTACTTGCATATCTATAATTAAATAATTAAGAATTGTTCAAGCCCTTCCAAACACAACAAAAGGCGATGATTATTTCAAACCCACTTTAGGAGAAGTCAAGCCCGGATCAGCTCCATCTTTTGCTAATAGTTATGCAAGGCTGCGCCGGCAGCATTCCCTCTTGCATGCCAGCACACCAATAAATTAAGATATTCCTGGCCGCATCTGCACCAGGGAAATTAGAGCATTACCTGGTCCCCGCCAGTGTGCCAGCTCCGAGCGGCAGGCGCAGCCCACGCTGGGCGACCAGCTGTCTGCGAATGTGGCGTGTGGATCACAGCTCGGAGCCAGGGGATCTCTTAGGAGGTCTGCTCTAATATCAAAACTGCCGCGCCACAGGACTGTTCCCTTCACGGCACAGTATTCAAACATTTCTCCCGCCTCTCTTTCCAGCTCTGAAACCACGGTAAACCTGAGCCTGGGGCCCGCCCAGCTTCCCAGTTGCCACAAGAGCCAACGGCTTCAGATTTTTCATGCTGCCTGGAGCCCTAGATGGTGAGGTCAGCAAGCAAGAAGCTTTGTTTCCTGAATGCCCTGTCCCAGCTTCAGAAGAAGGGTGACCTCATTCCTAGTGGGTGTACCATTGCCAGATAGAGTGTCTTGGGTTTGATGGGGGGCACAGTGGCCCTTGCAAAGCCTTCATAGCCAAATGGATTCCAAAATGGTTCATACAGGCATGAGCTCACCATCTAAAAAAGACAGAAAGTGGTGTTTCCCCAGACCTGGTTGGTTTCCCACCTGAATCTCAGCGTGCACACCATGAGGATCAATAGTCAGCTTTTCCACGTGTTCTTCACGCCTCAACCTCCCTCTCTCTGAGTCTGGGGAGACCCAACCCTGGAACCAACCCTGTACTTTAGACAAACAAAAATGGAGAAAGGAGAGCATTGTCTGGCAGTGAGCAAGAATGCCAGGTATCAGGGACATGGCCTTTGATAAAGGTGCCTCCGCAGAGCAGGAGTACAGTGGAGTCCAGCAATCATGTGGAAACGATCCAAAATACTGACGGAAAGGGCTCAGCCTGGGCTGTGAGACAGGGCAGACATTTTCAGGCACATGGAGCTGGTTCTCGGCTGGCAGCAGGCTACGTAGGTGCGAGGGGACGTAAAAGGCAGCCTGGGTTACTGGTCATTGACCAGAGGGCCATCAGACATGCACAAAGACAAATGTCCAGGGAGTGGTAATAAAGGAGGCTCAGCGTTTGTTTAGTGGCCTGAAAGGTTCCAAATCCATCAACTTCCATAGCCAGGAATCTTCTAGCAAGAAGAGTTTGAAGGAGCGCTGCATACACTCCGACACCTGTAGTTTCTGTAACAGCTAGACAATCCCTCTGGTGAACTCCTACTCATCTTTCAGAAGCCATCTTGAAAGCCCACCCTCTCCCAAACCTCCACTGGCTACTGTACTGCCACATGTCTACATCTGCTCCTCTAAGACCAGGACAGCTATCAGTCCCTCACTTGTTCACGCTAATCTGAACCCTTGTGCACCTTTCCTTGCCAGCAGACCAGGTCGTCCTCTAAGGCGGAGGACGGTGGCTGTGTCATCTTGGCTGTGTCATCTTGGCCTCTAGCCGGCTCCCGCGCCACCCAGGCTGGTCCTTACAGTGTGCTAATGCCTTACCCCTTTCTGGAGCCTGTCCTCACTTTCTCCATCCTCCACATTCTCTTCCGTGATGAAACCTCCCACTCTAGAGTTCAATCATGAATTGCTTAAGATCTAAGACATTTTCTCTATATCTTCCTCCCCAATAGGTCAAATCTTCTAGACAGCAGAACAAATCCTACACTTTTTCAATAGCTTCCTGATCCAGAACCAACCAAGAAAGCATATCGAGCAGACAAGTCTAGGGAAAGTGTTACCATGCCCCATGTGGCAGACATTGCCAAACAAGAACCTATCTGCTATCTTGAGATGAACAATGCACTTGGAAAACTTGATTGCTTCCGCCCGGTTTCTTTGGTGGCTGCCCTCCCTTGGGCATTAAAGGTGCTGTGAAACATGGCTTCTAGGAAGCCCCAGGGGTATTGTTACCAGGGGCAGTGAGCTTGGACAGAGCCCCCTTCTGAGGTTCCCCCTCCCCTTCTCTGTTAGAAGCTGAAGGGGCCACAGAAAATCAAGAGAAATGAAACCGAAATGGAAACCCTCTTCCCACTCTCAGATTCCAGCAGCTTAAAGGGGAATCCCGGCTCCTGGCAGTGTCCCACCCGTGACCATCTGCCCCCCCCCCCAACCAAACACTCAACAAAGACCCGAGACAAAAGGTGGCACACTCTCAGGCCATCCATTTGCTGTTCTTCATATTGGTTTATCAACGTTATTTCTTCTGCCTTGGCTGCTCACTCTACTCTGGGCTGAGAAACCCTGCTCAAGACCTGATGTGGGTATCACTTTTCAAATGCCCAAATCTCTCTAAAGGTTTAGTGTCTAGCTGTGTGCATTTTGCTCAGTATTAACATGTTCAATGGAGTACTTTGATTTTTTTTTTATCTAGACGCCAGAAGCTGGTGAATATATGCTTCATAGCTTCAGATAAACCTTTTGTTCTTCTGGGGCTGATCAGCTAGTGGAGCAGCGAGAGGGAGAAGGGGAGGGGAATTCACAGGGGCTCAGCAGTTTCAAAAAGTCAAATTACCTCTGAGCCATAGCAAGCCTGATAATTTAAATGAAAAAATATATATACAGGCTGCAGCACACAACACCGTCTCTGTTAGGACTTTTAATGAAGCCCCAGTTGTGATGACACTGAAGCCGGGAACGCTACGGTGGGATAATTACTTGGCTCCCACACAGCTGAGTTCCATAGATGCATTATTAACGGCACATTCCTCGCCATAACGAGAGCTGAACAGAGGTAGGCTCACAGACCTTGGCGCCCGCCATTAGCGGCCTGGCGCAAACACAAATGAGAGTTTTCACAAAAGCATGTAAAGGTTGTGAAATTCCAATGAATCCATGCTAGGAGGCGGAGCCACAGGGGAAGGGGGGAAGGGCCTGTGTGTGTGTGTGTGTGCACACGCGCGCATAAATACACAAACGTGTGTATATAAACATATACATATGATAGATGTGACCAGAGATGCCACCTTCCCAGCACAAAGTACTTGAAGTAAGGCAAGCTGGGACACTGTGGACTCAGAACACACTGATTTTTCTGCAGCAGATCCAAGCAGCAGCCTTGATGAAGAATTACCAAGGAAAGGAAATCATCCAGTTCTCCTAGAACCTGGCTGTCTCGTGCCTGCAACCCTGGACTCACCTGACTGGGACATTATCCTGCCAACTGGCCCAGGTTGGATGCCTGTATGGCTGGTGTCCCCTTCCAGCCCTAGGTCCCCTTCCTCAGCCACAGCACGCACACGTGCCACGTTTTCAAGACAAGCATGCACACTTTGGACTCCAAGGACTTCTGGAAAGGGGTTAGTTGCTCATACGGGTATTCTTTCTGCAAACTCACCCCAATTACAGCCAAGGCTGTAGGCACACAGGGATCCTATGAGCATCCCAGAAAGAGGTTCCAGAGCCCAGGAGACTCGAAGGCTTGGTGGGACACCAGTCCCCCTACCCTGTGCATCTCCTTGGTCCTCTCCTCCAATTTACTTTCCCTGGAAGCGTCTGTTTCAAGGTGACCCTGTTTCATGAGTTAGCCCCAGCGTCCCCCGCCTGCTCACAGAACCAGGGGCCTCCCAGTAATTAACACCCGCACTTGATGAGGTCCAGCTGGCAGACTGAAGCCGTGCCAGCATCCTCCACTCCAGCCCAGGTGCCTCCAGCCGGCCCTGTGAGGCTGGCTCCTTCCCCTACCATTCTGACCACCCTGTCCCCAGAGAAAAAGCGTAAAGTCACCCATTATGGTCACTTCATGCAAAGCTGTTTATAACACTGAATTGCTAACGACCCTGACGGTGGCACTTCCTATAACAGAGCAGAGCACAAAGCAGCCAAAACATCATGGCGAGGAGGTGTGTATGCTGACTCAGAAAGCTGCCACCATCCGCTGCTGGAGGACGGGGCCACAAAACAGCCCTGGTTCCGCTTAAACTACGCTCAGTGTGTTCAGAGCAGCTGGCGGGTCCCAGGGAAGCGAACCAGGCACAGCCACTCTGCTGCGCAGGGTGGGCGGGGAGGTACCGCCTGGGTTTGGCTGGGAGAATCCAGCGGGCTACAGGCTTACAGCATCTGAGCCTTTGTGCAAGCGGTGGCAATCAACAGTTATTACTCATTTATCTATATGTGTACTTTTATTTATAAATATCAAGCATCAGTAGAATTATTTTTGAGTACGTGAACACAGACACAGAAAAGACAAACTCTAAATTGTTAGCAGCCGATCACAGAAGGTAAAATTAAGTTGATTTCTGTGCCTTCTTCCAGCACCTTTTCTCAGTTAGGAAAACGCAATACTTGAGTTTAAACAAACAAACAAACAAAAAGCTTTCTTTAAAGAGTGATGGGTAATTTGCCTTTAGTTATAAAGAGCACAGCAATTAGCAAAGTTAATAGTAATCATGCTGCCATCAACTGCTCAGAAAATAAAGCACTGAAGTGCAGTTTGGATCTGTTCCCGCCCCTAGAAAAAAAGCACAGTGTCCTCTGCAGAAATCACTTGTAGGAATGAACTGTGTGAACTGCCTCTCCCAGCATGACCAGTGGGAAGTATTTGTGGAAAGGTGAATAAGATGGAGTGCATGCCCCCCCACCCCCATCATGCAGGCCTGGGGCCACAAGCAACCTGAGAGAGTAGAGTTGGACAGAAGGCAAAGCAGCAAATAGACCCAGGCAGCGAAGGTGTGTACAACCGCGACCTGGACAGAGCCCACCTCCAAGGAGACCCTTCCCCTCCTGCCCACTTTAGATGGTGCTCTGGTCCGTCTAGCCCCTCCATCTTCCAGCTCATAGTGGATGCTCCACCGAAAAGGAGCACAGCAGGAGGCAGTGAGCCAGAGACCAGCGCGTCCCTCCCCAACCCAGACCTGCCTAGTCCCTGGCCAGTAGGGGATCGTGAAGAGGTCTGAGGAGGAAGAACCATGCTGGAGACTCCCACCCCCAGCCATTCAGCTGTGACCCCAACTCATTCCATTCTAGCACTGCAAAAGCCCCCATCCCAGAAGCCTTACCCCGCCTGTTGGTACCCTTCTAGAAGTCTGTAGAACAGAGCTGCCCTTCTGTAGAGATTTTGGTGGGATTGTAGCATCTCCCACAGGCTGCTCCCAAGCTCAACCAAGAGGTTCTAGGGCCTCTGAGCTTGGCTTCCTCAGCAGCTGAGTGGGAGATATGGGAAACAGGAGCCCTGGCACGGCAGAGGAGGGAAGAGTGACTTTCAAGCCTCCCAGAAACCTGCCTTGTACCTCAGGTGACCACATTTCTTTCAGAAAGGGATAGACACTGCTTAGGCAAAGGCATGGGGAACAAACTTCCAGCAGAGGGGGAGACTGAGAACCCGACTAGGGGCTCTGAAGGCAGCAGCCTGTGAGATTTCCTCCACAGCTCTCAGTGCCCGCCCCACCCCAAGGGGCATTCTCCAAAGAGCATGGGAAGTGATGTTCTAGACTGCTGGGATGGGCCATATCAGAATGCAACTCAGAAACACAATCAGTAACGGCAGGACACATCCTTGAGAGCCCCTACCCAGCAAGGATCGAGAATCAAGAGTAGCAAATTCCACCCCTGTAGGTTATGCTGGTGGTTCTCAGATCCAGGTCCAATTTGTTCTCTCTTTATTAAAATATTCTACAGAGACTGGAAAGTGAGAGATGACTCAGCAGTTAAAAACACTGGCTGCTCTTGCAGAGGACCCAGGTTGGGTTCCCAGCACCCACGTGGCAGTGGCAGCGAACTACCATCATCAATTACAGGAATCTGTCGCCCCCTTCTGACCCACCGCTGGCACTGCACAACACAGCTGTACTTACAAGCATGCAATATACTCATACACATAAAATAAAATATTAAGAAAATAATAAATGTAGACAAAATATCATATAAACTACACAGAACTTTCTCAGCAGTGACAACCCTGGGATCCATAGTAGCTCCTCCCAGGGCTGACAGCCCATTTCAATCTCAGAAACAAGGCAGGCACCCAGCAAGCCACCAGTGCAGCTGCCTGGAAAAAGAGAGAGGAGGCAGAAAAAGGGAGGTCACCACCAAGTGGGCCCTGGTCAGCAGTCCCTGTAGGCAGCAGGGTCCAAGTGGGCCCTTTCAAAACCTCTGGCACCCTCTTTCTTGTTTTGGTCCATAAACTCTGGCCTCCTTTAACCCTCTCTAGGTAGTTCTAACAGGAGCTAGTAGATGGCTGGAGGGCAGGACATGAGTGGAGGTCTATGTGTCTCCTGTGTTTACCACTGCTATTTTTCTTCCTGAATGAGGACTGTGCAAAAGACAGGCTCAAGAAGTTAGTATTTCCCTGTCACCTCCCTTCAGTAGGGATCTGCTACGCTGGATGTTGTCTAAGGCATGCATCATTGGCGTGGATAGGCTGAGCTCTGAGGTCACTCTTTAATACCCCAAGACTCAAGCGGGTTGGAGCAGGCCTTCATGAAGCTGAGGCCAATTCCCCAAAGTCAGCTTCATATCATCTCCAGGCCTTCCAGCCGCAGATGGCTGGGCCAAGCCAGATTCTGTTTTGGGGTGAATGGAGCTCCCCACAGAAGGGTGCCCAGGTAAAGGCTCTACCCAAAAAATTATGTACTCACCTACAGACACATCCATCAACAGCTAACAAAGACCTATCCTAGAGCCTCAGCCTGTAACCTAGGGAAGAAACTCAAAACTTGAACTTTAGATTCTCAAACCTTGAGTAATTGCCCTGAAATGGCAGCAAACTTTTAGACCACGCTCACTTCCTGGAAAATAAAAATATCAATTGTCTTCTTAAACCTCTATAGTATTTTGTCAATATTTTTTTATTACAGCGGAGAATGTATAAATATTTTATTATAAACCAAAGGCCCAAAATAAACAGTTTAGTAAATAGTTATTACGTTACAAGGAGAAACATCTGTGGAAACGGCTTTCCGTGTAATTATTCTTGCTATTTTACATTAGCGCTCAACGTGAATTTCTTTGGCACTAATGTTTCACTTGTTCTAAATCTTCCTCCTTGTTGCTATTATTAAAATCTTAAAAAAGGTGCCAAATCTTAAATGAAAGAAAAAAAATGATTCACTGGAAATTATTCATACCACAGTGAGCAGCTACTAAACCTGGCAGGGGTGCAGTATTTTCGGTGAAATTAACATAAAATATACAACTGCAAATTATCCAGGAAATAGCTGTGTTCTTTACGGCATGCTTTTACATTTGAAAAAAAAATGTTCTCCTTCTCCATCTCGCACAAAGCCGAAAACAGCTTCATTCCCACAAGTTTTAAAGTAATAGATCTGTCAGCACGGCACGAGCTTTGGAAGGGGGCTAACAAACAAACGCCCATGGGTGGGTCAGACATAGGTGATCACCAGACGTGACGCCAACCCCGGATAGCCAGGGCACAACAGCCTCTTTCCCTCACCACAGAATGCATTTCCTCTCTAAGGCCTCAGCCCTTCCTCCTAAACACAAGAAAAACTGTAACACCATGTAAAATGCAAATGTCCCTGTAAATATTTTATAAAATTGTTGCATACATCCCAAAAGCTATAGGTCTTAATTGAGAGCAGGCGATTTTTCTAGTCAATATATGGAAATGGAAAATGCTAATTTGTGTTTTTCTACTTATGAAAGACCCTGGAGAACAGCAAGCCACGAATGCACTCGCTTTAATATTATAAATATAATTTGGCTCCCTCTTTACCATCCCCACAGCCGTGGCTTTTATCTCCCCGTGGCTGCAGGGGGAGAGGGAGAATCGCTTTCACAGCGTCCGCCAGGGAAGGCGGCCTCGAATGATGGCGGGGGGACATCAGGCACAGGACTACATGCTTTCCCACCCCCACCCGTCGTCACCCCCTCAGGACTGGCAAGCAGGGGTGCAGCTCAGCAGGGCAACATGCCAAAAAAGCCCTGCACGGCATGCCATTTGAAGGAACAGAAGCCAGAGCCATGGCCTGCTTTGGCCATGTGGACCCCTGTGCTGTGGGGCCTGCCTGGGCTTTGAGCTCCACCCTCCCACCTAAGAGCTACTTCTCCCAGGAGCAATGTGAGAACACAATCAGGTAGGTAGCCAGGGGGCTGAAGGATGCCAAGATGGGAGCTTACGTTCAAACTCTGGAGAAAACAAGGTCAGTGTTCCCCAGGAGCTGCCCACCGTCCCTGTAAGCCCAGCCCACCTCAGGATGTACCTTGCCCGGTGACTATTGCACACTTGAGGCCACTTGAAACCAGGCTGGCCTTGCCCAAATGGGAGTTTAATAGAAAACCTCCAATTGAGAGCTTAATAGGAAAAAGGAATGTTAAAAAAAAAGTCGATAATAATTGTTGGGTTGATTTTTTCTGATGCAATTATAGTATTTTACATAAACTAGATTAAATTAAGACATATTCTTTTATTTTACCCATTTCCTCTTACTTTTCTTATAATGTGGCTAGCAGAAAATTTCAAATTCCACGTGTGGCTCTCATCGCATGTTCCTTGGACAGGTTGTTGCAGAGGGCACACAAGTTTGATGCGGGAGCAATGTAAGCAGTGTGCCTGGATACCAGGAATACAGGAGGGCCCGGCACTGATTCTGTGCTCCTGACACCTAGGGTTCTGGGATTTCCTAACCCTACAAGTCAGAGTTCTGAGAAAGGGCTACAAACCAAAGGCCTCCATCACTGGCTTCTAATACAGGCTAGAGTACTTGCCCATTCCTCAACCAAAAAAGACTCCCATATTAGTAATCAAGTCACCTTGTCCTATCCTCAGATCTTCCTAAGTTCACCTGTCCCTACTTATATTAGTCACTTTTCTGTTGCTGTGATAAAACACCATGACCAAGGAACTTATAAAAGGAAGAGTTTATTTGAGCTTACGATTGATGGTTCCAGGAAATTAGAGTCCATTGTGGAGGGAGGCATGGCGGCCGGAGACTGGAGCAGCAAACCGAGGGTCACATCTCGCAATGAGCACAGGAAGCTGAGAGCGCAACTGGAGACCACAAGGCTTGTTAAACTCACCAAGCCTGCCCCCAGTGACATACCTCCCCCAGCACGGCCACACCTTCTAAGACCTCCAAAAACAGCGCCACCAACTGGAGACAAATGTCTGAATACTTACAGTCTATGGTGGACACTCATTCAAACCACCACATTCCACTCCCTGGCCCCCATAGGCTCTTGACCATATAAAATGCAAAATGCATTTAGTCCAACCTTAAAAGTCCCCATAGTCTTTACCAGTTTCAATGCCATTCAAAAGTCTACAGTCCAAAGTCTCTTCTGAGACTCAGGCCAATCTCCTAACTGTAAGCTCCTGTAAAATCAAAAGGCAAATTACAAACTCCCAACGTACAGTGGAACTGAATACACATTCCCATTCCAAAAGGGAGGCATAGAAGCATAGTGAGGAAATACTGGAACAAAACAAGACCGAAAACTAGCAGGGCAAAAACCAAGTCCAGTAGCTCCATGTGCAACTTCTGGGACTTGACTTCCAAAGGGCTTAGATGGCTCAGCTCTTCCAGATTTGCTTGCAACATACATCTCTTTCTTAGGCTAGTACCACTCCCTGTATGCAGCTCTCCTTGGCAAATATCTCACAGCTCTGGTATCTCAAATGTCTTCTTGGGGTCTCTGCTGCCAACCAGACTTCACATTCACAGCTTCACGCAATGGCCTATCAGGGCCTTCTTTATGCAGGGATACCCCTGCTGCACTCTGCCTGACCTTGGTAGCTCTCTGAAACCATGGAGGAAGAACTGATGACCCCTTCACTCTTGCAAACTTCATGCCTCTAAAGCCAGCACCACGTGAATGAAACTGCTGAGTTTGGCTGCAAGTTTGGGATGGACCCTGGCCTATTTCAACCACATTTGCAACTTTTCTCTGCCCTGAACTTGGAGCAGAAAACGCTTTCAGTATTTTCCTTTCAAAAGTTGGAGGATTAGCTGGGTGTGGTCTTGCCCTGAAGGTACTGATTCTGTTGTTTACTTGTAAATCTCCAGGCCTCTCCTTAATCACTTTAGTCTCCTTATGAAAGGGAGCCTCTCCTTCAAATGCCTTGGCCACACCTTTAATCTTCCTAGTGCAGTTATCAGATCCAAACTGTACATTCCACATTTCTTTCTGCCCCATTTGCTCTTCTTCACTGTAGAGCTGCACAATATTCACCATTAAAAGCCACGCCACCATTTCTACATTAGGCTGTCTTGAAATATCCTCTGCCAAAGATATTAGTCCATTGCTTTTCAACTTAGCATCAGGCAAGCATTTGGGCTGTGGGCAAACTGCTGCCAGACTCTTTATCAAAATATCCTCTGGAACTACAATTTTTGCAGCCATGCTTTCTTCCAGGCTTTTACTAGAATGGCTCCTTAAGCTCTGCTTACAGTAGTCAACAGCTTTTCTAGCCCAAAGTTCCAAAGTCTTCCACATTTCTCCAAACATCCACATGGTCAGGTTCTTCACAGCCAACAGCCCACTCTCTGGTACCAAATAACTGTATTAGTCACTTTTCTGTTGCTGTGATAAAACACCATGACCAAGTAACTTATAAAAGGAAGAGTTTATCTGAGCTTACGATTGACGGTTCCAGGGAATTAGAGTCCATTGTGGCGGGAGGCATGGCGGCTGGAGACTGGAGCAGCAAACCGAGGGTCACATCTCGCAATGAGCACAGGAAGCAGAGAGCGTGACTGGAGACCACAAGACTTGTTAAACTCACCAAGCCTGCCCCCAGTGACATACCTCCCCCAGCACGGCCACACCTTCTAAGACCTCCAAAAATAGCACCACCAACTGGAGACAAATGTCTGAATACTTACAGCCTATGAGGGACACTCATTCAAACCACTACACTACTCTTCCACCACAGGACCCCCAGTGCAGCAGCAGTTTATGTCCTGATGAGACCAGAGCTCCCTGGACTGCTGGGCAGTTATCTTTAACCCCTCATTTTGCAGCTGTATAAACAGAGACTTGGAGTCTAAGGAACCTGTACAAGGTCACACAACAAATAAGTGACAGAACCCAATCTGAACGCAGGTCCCACCCGGTACCTGAGAGGACCTCAACACTACACACAGGACTGAGGTGACCTCTGTAGCACAATTCATAGCACCCACAAACCAGGAACAAACCAAACCAAAACCAGTTAAACAAACTAACTAATCTGAACATATTCAAACAGAGCAACAAAATACACAGCAGAATAAAAGGAATTAAGCATTCAGCTCCAACAACCTGTTTGGGTGTCTTGGATGAACACAGCTAAAGAGGTCAGCCCTAGAGTCCACACACTGAGTACGTGCACACAGCAATGCTGAAGCAGACAAACTCAGCCACAGTGAAAAACACAGAACAGCCAGTCATGGCCCTGGTGTGGGTAGGGGGGGGAGATGAGGGGCTGTAGGAGGCAGGAAGAGGTCTGTTGCTTGTATAGGTGCTAGTGATATACCCGTGTTCCCTCACTGAAGGTAGGGCAGGCAAGCCTTGTTCAAGGGAAGATCTTTCCAAGTATGGAAACAGAAAAAAACCCAGAAAGAAGATACCCCTAAAGCCCAGAAACCCTCAGACTTACAAAATCTGAATCAGAGAGACAATATTCTGGGCAACTTCTCAGCCTCCATGTTCCAATAAGTACCATGAGGAGCCCCTCCCCCAGCTGTGGAGACCAGGCCCAGTGGGGTGCCATGAGCCAGGGCCCCTGTTGTGGGAGCAAGGAGGTAGCGGGTGACGTTTATTGCCGACCTACAGTGAAACTGACTACAGGCCTCCTCTACCCACACAGAACCATTAGCTGATAATGGTCCCGGAGGCTCCCGGCCAGACCTGGACTACTCGCACTCAAGACACCAGTGACACTAATGACTGCCACATTGAGCAGATAAATCATCATTGCTCAGAAGGGACCCTAGCTGGCTGGCAGCTCCTGAGCTTCATTTCACAAATTTTTCTAATACTCAGCTGCCCTGCGTGGGGTTCCTGAGTGGACAAATCATCTGCAAATTTCTTTGATGTAATGTTTATAAAGAAAGGACGAAAGGAGAAAAGGGGGGCATTAGCCGTGTAGCTCCACGGGAGGCCACGGTGGGGGACCCGGGGCCTGGAACAGAATCCTTGTCTGACATCCCTCGGGCACTCATGAAACACGTTGAAAGCGGAGCATCGCCAGTCCAAATCAGTGTTCCCCACAAGGCAGCTCCACGCTACACAGAGCAAGTGGCATGGCAGTCCTGGCCATGGCTGGCCACAGCACCTGGGCTCTGACTCAGCACTGACACCTGCTGGCTGTACGGGCTGTATGGCCTCCAACCAGTCTCTACCTCTGTGTTCCCCAAGTATGAAAGGGGAGTTCAGGGAGCTCTCTGAGGGGTAGCGCATCCGGTAGCACCTGGTAAGTAGGTGCTATTGTAGTGGGCACTGTCCTGCAGACCCCTGGTGGCCACTATGAGATGCCTGCTCACTGCAATATTAAGACTTGGGGTTTTGGGTCCTGGGAGAGAAACGCTCAGTCACAAGGGAGCTAATGGATGAGAAGCAGCGCACTGTGGCCAGAGAGGCAGCACTTCCGGTAAAGAGGTGGGCGTGAGGAGCATGGATCAGTGCAGGACAGGGGCCACCCAGCTGGGAAAGGTCCCGGCCTCCTCTGGTATGAGAAGCCTCCCTCGGCCTCAGGATCAGAAGGTGATGCTAGTTATCAGCGGCAGCTGTCAAGCGGCCCCAGCCTGCCCTCCTGGACAGGGTAATGGAAGGTAGCCTTGGGCACAGGCACAGACTCCTCAGGGCCCACGGGCCCTGGCTCTGCTTTCCTTTCCTACCTGGCGCTCAACCCCTCTTCTCTGGGTGATCTGCCCCTCAGTTCTGGCTGCAGAGTCCTCTTCGAAATCAACTCAGTTCTTATACTCAATTATTGTTTGAGCAAGACTGAATCTCTAAACCACCATGCTATCTCAAGCCTCAACTATGCCAGGTTCCTGTCCTGTACCAGCTACTCTGTTCTTCACTCTGCAGAGGCCCCTAAATGACCCAGGAAGGTGCCAGAGTTAATTTCATTGATGCATCAGCCAGGAAGCTCTGCCTGACCACTGCAGGACATCTATTTCTTCACTGCCTGAGTGTCAGTCTCTCTGATAGTTGATCTCTCCCAACCACACAGGCCTAACCACTATCCTCCCAGTTCCAACCCAGTCCCTACTATAGGGCAAGTCTCACAGGAGCTTCCCCTCCTGTTCTGAGAAGCAGGCTGGTGTGGGGTGGGGTTACGAGGGCTTTCCAATGACAGGGGGTGCTAGCGATTATGAGAGAGGGCTGCAGACCATGGCCTGCACAGGAAGGTTCAGGTGGGCTGGGACCTCACACAGGAGCAGGTGCATACCAGCTCCCAAGTGGAACTCCATCTGCTGGGAGCACAGCCAGGCTGGAGGCTGAGCTGCAGGTGGGCCCACAGACCAGGTGTGGACCAAATTCCTTCTCTTAGGCTGTGTGTCTTCAGCACGCAAGAACTGCTCCTCACTTGATTCAAAACCAGGTCAGAGAAAAACGGCTCTCATTTCCGGCAGGGGCGAGCGGGCCTCCTGGGGAAGGGCTCCGCAAAAGTCTCCAAACCGAACGTGAGAGACAAGTGGGAGCCAAGCCTGGTTCCCTTGGTGGTCCCGCCGCTGCCAAAATTACTGACAAACTGACCTACAAAGAGTTTCTATTTTGTGAGCAAACCCCAAAGGTTAGCAGTAGAGCCGCTGGCGGGTGCGCTGTACCACAGACCTTAAGCATCCCCTCCACACACAAACAGCAGTGCCCATGTGGTGCCTGAGCACCCTGGCTTCCTGAAGAAACAGGTCCCAGAAATGCCAAAGAGAAAGGCTGAGTGGGGGGTAAGGCTCCACCCAGGCAGAGCCGCTGCCTTTATAGGCATGCAACGTAGGTGACACATTTTCTCTAGGAAGTTAAATGCCAAGTTTGGAAAGTCCTTATGCATGCTTTAATTCCCTGCTACCACCATCTTAAAATTCTTAAGCATCTTTTATTCCAGGGCCCCAAGTGGTCATTCTGCTAAAATCAACCCCCTCCTAGTCTGAGGATGGTAGGGGTGTGCCAATGCAGGGCACTGGGAGAAGGGACTCATCCCTGAACTGTTTATATGAGAGTGAATGCCACAAGGTACCCAGCCTTCCTGCCATCCTTGCCCTGTAAATTTTCCCTTTATGTCTTGGCAGGAGCAGAGGCAGAGCTGGGCGAGCCCTGGAGATAAAGGCACAGTTACCCGCCCTCTCCAGCACTGTCCACAACGCCGGAAGGAGCTTTGGACCGAAATGACCCCACCGGAGAGGAATGAGGGCCCACAGGTTCCGCAGGTTGCTTCCCAGGTTGGAGGGGCAAGATCTACTCCTGGTTGTGGGAAAGAAATGAAAGGCAGGTCAGGGAACACGCTCGGCAGGCAGGCAGGCAGGCAGGCAGGCAGGCAGGCAGGCGGCAGGCAGGCAATGGAACCACAGCCACCACCCCTCAGTCTGGGCTCCTGTGTCCCCCACCACTGCCCTCACCACATACATCTCATAGAGCAACAGAGGTCACTCACTGGTTTCCCACCAGTCTGCTGGGCCGGCTGAGATGGGTATAGGCCAGGGGTCCCAAGGGCTGAAGACATCTACAGACTACCCGCCACAGAAGGCCACCACACAAGTGGTGGTGATAATGCCAGGGGCAGAACGGGCATTCCAAGATAGAGCTTCCCAACCTTTGCTGTGAAATCTATACAACAGTAGTTGTACAACAGAGCCCCCACCCCCTGACATTCCCACCCACAAGGGCCACCCCTCGTCCAGAAGCCCAAGGGAGCCTGCACGGAAGGCAGGGCTGTGAGACTATGATCTGAGACATATCCACAGCACAGAAGACAGGGCTGTGAGACTATGACCTGAGACATATCCACTGCATGGAACACAGGGCTGTGAGACTATGACCTGAGACATATCCACTGCATGGAACACAGGGCTGTGAGACTATGACCTGAGACACATCCACAGCACAGAAGACAGGGCTGCGAAACTATAACCTGAGACATATCCACTGCATGGAAGGCAGGGCTGTGAGACTATGACCTGAGACATATCCACTGCATGGAGGACAGGGCTGTGAGACTATGACCTGAGACATATCCACTGCATGGAGGACAGGGCTGTGAGACTATGACCTGAGACATATCCACTGCATGGAACACAGGGCTGCGAGACTATGACCTGAGACATATCCACTGCACGGAAGGTAGGGCTGTGAGACTATGATCTGAGACATATCCACTGCACAGAGGACAGGGCTGTGATACTATGACCTGAGACATATCCACTGCACGGAAGGCAGGGCTGTGAGACTATGACCTGAGACATATCCACTGCATGGAAGGCAGGGCTGTGAGACTATGACCTGAGACATATCCACTGCACGGAAGGCAGGACTGTGAGACTATGACCTGAGATATATCCACTGCACGGGAGACGGGGCTGTGAGACTATGACCTGAGACATATCCACTGATCGGAATGCAGGGCTGTGAGACTGTGACCTGAGACATATCCACTGCATGGAACACAGGGCTGTGAGACTATGACCTGCGGCATCCACTGCCTTCATTTCTAGATCCCCTCAACAGCTCAAAGTTTCCCACAGAGCTCTCAGCCCAGCACCAGCAGTTACAGTGTGGACCAGAATTCCCCACATCTTCCTGTGATACAAGGTACAGTGGGATTACCTATTGGCTTCATGGACTCCCAGGCTCCTCCTCTGGAAACCATCACTCAAGAGGACATTTTCCAACCTTTGCTGAGTGAGCTTTTGTGTGTGAAGTGCACACTCAAGAAGTATTTAATGAAGAAGTATTTAATGAACGAGAAAGGAGACAGAACTTGGAGATGCCAGGACTAGACTGTATTCAGCCATCTCTGGAGAGCTGTGTGATGCTAGGCAGGCATCATTCCCTCTCTGGGCTTCAACTTCTTGCTGAATTAAGATGGATTACTTACTCTAAAAGCTTCTAGTTCTAGCTGGGCATGGTGGCGCACACCTTTAATCCTAGCACTTGGGAGGCAGAGGCAGGCGGATCTTTGTGAGTTCAAGGCCAGCCTGGTCTACAATGTTGAGTTCCAGGATAGCTGGGGCTACAGGGAGACCCTGTCTCAAAAAGAACAACAACAACAAAAAAGCTTCTAGTTCTGACTTTCTTGGCTTTAATATCAAGACCATCCAAATATTGTTTCTAACAGAGAATACCAGTTCTCACTAAGACAGAACCAAGCCTAGCCCTGCCTACTTCTAGAAAGAGAAGACCTTAGATTCCTTCCTAAACAGAGACAGCACACCCTTTAATGTCCCTCAGGAGAACGAGATGGTAATTTTCTATATTACCTGACCCCTGGAAAGCCGTGAGGGCAAGGAGCCTTCCAGAATGCCCCACCTGCTAGTAAACTGCCCTTTTTTTTTTTTTTTTTTCGAGACAGGGTCTCCCTGTAGCCCCAGCTGTCCTGGAACTCACTCTGTAGACCAGGCTGGCCTTGAACTCACAAAGATCCACCTGTCTCTGCCTCCCAAGTGCTAGGATTAAAGGCGTGCGCCACCACGCCCGGTGTAAACTGCCCTTTTGATAAAGAGACATTTTCAAGCCTAAGGTGATGGCTGACAGATGGTGGATACCCAACTTTGGGTTGACTGACACATGTCAGTTTTCAGTCAGTGCTTAATAGGAGCCACCAGGCTGTCAAAGAAGGGCAGATGTGCTAATGACAAAACTTCCCAACTGCCTGATATACAGACAGGGAGGAGTGGACAGCAGGGGGAGCAGAGGGCCCCAAGAGGGATTTCACCAGCAGGGGCTGGAGGATGGCTTAGCAGTTAAGAACACTGGCTGTTCTTACAAAGGACAGAGGCTAGATTCTCAGCACCCACATGGTGGCTAACAACCATCAGTAACTCTAGTTTCAGGAGCTTTGAAGCCCTCTCCTGACTGCCACAGGCATTGTGCAACAACCTAAGTGCAAACAGTACACTCATACACATAAAATAAAAATAATAAATAAACATTTTTTTTTCCCTCTCCCCCCACCCATCCTCCTAAATAAACATTTTTTAAAGTACCATCAGATCACCAAGCCTGTTACAGGGTACTGGAAGAAACCTGGGGTACCAAATGGAGCAGGAGAGCTGTTATCACTGCCGTGTTGCAGCTCCCACCACTGGCACAGGGCTCTCAGCTACAGTGACCGTCCTGTGGGATGCCCTGTCCTCTGCGGTCAGGGGGATAGCAGCATCAGACTCACTCACACAGACAGGGCTTCTCTCTTGTACACTATAGAAAAGCAGCTTCCCAGCTCGTGTGCAGCACAGACTGGTCCAGGTGGAGAGTATGGTGGTAGGTGTGACCAGACAAAACATGGTGGTCTTCAATAACTGATACACACACACACACACACACACACGAGGTGATGAATATGCTAATTGCCCTGATCTGATCCTTACACATGCACATGTGTTGAACTTCATAATGTGCCTATAAATTTGTACCAGCATTCATTATGTGCCAACTTGAAAGAGAGAAGAGATGAGAGAGATCCCTAGCCCAGAGCTTGAATTCAGAACACTTGCTGTAGAGAAAGAGAGGTTTCAGACATGATTAGGAACAGGGTTGATATGACGGGGTTTTAACCAGCACTCAGGGACCCTCCCCACCTAGCTCATCCCTGGTGGCAATGTGGTAGCCTAATGGGCCAAGGGCTGGAACACCCAGGGAAGGCCTGCAGGCTGGGGCTTAGGCAGGAACTCTAGGTCAGTAGCAGTATAGCAGTATTTTCATAACAGGTGCAGAGAGCCCGTGTCAAATATTCCCCTTGCACCACTGCCAGGTGCACGCTGACCACAGGGCCCTGAGATATCCAGAAAGGGAGAAGGGTCACGTGGTGGCTTTGGCTGAGCAATGCCCCTGCCACCCCAGAAGCAGGTATCTCAAGACTGCACAATTGGTACAAAGCACACAAAGGCCATCTAACCTTGAGCAGTGCCCATGCAGCAAGTTCCCAGGGTCGGGAAGCTACCAACAGCCAGCCAGGAACAGACAGACAGACAGACAGACAGACAGACAGACAGACAGGAGTGCGAGAGGCCCAGCCTAGGGACAGACAGACAGACAGGAGAGCAAGAGGCCTAGCCCAGGGACAGACAGACAGACAGACTGGAGAGCAAGAAGCCCAGTCCAGGACGGGGCAGAGCCAGACATCTGAAGTTAGATTCTGGTCCTGAGGCTGCAAACAGAGCCCCAAATGGTCCGCAGTGGCATGCTAACTAAAACCTCTTTTTCTTGCTTAAACAGCTCTTAAAGGTACATGCTGAGATGGGCAAATCTCACAGAGGAAACAACTGGGGCTGTGAGGGTGTTTTTCCTTTCAAGGAAGGAAGCTCCTTATTAGAAGCCTTCCTGTAAACCTTACTCAAAAGGGTGCTGTGCTGTGCTGTGCTATGAAGGGTGCCTTTCCTGTCCCCTTCAGCCTGTTCAGGGCGACCAAGTCACAGATTCAGACATGTAAGATGATAAATCAGGCTGAGTGCGGACTGAGAACCTCAACTCCCATATCCTTTAAGGGTTTATTTTATCAGTAGAAACTTTCTTTCCTTTCTCTTTTCTTTTCTTTTTTTTTTTTTTTGAACAGGGTCTTACCAGTTCTGGTTGGCCTGGAACTCAATATGTAACCCACGCTGTCCTCAAACTCAGAGATCCACCTGCCTCTGCTTCCCCAGTACTGGAATTAAAGGTGGTGTACCACCATGCCTAACAGTAGAAACTGTTTTCGATTTTGTTTTGCTAAAGCTACAGGTTCTTTATCATGCATGGTAATACTTGGGAACCCAGTTCGAATAAGATGCTAGAGACAGATTAGCCAGAATGAACTGTCTTCTGGAAACCAGTCTGTTCCAGTCCTTTGCATATCTATCACCCCCAAGCTTCAAAAGAGCAGCCTGCAGAATCATCTTCCTAGAGAGTGAGGGCTGGGCAGCTTGCTGCAGTCTAAAGACAGCACAAACAGCACTGCTTCAGAACAGGTCCATAATTAATTCACACATTCAACTGTTAAGTCCAGAAATATGTTCGTGTTGACAATTTGCATTTGATGCTTCAAAAACAATCTGTCATGTTTTCATTTGCCTCAATTTCAGAAACGTCCCCGACTTTCCAGCATCTACCCAAGTGCTTCATGCCGCTGTTGCTTCCTGAGACTCCGCCTTGGGAATGAGAGAAGCGGCTGAGAATGGGCAGCTTGGTGAAGTGTTTGTGCCAGACCTGCCCTCCCTTAAAGGAACAAGACAACCATGTAGCCTGTTAGCGTCAGGCATTCCCCTCCCAAGTCCCACAACAGCTTGCAGCCCTTAGCTGCAGGACCCAGAGAGTTCTCTTCATCCTCCCGCTCCCATGTTGGACCAGTGTCCTGACACCAGGCCCCAAGAACAGTCTACACCTGCGCAGCACCTGGGTCAACTCGGTAGCTGCCCACGATGGGGCCCCCACCCCAGTCTATCCGACTCATCAGCTTCCAGGGCGATAATATCAAAGCCAGAAGAATGACTGGGGGGAGAAAAAAAAAAACACTAAGTGGGGACCAGGGACAAGGTCTCGTTACTGTCTGCTTCATACTGGGCACTGCTGAGCTTCATATGACAGTGGTGACCACGGGGTACGGGCTAGTACGGCCGACAGGACCACCGGGTATGGGCTAGTACGGCAGACAGGACCATGGGGTGCGGGCTAGCACGGCAGACAGGACCACGGGGTACGGGCTAGCACGGCAGACAGGACCACGGGGTACGGGCTAGCACGGCAGACAGGACCACGGGGTACGGGCTAGCACGGCAGACAGGACCACGGGGTACGGGCTAGCACGGCAGACAGGACCACGGGGTATGGGCTAGCACGGCAGACAGGACCACGGGTACGGGCTACTACGGCAGACAGGTTTCCACCCCTGCAAAGGAAGAGCAAGGAGGAGGGCTGGAAGCAATCCTGGGCTTCAGCTCCACTCTTCCCCAGGAGCCCTCGGGCCCATCGGGCTAGCAGGGGAGCGGCCAGTGGATCTGTTCTGACACTCATGGTTGCCTGCCCAGCTTCTGGGTCCCTCTCGTGGTAATTTCCCATCCTCCTCTGTCCACCAGGGAAGCCAAGATGTTCTTCCTGCCAGCTCCTCCTGTGGCAGATGCCACCCCACCCAACAGTAGCAGAAGACTACCTACCACCCACCCTCCTGGGGAGAGTGGAGGCCAACTAGGGAGCAGGGAAGAGGCAGTCTAATCAAAGACAAGGGAAATACAAAGAAGCACTAAATAGGGCTCGGTGGGTAAAGTGCCACGCCAACCTCTGGCTTCCACACACATGTGCACACGTACACACGCCCATGTGAGTTTATTTCTTTTGTAATTCAACCTACGCTATGGTTTGAATGTGATATGTCCGCCAGTAGGTTATGCTCTGAAACACTTGGTCCCCAGTTGCTGGTGCTGTTTTGGAACTTTTAGGAGGTGGAGCCTTGCTACCCTCTAGCAAGGACTGCTGGGAAGATGGAACTTATGAGTCACAGCCTAGCACAAGTTCCAACCTTAGCACCCTCTACTCCCTGACTACCACCTGAGAGCCCCGCCTCCCCTCGACCCCCACCCCCACCCACATAAGTGCAAGTGTGTCCCATGCCATAAGCTCCACCATGCCTCCTCCCTAGGATGGGTTTCATCTCCAAACACATCCCGCCTCTCCTAGGTTCTGTCAGGTATTCTTTCACAGTAGAAGAATAACAGCACAGCACTTAAGAAGCAAGAGCAGGTAGGTATTCCCAGAGAGAAGGACCTAAAAAATGTGTCACAAGAAGACCTACTGTCACTGAATGGCTGAAGGAAGATCACTAGATAGAAAGGAAATGACCAAAAATGAGATGTTAACAAGGGAGGCAAATACGCTTGATTTTCCTCCACTTCTTGAGTTTTCTAAATTATACTTGTAAAATAAAATTTTAATGCTGATAACAGTTCTAAAAATATAGAAGAAACAATTAAGATGCTTATAATAAAAACAGCAGAAGGTAATGTTTTCTCCAGTTCAACTGAACTGGTAAAAAGATACAAATAGCATCTGATAAGTGATATGTGTACAATGTAACACTACAATAACCATTTAAAAGGTAATACAGGGGCTAGAGAGATGGCTCAGTTGATAAAGTGCCTTCCATGGAAGCATGGAGAGATGGCTTCAGATCCCTAGGGCTTGTTAGCCAGGCAATCTAGATGAATCTATAAGCTTCAGGTCCAGTGAGAGCCCCTGTCTCAAAAAATAAAATGGAAAACAACAGAAAATACTTAATGTTGACCTCTGGCCTCTACATGCAAAGCAGCACACACACACATACACACGCCCCACAAAAAAATACAAAGAAATAAAAATTAGAGATAAGCCAAATGAAAAATGTTTAGCCGTTCACAGGAATGCAGGAAAAAAAAAACAGAAATGAAAACAGAAACAAATAAAACATAATATTAAATGCTAAAGTTAAGCCTTAACATAATCACTAATACATTAAATATAAATGGCCTAAATAACTATTAAAATACAGAGTTTGGCTATGGGGGGTCTGGATAGGAGAGGGGGCATAAAGATAATTAAGATATTTTGTGCTGGGTGCACACCTTTAATCCTAGCACTTGAGAGGCAGAGGCAGGCGGATCTTTGTGAGTTCAAGGCTAGCCTTGTCTACATAGCCAGTTCCAGGACATCCAGAGCTACAGGGAGACTCTGTCTCAAAAAGACCCCCCCCAAAATTAAATAAGATGTTTTGTGTGAAATGCACAAAAATTCAATAAAAATATACATAAAAATAGCCGGGTATGGTGGCGCACGCCTTTAATCCTAGCACTCAGGAGGCAGAGGCAGGCGGATCTTTGTGAGTTCAAGGCCAGCCTGGTCTACAGAGTGAGCTCCAGACCAGCTGGGGCTACAGGGAAACCCGGTCGAAAAAAAAAAAAAAAAAAAAAAAAAAAAAAAAAAAATGATATATATATATATATATACATAAAAATAAAAAACAAAATACAGAAATTGACAAACTGGGGGAAGAGGGGTACACCTACATACTGTCAAAGAAACTCACTAAAAACAAATATCAACATGTTGAAATTGAAAGGATGGTAAAGGCAGATCAGTCTGATAAACATTAATCAAAAGAAAGCAGAAGAGAAATATTAACTAAAGAAGGATTAAGTACAATAATAATTAGCAGAGAAAGAAAAGAACAATTATATAATGATAAATGACCAATCCACAGGGGAAAAAAAACCTTGAATGTGATATAGTAAATAGCAGAACTGCAAATACGGAAAGAAGTACAAGGTAATAAGGGACAGAAAGAGAAATAGATTTGCCCATAATGATATCGAGACATCGCAAAACCTCTTTCAGTTACTGACAGAACAAGTCAAAATATCTGCAAATATAAGAAAGAATTCAACAACACTGTTGACTAATCTAACTGACACTTATAAAACCTTTACCACCACTACCCCAGGAACAGCAGAATACACCTTCTTTTCAAGAGCCCAGAGAACACACACCAAGATGGATCATACCGTGAGGTCAAAGAATGGAAATCAAGCCAGGTGTGGTAGCACATGTTTTTATCCCAACACTTAGGAGGCCAAGGCAGGAGGATCAAGAACTTAAAGCCACCCTGGGTGTATAGTGAAGAAAGGGAGGGCAGGAGAGAAGAGAACGAATTGGAATCATACATACTGGTTTTTCTAATCATGATGGAATATAATTAGAGATTAATAATACAAAAATAGGAAAAGTTCCAAATACTGCAAATTTGAGCAACATATTTCTATATAATAATGAGCCAAAGACAAAGTTCAAGGGATTTTTTAAGCTATATTGAATTAGAGCTGGAGAGATGGCTCAGTAGATAGGAGTACTTACTACTCAGGCTTAAGAACCTGAATTTGAATTCCTACACCCATATTTAAAAAGCCAAGCGTAAGCCAGGCGTGGTAGCGCACGCCTTTAATCCTAGCACTTGGGAAGCAGAAGCAGGCAGATTTTTGTGAGTTCAAGTCCAGCCTGGTCTAGAGAGCGAATTCCAGGACAGCTAGGGCTACAGGGAGACCCTGTTTCAAAAAAAGACAAAAAAAAAAAAAAAAAAAAAGCATGTGGAGCTGGAGAGATGGCTCAATGGTTAAGAGCACTGGCTGCTCTTGCGGAGGACCTGGGTTCAGTTCCCAGCACCCATATGGTAGCTAACAACTGTCTATAACTCCAGTTTCAGGGGATCCAATGCCCTTGCTTCTGACCTCCATGGGCATTTCATGACATGAGTGCACCTACCTACATGCAAGCAATATACAATACACTCATATTCATAAAATACAAATAAATAAAACATTTTCTAAAAATCCAAGTGTGACCATATGTCCTGTGACCTTATCCAGTGCACTGGAGGGGTAGAGAGAGGACTGATGGGGTTTTCTGGCCATCAACCTAGCCACAAAGGGTACAGCAGCTGACGCCCTCCTCTGGCTTCCATGGGCATCTCCACACACATGAATACATAAACCACTAACACACCACATATACATACTGACAGGCTTAAAATAAATAAGCTATAGGGGCTGGAGAGATGGCCTAGCGGTTAAGAGCGCCGACTGCTCTTGTAGAGGACCCGGGTTCGATCCCCAGCACCCACATGGCGGCTGAGAACCAGCTTTAACTCCAGTTCCAGGGGAATCCGATACCCTCTTCTGACCTCCGCGGCATTGCACGCACAACACGGGTGCACAGACCTGCATGCAGACAGTACATTCATACACGTAAAGAATAAATAAAAATTAAAAATAAATAAAAATAAATAAGCTATATTAAACCAAATAAAAATAAAACTATAGTACGTTAAAATCTGAGGGGCACAGCTAAATCAATGTCAAATGGGGAAATTATAATACTAAATGCTTAGAAAACATAGTCTTAAATTAAGACACATACCACAAAACAGAAAAATAATAGTAAAATAAATTTAAACAAGCAGAAGACAGGGAATAATAAAGATGAGATCAGAAATCAAACAACGGGAGACGCAAAATTGAAAATCAATTAAACAAACAGCTGGTTCTTTGAAAACATCAATAAAATTGACCAATCTCTAATGAGACTGGAAAAAAGGAGGGAAGTCACAAAATACCAGAATCAGGCATGAAAGTGAAGCTATTGTTCCAGACCTCAGAAGAATGAGGGGCTATGTATAGGCTAGGTGCAAAGATCTGAAAACTTGGATGAAACAAATTAATTCCTTGTAAAATCAACCACCAAAAGTCACACAATATGAAGGAATTTGAATAGTTCTATACTAGTAAGGAAATTGAATAATTAAAACTTTCCAAAAAGAAGTATTCAGACTATTGTTATTTCACTGTATAATTCTAAAAGATGTATGAAGAAGAATCAAAACCAATCATACACGATTTCTTTTGGGAAATGAAAGAGTAAATAGTACTTCCCAGTTCATTTTACAAAGCTAATATTGTCAACACAAACCAGGCAAACAAGGAAAAAAAAAATTAAAGAAAGTTTAAGACTAGTATTCCATGTATACAAACATAAAAATCTTTCATGAAATATTACCAAATAAAAGTAAATATATAAAAAGATTCATTCACTGTGGCCAAGTAGGAAATATGCCAAAGAGCCAAGGCTGGTTCAATCCTGGAAAATCAATCACTATGAACCACCATATTAATAAACTAATGAAGAAAACCACATGCTCATAGCAATAGATGCAGGTTTTCAAATTTAATTTTATTTATTTTATGTGTATGAATATTATTCCTGAATGTGTATGAGTGCACCCATGTTGTTCAGTGCCAATGGAGGACAGGAGAGAGTGTTGGATACCCTGGAACTGGAGTTGTGGGCAGTTGTTGGATTCCATGTAGGTGCTAGAACTTGAACCCAGGTCTCTTGCAAGAACAGCCAGTACTTTTAATTGCTGAGCCATCTTTCAAGCCCTAATTTTTTTTTTTTTGTCTTTTCGAGACAGGGTCTCCCTGTAGCCCCAGCTGTCCTGGACCTCACTCTATAAAGCAGGGTAGCCTTGAACTCACAAAGATCTACCTGCCTCTGCCTCCCGAGTGCTAGGATTAAAGGCATGCACCACCACAACCGGCTCGAGCCCTAAATATTTTTTAATGACTAAATTAAGCAGCCATTCACGACAAAAACTTCTAGAAAAGTAGAAATACAGAGGAAGGGATACTTACTCAACTTAAAGAAGAATATCTGCAAAAGATCTATAACAAATATTTAATTTAATGGTAAAAAAATGGAATGCATTCTCATTTATGATCAGAAACAAGACAGGGACACTTACCTTTACCAACCTTATTCAACATAGTTTTGCAAGTTTGAACCACAGCAGTAACATAAGAAAAATAAATAAAAGCATATTGATACAAATCTTTAAAATTCTCTCTATTTATAGATGACATGATTGTCTATGTAGAAAAATCCCATAAATCAGGCAGCCAAATGAAGTGAACAGTCTAAAGACACAAAACTGAGCATCCAAAGACTAGCTGTTGCCATGTATGATGACATACGCCTATGATCTCAGCACTCAGGCAGCAGAGGCAGAAGGATGAAGAGCTCCAGGTTAACCTGGGCTGGGAAGCAAGACTCTGTCTCAAAAATAAAAATAAAACAATTTTTAAAAAAATATTTTATTTGTCGGGCATGGTGGTGCATGCCTTTAATCCTAGCACTTGGGAGGCAGAGGCAGGCAGATCTTTGTGAGTTCAAGGCCAGCCTGGTCTACAGAGTGAGTTCTAGGACAGCTGGGGCTACAGGGAGACCCTGTCTCAAAAAGACCAAAAAAAATTTTTTTTTATTATTATTTGAATTTTATGTATATGAGTGTATTGCCTGCATGTAAGTGTATATTGTGCAATGCCCACAGAGGACATAAGGGAGCATCAGATCCCTTGGAACTGGAGCTATGGACAGTTGTTAGCCACCATGTGGGTGCTAGAATTCAAACCAGGGGCTGCTGCAAGAGCAGCCAGTGCTCTTAACTGCTGAGCCATCTCTCCAGCCCCTAAATCAGTTATATTTCTAAATAAGACTAACAAACATGTAGACACCAAAATAAAAAAATAATAGTTTATAATTGCAAAAAACAAAAAGTGAAATACTTAAATAAATCTATTGAAAGCTATACAGGTATATTATCCTGAAGACTAAAAAATATTGACCAGAGGCCAGTACAGGAAGATCAAGACAGGACACGGTGCTTACTGGGCCTCTGTGGAGCACAAAGGCAGGATTGATGGTTGTTTGGGCTCTCCAAGGAAGAGCCTTCAAACACTTCCTTAAGGAAAACATGACATCTTTTAGTCCTGCCCCCCCAAAAAAGAGGCCGGGCATGGTGGCACACACCTTTAATCCCAGCATTCAAGAGGCAGAGGCAGGTGAATCTCCGTGAGTTCAAGGCCAGCCTGGTCTACATAGCTAGCTCCAGCCAGCTGGGACTAAAAGGGAGACCCTGTCTTAAAAATACAAAAAAAAAAAAAAATCTCCAATTCAGGTGATATGTGTATGTATGTATGTATTTATGTATATGTATATGTGTGTATTTCTTCAATATATATGTATTGTTCATATACATATATATATTGAACTTGGAGAGAACAACAACAAAAGAACTGGTGGGAAAAAATGACTGAAACAGTGAAGTTCTCCCCAAAACAATAAGCCCCTGCTTTGAAAAAAAAAAAAAAACTCTGGAAAGACTCAGAAAAAGATGCAAGACATGTGTGGCAGAGTGCAGGAACTCAGGTAGGGTGGTGGGCATGGAAAGGGAAATGACTCTAAATTGGATTGAGAAATGATGTATAAAAAAGTTTAATAACAATAAAATATATTTAAAAAATAAATAAAAATAAAGACTATGGTAAGTTTGAGAGAAATTTCTAAAAAAAATTGACTAAAAAAATTCAAAGAATATCCAAATAAACAAAAAGATACACCATTTTAATGTACTGGAAAATTCAACATAGTAAAAATGTCAGTCCTTCTCAAATCAACATATGCATTTCACACAATTCTTGTCAAATTACAGTAAGAATTTTTGCAGGTATAGACAAGATTATCCTTAAAATTTATCTGAAAAGGAAAGGAAATGGAGAAGCTAAACAATTTTGGAAAAAAAATAAGAAAAGAGGACCACTCTATTCAATTTCAAGATTTTCTCTGTAGCTGCAGTGATCAAGACTGCATTGCTCCCAGAGGAACAGACGCAGTGATCAACAGATCCCAGAAACAGACCCACTGATAATTGACAAAGGTGGAAAAATAATAATAGCCTTTCCAACAAGTAATACAGGAGAATTTTATGTAAAAATGAACTCAAAGGGCTTGCTTGGTGATTAAAGCATTCAGGAGGCAGAGGTGGGCAGAACTCTGTGAATTCAAGGCCAGTCTTGTCTATATAGCAAGTTCTAGGCCAGTCAGGACTACAACAGTAAGACCATGCCCATTCGAGAAAGGAATAAGGGGAGGGAGGAAGGGAGGGAGAGAGGGAGGGAGGGAGGGAGGGAGGGAGGGAGGGAGGGAGGAAGCACTTAGCAAGCATGAGGACCTGGGTTCAACTTCCAACGCACATACAATATACAAACACAGGCACAGACACACACACCCTCATGAACACACACGCACACACATAGACTCTTTTAAACATACTTTATTTATTATTTTTATTTTATGTGTATGAGTGAGTTGTCTGCATGCGTGTAAGCATACCCATGTTGTGCAGCACCCATGGAGGTCAGAAGAGACTGTCAGATTCCCCTGGAACTGGAGTTACAAATGATTGTTAGCCACCATGTAGGTGCTGGGAACTGAAACTGGGTCTTCTGCAAGAGCAACCAATGCTGCTCTTTAACCACTGAGCCAAATTTCCAGCCCCCAAATTACAAAACTCTTAGAAAAACAAAGAGAAAATCATTGGAGATCTGGGGGTGGGGGGAGCAGTAAGTTCTTAGATTTGGCACCAAAGGTGCAATCCTTAAAAGGAAAAACTGCTAAATTAGACTTCATAAACATTAAAAGCTTGCACTCCATAAACAATCCTGTTACGATGAACTGACAAGCTACAGACAAGGAAAACATTGACAAAACCACAGATCTGACAAAGGATGAGTATCTAGAATGTATAAAGAGCACTTAAAACTCAGGGAAAAAAAAATCAATTACAAGAAAAGGCAAAAAGATATGAAGAAGCATTCCAACAAGGAGGATAGCAAACAAACCCAGAGAAGATGGCTCACCAATAGTCATTAGAAAAATGCAAATTCAAACTACCATGGGCTATCATTACACACCTAGTAGACTGACTAGAACAAAAAACAGTGGCAGAGGAAGGCAAGAAGCCCCAGTCCTAGCAGAGAAACCGGAGTGAGCTATGGCACCAGATGGGTTTATCTGCCTCAGGGGGACGGACACACACCACAAGCATTTGAGGAACACAAATTAGAATCAATGGGCCTTAAAAAATAACAGAGGACAAAAGGTAAGGGCTAGTGGTATGGAGGTAGAGGTAGGGGTGGAGGTGGAGGTAGGGGTGGGGGGTGGGAGGGGGAGGGGGAAGGGGAGGTGGAGGTGGGAGGTGGAGGTGAGGTGGGAGGTGGGAGTGGGAGAGGGGATAGTGGTAGGAGGGAGGGGAGAGGTGGAGAGGTGGGAGTGTGGAGGTGGGAGGTGGAGGTGGAGGTGGGAGGGGGAGGTGGAGGTGGAGGTGGGAGAGGGAGGGGGAGGGGGAGGTGGGAGGTGGAGGTGAAGGTGGGAGGGGGAAGGGGAGGTGGAGGGGGAGGGGGAGGTGGAGGTGGATCTGGACAGAGACAGAGGAAGGGGTCTGAATATGAGCAAAATACATTGTATGAGCTTCTCAAAGAATCAATAAAAATATATTATTAAAAAAAAAACAGCAACAGCTGGGACTGGAGAGATGGCTCAGTGGTTAAACTGTATGCTCTTACAGAGGACCTGGGTTTGATTCCCAGCACCCACATGGCAGCTAACAACTGTCTGTAACTCCAGTTCCAGGAGATCCGACACCCTCTTCTGACTCCGAGGGCATTGCACAACATGGATGAATTTACACACATGCAGGCAATATACTCATACACATAAAATAAAAATAAAGCATTTTTAAAAAAATTTTTTTAAAGCAAGAGGCAACCAGCCCTCCTCTTCTTAAGCTACTGGAAGAGCAGACATCGAGGAGGCAGAGAGTTATCACGTGACATGCCAGATGGCCAGTTAAACTTAAAATTCAGATAACAACAAATAACTTTAAAGTACAGTCCACACAATACTGTAGACCTATGCTTGTTCCTCAGTACCTTCAGGGGACTGAGTCCAGGACCCCCAACGGTATCAAACACACAGATGTTCCAGCCTGATATAAAAGTGTAGTATTTCCATATATCCTACACACTTCCTCTCATGTACACTAAAGCATCTCTGAATTCCTTATGGTGCAAATGCTATGGAGATAGTTGTTTTCTGCCTTACAATTCTTCTCCAATTTCTGACCCATGCTTGGGTGCATCTGAAGAAGCAGAAGCTGTGGAGGCGGAAGACTGACCATACTTATTCTGAGAAAATCGTGGCTTATTTAAATTTAAGTTTAACTAGCCATCCTGTCGTTTTCGTTGCTAACTCTGGAAGCCTAGAAGG
Source organism: Rhizomys pruinosus (assembly GCA_009823505.1). Classification (NCBI taxonomy): domain Eukaryota; kingdom Metazoa; phylum Chordata; class Mammalia; order Rodentia; family Spalacidae; genus Rhizomys; species Rhizomys pruinosus. The sequence goes on along the minus strand of VZQC01011742.1, from coordinate 2,614,143 downwards.
GGTGGGGGAGCCAGAAGTATTGGAACCATTGGGCACTGTGGTCAGAAAGAGAAAGAGAGGAGGCGGGGGGCAGGCACGGGGGTGCCTGTAACCACTTAGGCAGCACCATGGATCTAGAGGCCGTGGGCTAACCAGTGTATGGAGCTATTGTGAACAGACTCTGTGTGAATGGTCTCAGCAGAGTGGACATTAAGGTTCAGAGACAGGAAGGTCGGAGCTCCTGGACGGCAAGAGCCAGGCAGCCCGAGTCAGTGATCCTTCGACACAGGGACATCCCCCAGCAACCCCAGCCAACACTGGCTTTCGCTAGGACCTGCTCCCATCAGTCTCTCCTCTCACTCACAGAGGAAGGCATGCAGCACAGCTTTTTAAGAGTCCAGTCATGGGCAGCCACGGACTAGACCAAACCTTAAAACACTCACAGCTGAGCAGCTGCTCTCAGCCCAAGGGCCCCACCCACAGAGAAGACATCGTCACCAGAAGTTCTCATGAGCTTTCTTGGTCAACATGTGTTTGTTCCTCACTCTTCTCTAACCTCTGGCTGACAGGGCCAGCTTGTTGGCTGTGACATCCACATGTGGTGCCCAGCGCATAGCAGTTGTTCAAGACGGAACAAAATTGCTGGATGAAGGAGCAAGCTATCAGAACACACTTCGTGTGGAGTCACACCTTTTGGGTGTGTCTCACAAGCCCAGGTTTCTCTAGGAAGACCTCAGCAGTGTCCTGTGAGCTTCTGGGCTGGGGTCTGAGTTGCAGGCTTAACAGAGCCACTGTGTGGAGGGGGTAGGGAGCTCTTTTATCTTCACAATAAGGACTCCATCAGAACTGCCACGTGTGTATATTTATATCTTTAATCAGGTCCTTCCATGGGGGCTGGTAATCTCACTGTAATGCCAGTCTTACATGTGCCAGGCAGTGTGCCTGGTCTTTTGTATAAACTTTAAGGAGTTTAATCCTCCAAACAGACTCCAACTGATGAGTATCCACCGTGCACTACTCCTCTCTGGAAATGGATGCCTTCTCTTCTTCTCTTCTCTTCTCTTCTCTTCTCTTCTCTTCTCTTCTCTTCTCTTCTCTTCTCTTCTCTTCTCTTCTCTTCTCTTCTCTTCTCTTCTCTTCTCTTCTCACTCTTCTCGCCCCTCTTCCTCACCCTCTTCTCCCTCTTCTCCCCTCTCTCTCTCTTCCCTCTTCTCCCCTCTTCCCCCTCCTCCCCCTCCCTCCTCCCTCCTCTCTCCTCTCTTCTCCCCCCCTCACTCCTCCTCCCCTCCCCTCCCCTCCCCCTCCTCCTCTCTCTCCTCTCCTCTCCTCCCCTCTCCTCGCTCCTCTTCTCTTCTCTTCTTTTGTACTCTCCCACTGTTGGGGGTCAAGACTCCAGAACAGGCAGATCATGCCAGCCATATCAAACAACCTGTCCACCTGCCTGGCTACAGTGACTGGCTCAGGGGCAGCTGCAGGACCTCCTGAGGACAGATTGCTTTCCTTAGAGCTTTCCTGCTAAGGCAGAAACACATGCCCCTCTCTTCCGAGAGAGTGAGCTGTCATCTTGCACCTTGGAGCCCAAAAAGGAAAGCAGAGCTGAGAGGGGAGGATGAGTTGGGGGCTGATGGTCACTTTGTCGGAATCCCTGGACTCAGTCATGCCTGAAGCCTGCTACCCATCTATACACAGACTTTTCTCTGACTTGAACTAGTAATAAGTTCTCTTGAATTACCACCAAAAGTTCTGCCTGAGCTACTCCATACTCAGACAGGGACATTCTGTAAAAGATGAACTGAAGCAGGCAGAGGGTCGGGCTCACCCCTGCCTGCGCTGCCCTGACTCTCTGCACTGTGTCCTCGGTGCATTCAACATCCAGCGAGGCTTTGTTTTTCACGACTACTCGCACCTCTGCAGACTGAGCAAACTTTTGATGCTTAGTAAACTCTGTAAGATAAAGTCAAACCAGTAACTAAGATATCCTAGTTAGAAAAGTGACCTCACTGCAACCCAGACTCATAAGCCCATGCTGTGTGTCATTAGGGATTCACTCCCCTTCTACCCAAGTTGATGAGCTGGGAACACCTCCAGGCAAGACACTAGTGACCAGGCCAACACCAGCTGCTACAGGGGGCTGCTTCCATTCTCTCCCACCAGGAAGAAAGATACAACCAGTGTCCAGAACCGGTGTGAGGCTCTGATGTCCACTGGGTGCTCAGGGCTCAGGAGACCAGGCTCCTGGAGCCACCACTGGCAAAACACACTGCCCCCACCCTGACACCTCCCCCTCCTTCCTCTCTCCCCACCTCCTCTGCAGGAAGCATAGTCAAGGGAAACTGTTTATGTATCACTTGCTACCAAGCAGTAGACCAACCACAAAGGACATAAGAAATTTCAATACCATGAACCACCAGGTGTGGGGGACATCAAAGAAAAAAAAAAGGAAACTGGCTTATGAGTTAGTCCATACAAGGTGGTGTTAGGCCTATCCTCTGTCATCCATGGTTATGGTTCCATCCTGACTCGTCCCTGCCTACTGGAGTGTTCTCCTTGGACCTAAATATCCCTAGTCCCTCCCTGTGAAGACTCTGGTCACTTTTGGGGACCTTTGGAGCCCCCCTCCCCCTGACTCTGATGACTCACCCTCGCGTCCTAGACCAGGACCAGGAGAGAGCAGTGGACGTTGCTGGTCTCCCTGAGCCCTGCCTCCTCCCACGCTACTCACACCCACAGCACCATGACCTGTTGCCATGGCTGCCAGGCCTTTCCCGCCTCCCTCCCAGGCGCCTCTGCGACCCAGCTGTGTTCCCAGGAGCACCGCTCTGCCTGGATAGCACTCTTCACATTCAGGCTTGTCAAAGGTGCCCCCACCGGGTTGCTAATGCTCCAATCTACTTCTCATGCCCAGGCTTCCTGTTAGAGATCCTGCCTAGAGATCCATGGTCAGCCCTATGCCAGCACTCAGACCTGGCATTTCAGGTGAAGCCAACTCATACATACACTCAAGGTCACCAAGTGAGGAGCCTTTGAGAACACAACTAGTCACTGTCAGCTTTGTCGTCTACTTTGCGAGCCCTAACACTCCCCCTCTGGCATAATACCATCTTCATCTGTCATCAAGGACCCAGTCACCTGTGACCTCTAAGTCACTCCTAATTTCTCCCCTCCACTCAGACTCTTAAGCCTCACCTGCCTCTCTGCTCTCTGCAGCTGTCTCAGCCAATGCCCTGTGGCCACCATCAGCCTCTCCTGTGACCTGCACAGACTGCTTCCTCTGCCTGACACCTTCCCACCTCACTTCCACCCTATGTTGCCAACTTCAGGAAGCCTTCCTGGCACACCCACATGGACCAACATGCCTATCCTCTGAGTCCCCTGACTCCCCAGGTACCTGAGTAGAGACTTGTGACATTACAGTGAATTCACAGTTACTGTCTTTAGCTGGGCCAGCAGCTCCTCAGAGCCCAGAGGATTCTAACTAGGTTTGCTGAACATGAGGTTACCCTATAAAGGGAAACCCCAACCAGAGACCCATTTCCTCCTCTTGGAAACAGCACACATATACCAGGAACTCAAGGAAGGAAAATATTTTTAAAATTACATATAACAGGGCTGGAGAGATTTGGCCTAGCGGTTAGAGCACCAACCCGCTCTACAAGGACCCGGGTTTGATCCCCAGCACCCACATGGCGGCTGAGAACCGCTGAAACTCCAATGCCAGGAGAACTCCAGTTCCAGGGGAATCCGACACCTCTTCCTGACTCCGCGCATTGCACGACATGGGTGCACACATATGCCTGCAGACAGTACATTCAAACCTACAGAAATAAAAAAAAAATAAAAATAACAAAACGAAGCCGGGCGTGGTGGTGCACGCCTTTAATCCTAGCACTCGGGGCAGAGCAGGTGCATCTGTGAGTTCAGGCCAGCCTGGTCTACCAGAGTGAGTTTCCAGGACAGCTGGGACTGCAGGGGAGACGCCAGTCTCGAAAAAGACCAGCTTTGGAAAAAAAAAAAAAAAAAAAAAAATTACAATACGGAATTTTCAGGCCAGAAGTGCCAACATGCTTCCTGAATATACCAACAGGGTTCAGTAAGAGGAAACTGAGTCCTGGGCTCTCTTCATCTGTGTCTTCTCTCTTCCTTTGCCTCTCTCTGATTTCTCCATCTGTCTCTCTTCTGCTTCCTGCTCTCTGTCTCTGAGAACCATACCCCCCCACAGAGCCCCCTCCAGAAGGGTAGCTGGTTCCACACAGCAAGGGAAGGGATGGGAGCCCTACACTGCTGGAGGCCTGTGCAGAAGTCAGGAGAGGCTGATCTTCCTCTCCATGTCTTGCCCAGCCCCTAACAGGCACCCAGGGACAGAGGCCTGCAGGACATGACTAATGGCCCATGGGAAAAGCCTGGCCCTGCCTATAACCACATCCAAGGACACTGAGGGCAAATGATCTTGAGGAGAATCCCCGAGGACTATCCCTTCCCAGGCTGACCTCCTTGGAGCTCCCCCAGGGGTCCATAAGGCCCTGAGTAAGAATGTCCAGGGACCCAAGGTCCAAGTCACCCCCCTGCGGCCAGCCTGAGTCACAGCAAGTTTCTCATGTCAAGGACAAGTTCTCAGAGCCTCTGTCCAGACACCCTTTATTATAGGTCCCTAACCCAAAGCATCAGAAGGTCAAACACCCCCTGGCAATCAAGGGGAGGACAGGCCACTGAGGAAACTGGGGGCCTCACGACCCTGAGAGATAGGCCCTGTTTGTACAGTGGGGTCCAAACAGCGGTGTACATGCCTGTACATGCATGTTCAAACTTGTGAAGAAAGACCTGGGGGCTCCCCCCTCCTGGCCATGGGGGACAGATGCTCGCCCAGTCCTACAGCCTCCTCAGCCCGCACAGCCTCCTCAGCCCCCACAGCCTCCTCAGTCCACCTCCTCAGTCTCCACAGCCTCCCCAGCTCCTTGAGTGCCAGCCCTGCTGCAGACCCATGTTCCAAAAGGGATGCGAGCAGCATGTCCCCAGAGCTCCGAGCAGGCTGGAAAGGCTGGAGCTCTGTGGTGTGGGAAGGGTGAACTAGGTGCGGTCTCTGGCAGGAGGCTGCGAGCTGACCCTGTGCGCTGCCTCCAGGTTCTTGATGTGCCTGTTGGGGAGGGAATGTCTAAAGCAGTAGGAAAGGCTTGGGGCAGATTCCATAGGACAGGGTCAGGGGATTTCGAAAGTGACCCTGTGTCGAAAGCTTCCGAAGCCCTTGCTTCCACCAGATCCAAAGCCTTCCCACCCCAGCACCGCTAGGAGGCATGCGGGAAAATGTCTCCGGGAGCAGGCATCCCGAGTCATCCCAGCGTCCGGCTTCTCCAGGCAGCAACGCTACTCAGAACCCCCTCCTGCCTTCCACTATCAAAATGCCAGTTTACTGGCCCCAGGGGAGGTCTCCAGCAGCCTATGTCCCAGAGGAGTCCTGTCTTAGACCCCCAAATGTCCCAACTTTATGAGAAGGCCACCAAGCTGAATAGCGCCACTTCTACCCCAAGTGCCCTTGGTGCCACTAAGGGGAACTGTTTACTGGGGCCGGCTCCAGAGCAGCCACTCTGGGCTCGGGTTATTTAGCAAGTGTCCCTAAGGACATGGGCCCGGCAGGTTTATTGGACCTGCAAAGCCAACGTGAACCCACCTCTCCTCTGCACACAGCAGCAGACACAAGTTGTTTCGCCCACCTGTGCTCGCCCCGCCAACCGCATTCCCTCCCTCCAGGTGACAGCAGCAGGGCCACGCGCTCTTCCCAGCTCGTCCCCTCCAGCTTAGCCTTCTCATCTGTCCTCATGAAACTCTCAGCTCAGTCGAGGTCATGTCCTACTCTAAAACCTCCAATGACTCCCTAATGTTTGAGCTCAGGCCTGTAGACATGGGATCTGCAGGGACAAGGCTGAGAACACAAATGAGCCACGCATCTGTCGAGCACCCTGCAGACACTGGTAGGGCTGTGGAGCCTGGGGGTAAACACATACCTTGCCCACAGGGACCACTCGCTGCTTGGTCCCATGGGCTCTGCCTGAGGGAAGTTAAAACCTGGTGCGACCTCTTCCAGATTTTCAAGAAAAGCCAAAGACAACGTTGGCCAAGAGGACCTGAAAGATGGACCCCAGCCTACATAAGTCCAAACCCAAGCCCCTTTGTTTGGCCGTTGTGGACATCTCCCCATGACATTACCACGATGCTGTGGTCATGCATCTGCCCTCCCAGATCCCCAGCTCCTCTACTCTGCCTGACCCTGAGCTCTATTCACTCACATCTGAAGGGCTGATCCCCACTTCATGGCCAAGCAGCAACACAATGAGCCCTTTCCCGTGCTGAGCTCACCTCTGTAGAGAGAGCCCTGCCACAGAGAACACTCCTCTTCATCCTTCAATGCCCAGGCCTGCCTGAGCCAGAGGTCCCTGAACTGGTAGCATCAATATCACTGCAGGACTGATGTGGATGCTTGTCTGCCTCCCTACAGACAGAGGCCAGCAGCCTCTCCTGCCACAGGCCTGGCTGTTATCTGACCTGCCTACACAGCCCACCAGGTGTGAGGCCTTAGGTAAGTTATTTAGCCTCTGAAAGTCCAGGCCCATCCTTTATAAGATGGGGACAAGCATTGATGTAGGACCAGGTGTGTCTCGGGGCTGGGTAATGGGCTCAGGGTGGCTAGTATCCTTCCAGAGTAGCCCTGCCGTGCAGCTGTTCTGCAGGATCTTCTATACAAAGCTGTGTGCATCTCACCCTTGATGGCCTCCAGAGGTCGCATGGCTCTCAGTATGTAGTACTCCACTGATGTTCTGTGATGTCAGGGTAATGATATAAGATGGCCAGCAACTAGAAGGGCAGGAGAGGGCAAGAGGCATGACCCAGCCTCCCATCCACCTCACAGGCATCAGCAGCATGCTCTTCCTGCATGGAGTACTGCAATCTCTGGCCCTGAGAACCACTACTCTGTGCTGCTGGTCCCTAGACACCTGCTCCCACATGTCCTGGGCAGCAGTGCAGGCCACAGTGCTACAAGCAGGTATAGGTGAGAGGCCCTATCCAGCCATCAAACAGATGCCTCCCAGAGAAGCCCAGCCCTCACACAAAACTTAAGGCCCATCAGACACCCCCCCCTTTGAGTCCCTACACTCCAGTTTAGAACAGCACTCTTGCCTTGCACCTGAGGATGCATGGTTTCCAGACCACTCACAAAGGAGAGTGTGGAGAGACAGAAGGGAGGGGGAGCACCTCTGAAACCACCCTGGTCCAATTAGCCACCTCTCGCCCTCCGTGCTTACAAACAGGAGCCATGTTGCCACCTGCTACAAAAGCAAACATTTTCAGACATCTTCATCTGCACCTCCCTGGCACTCCTAAGGAACAGCTCACAGCCAGGCACTGACAGGGTGGTTTCCCTTCTACTTTGCAGGTGCTTTTAGATGGAAGACATTAAAAAGCCACCAATCTCCCTGTCAGGCCAAGCTCCCTAGCCCACCTGCCCTTCCTGGCTCTTCCTATTCCCTCGCTGCCAGTGAGCCCACCAGATGCACAGCCAGGGCTCTGTACATTCAGAGGAGCAACTCCATACTGTAGGAGGCAAAGGCTGACCAGATAAGGGGTGAGTGAGGACACTGGGCACCCAAACCCCTGAGAAGGGTAGGGACCAAGGGACATGTGCTCATTCTGCACCATTTCCACTAATGAGGACCTTTGCAATAGTTCCCTTTATGTAGCATGTGGGTGACGTGACAGATGTACAACAGCAGAAGGTCTCACACTGCTGGCTGGAGCAACGTGCATCCATCCGCTCTGAGAATTTATGTTTTGCTGTCTACTGAGGGTGAACATCACGTAGCCTGTGACCCAGCAATTCCACGTCTGTTCCCATATTCCCACTATATATATGACATATTTGTAATAATACAACATATTTTGTTATCTATAGTAGATAGATAGTATCTCTATATTCTTATATCCCTAGGAAGGTCAGATGCATATGTTCACCAACAGACTGGTACAACACGCTAGTCATAGCACTGTACTCTGTGAAACGACCCAGAAGGGCCATGAGAAGAACACTTACATGGAGACATGTTCCCATAACATAACAGCCTACCATGAAAAGAAGGCATACCCTCCAAACAGAGGCAGTCACAGGAAAAGAGGAAGATGCCGGACACCACTGGTACGAACAGTGGGATTCCATTCATATAAAGCTCAAATCGGGCACAATCAACTACACTGTGGAATGGGAGGATGGGAGACACCTTTTGGAACCTATGGTGCAAGAGAGGTGCTTTGGGCTGTTGGGAATAGCCAGCATTCTCAATCCTGGAACTGGTTATACAGATATGCTCGGATTCAGAGACACGGACATGGGGTTCCTGAACATATGCAATGAAGGGTTTTGTTAAGATGATAATGAAAAGATACTGGAAGAAGAAAAGTGGAGATGGGGCAGAGTCAGAAGGCTCTGACTATGACAAGAATCTTCCCTGATGAGACCTGTGGATTTGGGAGGTGATCACATGTCTAAGAAAGACTCAGGATGCCAATATTCCAGAAGCTTCCTAAGGCCCAGACTGTCAAATACAGCCACCCCATCACACCTCAAGCTGGCCCGACCCTTCCACTCCCATGTCCCCTGCACACCAGCACATCAGCTGTGTCCTTGCTTCTAAGCCAGGACATCAGCTGCTCGAGGTCAGAAAGAATTCACAGGTTCCCTGGGAATGTTAAGCCATGTGTGTGAATTTTGAAAACTCCCCTTCTAGAAAGCCTTGGATGTCCAAAGTCCAAATCCACTTGAAGAGAAGAGGAAGAGAACCAGCAGAACTTTGTAAGCATTCTGCTTTGACAATGTGCCCAAGGATTCACTATTGTTTGACTGCAGGGTGAGTGGAGCCTTGACAGGAAGGCTTGGGCAGGAAAGGCACGGCCACCCTGCCATCTTGACACCCATTTAAATGTCAAAGAAAGCGACCACCATCCTAAAGTGGAGGAATGGTGACTAGACCCAACATTTCCAGCCCCGCTGAGGGGCTCCATGGGCTGAGAGGACAAGTCTTACCGATCATGTGGTTGGCAACGTGGATCTGGATCTCTCTCTCGTTCTCGAAGGTTCATCTGGCACTTGATACACTGGTACGTTTTTTCTGTTGGGAGAACCACAGAAGAGGGAATCAGAGGCAGGCAAGGACAGGCAGAACGCCAAGTTCCCAACAGCCTGGCTCAACAAGTCCCAGAGTGGCTTGGTCCCTTCCAGGCATCCCCAAGCCACTCTAGCCCTGCCCCCTTCCAGCTCCAGCCTCGCCACCTTCCAAGAGGCTGCTCCTTTACTGGGCTTGGGACAACTTTGCTCATTGCCACATCAATCTTCTTAGCAGCTGAAGGAGGCTGCCTTGCTTTGCCTCCCTTCGATCTACAAGCACTCTCACCATTCCAGTTTGAGTGCAACATGCCCCCTACAGGCTCTTATGTGGAAGGCCTTGCCAACAGACAAGCTTTGAGAAAGTGTTTGGATCCCAGAGTGCTGACCTATCAGTGGAGTAATACCCTGATGGACTCATACTATGGTGGTACTGTATAAGAGCCCGAGTGGGGGGAAGCAGGAAGCAGATGGAAACACGTCTTTTGTCCCTGTCCCTTCTCACTGCTTCTTGTCCACCATGAAGTAAACCACCTTTGCACATCTTCCTGACACCATGATGTTCTGAGTCACGACAGGACCCAGAAATATAATCCAAGAAATTATGGACTGAACTTCTAAANAGGCAGATGGAGCTCTGTGAGATGAAGGCCAGCCTGATCTACATAATGAGTGCAAGACCAGCTGGAGTATAAGGATACCCTGTCTTGGGAAAAAAATAAATAAATAAATAAATAAATAAATTAGGGTAAATTTACTTTTGGTTATGATCTCTTTTAAATTTTGGTGGATGAGATGGCTCAATGGGTAAAGGTTTTTGCCTTAATGCTTGAATGTGAACTTGATACCCTGGACCCTCAAGGTATCCTCAAAGTTGTCCTGTTTTCTCCACAGATACAAAAAATAAGTGCTTGTTTAATTCTTCTCCTCCCCTCCCCTCCCCTCCTCTCTCTCCTCTCCTCTCCTCCCCTCTCCTCGCCTCCTCTTCTCTTCTCTTCTTTTGTACTCTCCCACTGTTGGGGGTCAAGACTCCAGAACAGGCAGATCATGCCAGCCATATCAAACAACCTGTCCACCTGCCTGGCTACAGTGACTGGCTCAGGGGCAGCTGCAGGACCTCCTGAGGACAGATTGCTTTCCTTAGAGCTTTCCTGCTAAGGCAGAAACACATGCCCCTCTCTTCCGAGAGAGTGAGCTGTCATCTTGCACCTTGGAGCCCAAAAAGGAAAGCAGAGCTGAGAGGGGAGGATGAGTTGGGGGCTGATGGTCACTTTGTCGGAATCCCTGGACTCAGTCATGCCTGAAGCCTGCTACCCATCTATACACAGACTTTTCTCTGACTTGAACTAGTAATAAGTTCTCTTGAATTACCACCAAAAGTTCTGCCTGAGCTACTCCATACTCAGACAGGGACATTCTGTAAAAGATGAACTGAAGCAGGCAGAGGGTCGGGCTCACCCCTGCCTGCGCTGCCCTGACTCTCTGCACTGTGTCCTCGGTGCATTCAACATCCAGCGAGGCTTTGTTTTTCACGACTACTCGCACCTCTGCAGACTGAGCAAACTTTTGATGCTTAGTAAACTCTGTAAGATAAAGTCAAACCAGTAACTAAGATATCCTAGTTAGAAAAGTGACCTCACTGCAACCCAGACTCATAAGCCCATGCTGTGTGTCATTAGGGATTCACTCCCCTTCTACCCAAGTTGATGAGCTGGGAACACCTCCAGGCAAGACACTAGTGACCAGGCCAACACCAGCTGCTACAGGGGGCTGCTTCCATTCTCTCCCACCAGGAAGAAAGATACAACCAGTGTCCAGAACCGGTGTGAGGCTCTGATGTCCACTGGGTGCTCAGGGCTCAGGAGACCAGGCTCCTGGAGCCACCACTGGCAAAACACATGCCCCCCACCCTGACACCTCCCTCCCTCCCTCCTCTCTCCCCACCTCCTCTGCAGGAAGCATAGTCAAGGGAAACTGTTTATGTATCACTTGCTACCAAGCAGTAGACCAACCACAAAGGACATAAGAAATTTCAATACCATGAACCACCAGGTGTGTGGGGACATCAAGGAAAAAAAAAAAAAGGAACATGCTTATGAGTTAGTCCATACAAGGTGGTGTTAGGCCTATCCTCTGTCATCCATGGTTATGGTTCCATCCTGACTCGTCCCTGCCTACTGGAGTGTTCTCCTTGGACCTAAATATCCCTAGTCCCTCCCTGTGAAGACTCTGGTCACTTTTGGGGACCTTTGGAGCCCCCCTCCCCCTGACTCTGATGACTCACCCTCGCGTCCTAGACCAGGACCAGGAGAGAGCAGTGGACGTTGCTGGTCTCCCTGAGCCCTGCCTCCTCCCACGCTACTCACACCCACAGCACCATGACCTGTTGCCATGGCTGCCAGGCCTTTCCCGCCTCCCTCCCAGGCGCCTCTGCGACCCAGCTGTGTTCCCAGGAGCACCGCTCTGCCTGGATAGCACTCTTCACATTCAGGCTTGTCAAAGGTGCCCCCACCGGGTTGCTAATGCTCCAATCTACTTCTCATGCCCAGGCTTCCTGTTAGAGATCCTGCCTAGAGATCCATGGTCAGCCCTATGCCAGCACTCAGACCTGGCATTTCAGGTGAAGCCAACTCATACATACACTCAAGGTCACCAAGTGAGGAGCCTTTGAGAACACAACTAGTCACTGTCAGCTTTGTCGTCTACTTTGCGAGCCCTAACACTCCCCCTCTGGCATAATACCATCTTCATCTGTCATCAAGGACCCAGTCACCTGTGACCTCTAAGTCACTCCTAATTTCTCCCCTCCACTCAGACTCTTAAGCCTCACCTGCCTCTCTGCTCTCTGCAGCTGTCTCAGCCAATGCCCTGTGGCCACCATCAGCCTCTCCTGTGACCTGCACAGACTGCTTCCTCTGCCTGACACCTTCCCACCTCACTTCCACCCTATGTTGCCAACTTCAGGAAGCCTTCCTGGCACACCCACATGGACCAACATGCCTATCCTCTGAGTCCCCTGACTCCCCAGGTACCTGAGTAGAGACTTGTGACATTACAGTGAATTCACAGTTACTGTCTTTAGCTGGGCCAGCAGCTCCTCAGAGCCCAGAGGATTCTAACTAGGTTTGCTGAACATGAGGTTACCCTATAAAGGGAAACCCCAACCAGAGACCCATTTCCTCCTCTTGGAAACAGCACACATATACCAGGAACTCAAGGAAGAAAATATTTTTTAAAAATTACAATAACAGGGCTGGAGAGATGGCCTAGCGGTTAAGAGCACCAACCGCTCTTACAGAGGACCCGGGTTTGATCCCCAGCACCCACATGGCGGCTGAGAACCGTCTGAAACTCCAATTCCAGGAGAACTCCAGTTCCAGGGGAATCCGACACCTCTTCTGACTCCGCGGCATTGCACGACATGGGTGCACACATGCCTGCAGACAGTACATTCATACACTACAGAAATAAAAAAAAAAAAATTACAATAAAAGCCGGGCGTTGGTGGTGCACGCCTTAATCCTAGCACTCGGGAGGCAGAGGCAGGTGCATCTTGTGAGTTCAAGGCCAGCCTGGTCTACAGAGTGAGTTCCAGGACAGCTGGGACGCAGGGGAGACCCAGTCTCGGAAAAAGACCAAAAAAAAAAAAAAAAAAAAAATTACAATACGAATTTTCCATGGCCAGAGTGCCACAGCTTCCTGGAATATACCAACAGGGTTCAGTAAGGAGAAACTGAGTCCTGGCTGCTCTCTTCATCTGTGTCTCTCTCTTCCTTTGCCTCTCTCTGATTCTCCATCTGTCTCTCTCTGCTTCTCTGTCTCTCTGTCTCTGAGACCATACCCCCCCACAGAGCCCCCTCCAGAAGGGTAGCTGGTTCCACACAGCAAGGGAAGGGATGGGAGCCCTACACTGCTGGAGGCCTGTGCAGAAGTCAGGAGAGGCTGATCTTCCTCTCCATGTCTTGCCCAGCCCCTAACAGGCACCCAGGGACAGAGGCCTGCAGGACATGACTAATGGCCCATGGGAAAAGCCTGGCCCTGCCTATAACCACATCCAAGGACACTGAGGGCAAATGATCTTGAGGAGAATCCCCGAGGACTATCCCTTCCCAGGCTGACCTCCTTGGAGCTCCCCCAGGGGTCCATAAGGCCCTGAGTAAGAATGTCCAGGGACCCAAGGTCCAAGTCACCCCCCTGCGGCCAGCCTGAGTCACAGCAAGTTTCTCATGTCAAGGACAAGTTCTCAGAGCCTCTGTCCAGACACCCTTTATTATAGGTCCCTAACCCAAAGCATCAGAAGGTCAAACACCCCCTGGCAATCAAGGGGAGGACAGGCCACTGAGGAAACTGGGGGCCTCACGACCCTGAGAGATAGGCCCTGTTTGTACAGTGGGGTCCAAACAGCTGGTGTACATGCCTTGTACATGCATGTTCAACTTGTGAAGAAAGACCTGGGGCTCCCCGCCTCCTGGCCATGGGGGACAGATGCCTCGCCCCAGTCCTACAGCCTCCTCAGCCCCACAGCCTCCTCAGCCCCCACAGCCTCCTCAGCCTCCTCAGTCTCCACAGCCTCCCCAGCTCCTTGAGTGCCAGCCCTGCTGCAGACCCATGTTCCAAAAGGGATGCGAGCAGCATGTCCCCAGAGCTCCGAGCAGGCTGGAAAGGCTGGGAGCTTGTGGGTGTGGGAAGGGTGACTAGGTGCGGTCTCTGGCAGGAGGCTGCGGAGCTGACCTGTGCGCTGCTCCAGGTTCTTGATGTGCCTGTGGGGAGGGAATGTCTAAAGCAGTAGGAAAGGCTGGGGCAGATCCAAGGACAGGGTCAGGGGATTTCGAAAGTGACCCTGTGTCGAAAGCTTCCGAAGACCCTTGCTTCCACCAGATCCAAAGCCTTCCCACCCCAGCACCGCTAGGAGGCATGCGGGAAAATGTCTCCGGGAGCAGGCATCCCGAGTCATCCCAGCGTCCGGCTTCTCCAGGCAGCAACGCTACTCAGAACCCCCTCCTGCCTTCCACTATCAAAATGCCAGTTTACTGGCCCCAGGGGAGGTCTCCAGCAGCCTATGTCCCAGAGGAGTCCTGTCTTAGACCCCCAAATGTCCCAACTTTATGAGAAGGCCACCAAGCTGAATAGCGCCACTTCTACCCCAAGTGCCCTTGGTGCCACTAAGGGGAACTGTTTACTGGGGCCGGCTCCAGAGCAGCCACTCTGGGCTCGGGTTATTTAGCAAGTGTCCCTAAGGACATGGGCCCGGCAGGTTTATTGGACCTGCAAAGCCAACGTGAACCCACCTCTCCTCTGCACACAGCAGCAGACACAAGTTGTTTCGCCCACCTGTGCTCGCCCCGCCAACCGCATTCCCTCCCTCCAGGTGACAGCAGCAGGGCCACGCGCTCTTCCCAGCTCGTCCCCTCCAGCTTAGCCTTCTCATCTGTCCTCATGAAACTCTCAGCTCAGTCGAGGTCATGTCCTACTCTAAAACCTCCAATGACTCCCTAATGTTTGAGCTCAGGCCTGTAGACATGGGATCTGCAGGGACAAGGCTGAGAACACAAATGAGCCACGCATCTGTCGAGCACCCTGCAGACACTGGTAGGGCTGTGGAGCCTGGGGGTAAACACATACCTTGCCCACAGGGACCACTCGCTGCTTGGTCCCATGGGCTCTGCCTGAGGGAAGTTAAAACCTGGTGCGACCTCTTCCAGATTTTCAAGAAAAGCCAAAGACAACGTTGGCCAAGAGGACCTGAAAGATGGACCCCAGCCTACATAAGTCCAAACCCAAGCCCCTTTGTTTGGCCGTTGTGGACATCTCCCCATGACATTACCACGATGCTGTGGTCATGCACTGCCTCCATCCAGATGCCCTACAGCTCCTCTACTCTGCCTGACCCTGAGCTCTATTCACTCACATCTGAAGGGCTGATCCCCACTTCATGGCCAAGCAGCAACACAATGAGCCCTTTCCCGTGCTGAGCTCACCTCTGTAGAGAGAGCCCTGCCACAGAGAACACTCCTCTTCATCCTTCAATGCCCAGGCCTGCCTGAGCCAGAGGTCCCTGAACTGGTAGCATCAATATCACTGCAGGACTGATGTGGATGCTTGTCTGCCTCCCTACAGACAGAGGCCAGCAGCCTCTCCTGCCACAGGCCTGGCTGTTATCTGACCTGCCTACACAGCCCACCAGGTGTGAGGCCTTAGGTAAGTTATTTAGCCTCTGAAAGTCCAGGCCCATCCTTTATAAGATGGGGACAAGCATTGATGTAGGACCAGGTGTGTCTCGGGGCTGGGTAATGGGCTCAGGGTGGCTAGTATCCTTCCAGAGTAGCCCTGCCGTGCAGCTGTTCTGCAGGATCTTCTATACAAAGCTGTGTGCATCTCACCCTTGATGGCCTCCAGAGGTCGCATGGCTCTCAGTATGTAGTACTCCACTGATGTTCTGTGATGTCAGGGTAATGATATAAGATGGCCAGCAACTAGAAGGGCAGGAGAGGGCAAGAGGCATGACCCAGCCTCCCATCCACCTCACAGGCATCAGCAGCATGCTCTTCCTGCATGGAGTACTGCAATCTCTGGCCCTGAGAACCACTACTCTGTGCTGCTGGTCCCTAGACACCTGCTCCCACATGTCCTGGGCAGCAGTGCAGGCCACAGTGCTACAAGCAGGTATAGGTGAGAGGCCCTATCCAGCCATCAAACAGATGCCTCCCAGAGAAGCCCAGCCCTCACACAAAACTTAAGGCCCATCAGACACCCCCCCCTTTGAGTCCCTACACTCCAGTTTAGAACAGCACTCTTGCCTTGCACCTGAGGATGCATGGTTTCCAGACCACTCACAAAGGAGAGGTGGGAGACAGAAGGGAGGGGGAGCACCTCTGAAACCACCCTGGTCCAATTAGCCACCTCTCGCCCTCCGTGCTTACAAACAGGAGCCATGTTGCCACCTGCTACAAAAGCAAACATTTTCAGACATCTTCATCTGCACCTCCCTGGCACTCCTAAGGAACAGCTCACAGCCAGGCACTGACAGGGTGGTTTCCCTTCTACTTTGCAGGTGCTTTTAGATGGAAGACATTAAAAAGCCACCAATCTCCCTGTCAGGCCAAGCTCCCTAGCCCACCTGCCCTTCCTGGCTCTTCCTATTCCCTCGCTGCCAGTGAGCCCACCAGATGCACAGCCAGGGCTCTGTACATTCAGAGGAGCAACTCCATACTGTAGGAGGCAAAGGCTGACCAGATAAGGGGTGAGTGAGGACACTGGGCACCCAAACCCCTGAGAAGGGTAGGGACCAAGGGACATGTGCTCATTCTGCACCATTTCCACTAATGAGGACCTTTGCAATAGTTCCCTTTATGTAGCATGTGGGTGACGTGACAGATGTACAACAGCAGAAGGTCTCACACTGCTGGCTGGAGCAACGTGCATCCATCCGCTCTGAGAATTTATGTTTTGCTGTCTACTGAGGGTGAACATCACGTAGCCTGTGACCCAGCAATTCCACGTCTGTTCCCATATTCCCACTATATATATGACATATTTGTAATAATACAACATATTTTGTTATCTATAGTAGATAGATAGTATCTCTATATTCTTATATCCCTAGGAAGGTCAGATGCATATGTTCACCAACAGACTGGTACAACACGCTAGTCATAGCACTGTACTCTGTGAAACGACCCAGAAGGGCCATGAGAAGAACACTTACATGGAGACATGTTCCCATAACATAACAGCCTACCATGAAAAGAAGGCATACCCTCCAAACAGAGGCAGTCACAGGAAAAGAGGAAGATGCCGGACACCACTGGTACGAACAGTGGGATTCCATTCATATAAAGCTCAAATCGGGCACAATCAACTACACTGTGGAATGGGAGGATGGGAGACACCTTTTGGAACCTATGGTGCAAGAGAGGTGCTTTGGGCTGTTGGGAATAGCCAGCATTCTCAATCCTGGAACTGGTTATACAGATATGCTCGGATTCAGAGACACGGACATGGGGTTCCTGAACATATGCAATGAAGGGTTTTGTTAAGATGATAATGAAAAGATACTGGAAGAAGAAAAGTGGAGATGGGGCAGAGTCAGAAGGCTCTGACTATGACAAGAATCTTCCCTGATGAGACCTGTGGATTTGGGAGGTGATCACATGTCTAAGAAAGACTCAGGATGCCAATATTCCAGAAGCTTCCTAAGGCCCAGACTGTCAAATACAGCCACCCCATCACACCTCAAGCTGGCCCGACCCTTCCACTCCCATGTCCCCTGCACACCAGCACATCAGCTGTGTCCTTGCTTCTAAGCCAGGACATCAGCTGCTCGAGGTCAGAAAGAATTCACAGGTTCCCTGGGAATGTTAAGCCATGTGTGTGAATTTTGAAAACTCCCCTTCTAGAAAGCCTTGGATGTCCAAAGTCCAAATCCACTTGAAGAGAAGAGGAAGAGAACCACAGAACTTTGTAAGCATTCTGCTTTGACAATGTGCCCAAGGATTCACTATTGTTTGACTGCAGGGTGAGTGGAGCCTTGACAGGAAGGCTTGGGCAGGAAAGGCACGGCCACCCTGCCATCTTGACACCCATTTAAATGTCAAAGAAAGCGACCACCATCCTAAAGTGGAGGAATGGTGACTAGACCCAACATTTCCAGCCCCGCTGAGGGGCTCCATGGGCTGAGAGGACAAGTCTTACCGATCATGTGGTTGGCAACGTGGATCTGGATCTCTCTCTCGTTCTCGAAGGTCATCTGGCACTTGATACACTGGTACGTCTTTTTCTGTTGGAGAACCACAGAAGAGGGAATCAGAGGCAGGCAAGGACAGGCAGAACGCCAAGTTCCCAACAGCCTGGCTCAACAAGTCCCAGAGTGGCTTGGTCCCTTCCAGGCATCCCCAAGCCACTCTAGCCCTGCCCCCTTCCAGCTCCAGCCTCGCCACCTTCCAAGAGGCTGCTCCTTTACTGGGCTTGGGACAACTTTGCTCATTGCCACATCAATCTTCTTAGCAGCTGAAGGAGGCTGCCTTGCTTTGCCTCCCTTCGATCTACAAGCACTCTCACCATTCCAGTTTGAGTGCAACATGCCCCCTACAGGCTCTTATGTGGAAGGCCTTGCCAACAGACAAGCTTTGAGAAAGTGTTTGGATCCCAGAGTGCTGACCTATCAGTGGAGTAATACCCTGATGGACTCATACTATGGTGGTACTGTATAAGAGCCCGAGTGGGGGGAAGCAGGAAGCAGATGGAAACACGTCTTTTGTCCCTGTCCCTTCTCACTGCTTCTTGTCCACCATGAAGTAAACCACCTTTGCACATCTTCCTGACACCATGATGTTCTGAGTCACGACAGGACCCAGAAATATAGATCCAAGAAACTATGGACTGAAACTTCTAAANAGCAATATATATATATAAAAAAATAAAATATCTCCCCAGCCCCACACATTATATATATATATATATATATATATATATATATATATATATATATTTAAAACCTTTACACCACAATAGTGAGTTTTCAGAAATGAAAACTCAACAACATAGAGAAACTGTATTCTCATTCTTAGATTAAGAATAGACACTCACACACCTTCAATCTTAGCAGCCAGGAGACAAAGGCAGGTGCATCTTTGTGAGTTCAAGGTCAGCCTGCTCTACATAGTGAGTTCCAGGACAGCTAGGGCTACAGGGTGACCCTGTCTCAAAAAGACCAAAAAAAAAAAAAAAAAAAAAAATTACAATAACGGAATTTTCCATGGCCCAGAGTGCCAACAGCTTCCTGGAATATACCAACAGGGTTCAGTAAGAGAAACTGAGTCCTGGCTGCTCTCTTCATCTGTGTCTCTCTCTTCCTTTGCCTCTCTCTGATTCTCCATCTGTCTCTCTCTTGCTTCTCTGTCTCTCTGTCTCTGAGACATACCCCCCCACAGAGCCCCCTCCAGAAGGGTAGCTGGTTCCACACAGCAAGGGAAGGGATGGGAGCCCTACACTGCTGGAGGCCTGTGCAGAAGTCAGGAGAGGCTGATCTTCCTCTCCATGTCTTGCCCAGCCCCTAACAGGCACCCAGGGACAGAGGCCTGCAGGACATGACTAATGGCCCATGGGAAAAGCCTGGCCCTGCCTATAACCACATCCAAGGACACTGAGGGCAAATGATCTTGAGGAGAATCCCCGAGGACTATCCCTTCCCAGGCTGACCTCCTTGGAGCTCCCCCAGGGGTCCATAAGGCCCTGAGTAAGAATGTCCAGGGACCCAAGGTCCAAGTCACCCCCCTGCGGCCAGCCTGAGTCACAGCAAGTTTCTCATGTCAAGGACAAGTTCTCAGAGCCTCTGTCCAGACACCCTTTATTATAGGTCCCTAACCCAAAGCATCAGAAGGTCAAACACCCCCTGGCAATCAAGGGGAGGACAGGCCACTGAGGAAACTGGGGGCCTCACGACCCTGAGAGATAGGCCCTGTTTGTACAGTGGGGTCCAAACAGCTGGTGTACATGCCTTGTACATGCATGTTCAACTTGTGAAGAAAGACCTGGGGCTCCCCGCCTCCTGGCCATGGGGGACAGATGCCTCGCCCCAGTCCTACAGCCTCCTCAGCCCCACAGCCTCCTCAGCCCCCACAGCCTCCTCAGCCTCCTCAGTCTCCACAGCCTCCCCAGCTCCTTGAGTGCCAGCCCTGCTGCAGACCCATGTTCCAAAAGGGATGCGAGCAGCATGTCCCCAGAGCTCCGAGCAGGCTGGAAAGGCTGGGAGCTTGTGGGTGTGGGAAGGGGTGACTAGGTGCGGTCTCTGGCAGGAGGCTGCGGAGCTGACCTGTGCGCTGCTCCAGGTTCTTGATGTGCCTGTGGGGAGGGAATGTCTAAAGCAGTAGGAAAGGCTGGGGCAGATCCAAGGACAGGGTCAGGGGATTTCGAAAGTGACCCTGTGTCGAAAAGCTTCCGAAGACCCTTGCTTCCACCAGATCCAAAGCCTTCCCACCCCAGCACCGCTAGGAGGCATGCGGGAAAATGTCTCCGGGAGCAGGCATCCCGAGTCATCCCAGCGTCCGGCTTCTCCAGGCAGCAACGCTACTCAGAACCCCCTCCTGCCTTCCACTATCAAAATGCCAGTTTACTGGCCCCAGGGGAGGTCTCCAGCAGCCTATGTCCCAGAGGAGTCCTGTCTTAGACCCCCAAATGTCCCAACTTTATGAGAAGGCCACCAAGCTGAATAGCGCCACTTCTACCCCAAGTGCCCTTGGTGCCACTAAGGGGAACTGTTTACTGGGGCCGGCTCCAGAGCAGCCACTCTGGGCTCGGGTTATTTAGCAAGTGTCCCTAAGGACATGGGCCCGGCAGGTTTATTGGACCTGCAAAGCCAACGTGAACCCACCTCTCCTCTGCACACAGCAGCAGACACAAGTTGTTTCGCCCACCTGTGCTCGCCCCGCCAACCGCATTCCCTCCCTCCAGGTGACAGCAGCAGGGCCACGCGCTCTTCCCAGCTCGTCCCCTCCAGCTTAGCCTTCTCATCTGTCCTCATGAAACTCTCAGCTCAGTCGAGGTCATGTCCTACTCTAAAACCTCCAATGACTCCCTAATGTTTGAGCTCAGGCCTGTAGACATGGGATCTGCAGGGACAAGGCTGAGAACACAAATGAGCCACGCATCTGTCGAGCACCCTGCAGACACTGGTAGGGCTGTGGAGCCTGGGGGTAAACACATACCTTGCCCACAGGGACCACTCGCTGCTTGGTCCCATGGGCTCTGCCTGAGGGAAGTTAAAACCTGGTGCGACCTCTTCCAGATTTTCAAGAAAAGCCAAAGACAACGTTGGCCAAGAGGACCTGAAAGATGGACCCCAGCCTACATAAGTCCAAACCCAAGCCCCTTTGTTTGGCCGTTGTGGACATCTCCCCATGACATTACCACGATGCTGTGGTCATGCACTGCCTCCATCCAGATCCTACAGCTCCTCTACTCTGCCTGACCCTGAGCTCTATTCACTCACATCTGAAGGGCTGATCCCCACTTCATGGCCAAGCAGCAACACAATGAGCCCTTTCCCGTGCTGAGCTCACCTCTGTAGAGAGAGCCCTGCCACAGAGAACACTCCTCTTCATCCTTCAATGCCCAGGCCTGCCTGAGCCAGAGGTCCCTGAACTGGTAGCATCAATATCACTGCAGGACTGATGTGGATGCTTGTCTGCCTCCCTACAGACAGAGGCCAGCAGCCTCTCCTGCCACAGGCCTGGCTGTTATCTGACCTGCCTACACAGCCCACCAGGTGTGAGGCCTTAGGTAAGTTATTTAGCCTCTGAAAGTCCAGGCCCATCCTTTATAAGATGGGGACAAGCATTGATGTAGGACCAGGTGTGTCTCGGGGCTGGGTAATGGGCTCAGGGTGGCTAGTATCCTTCCAGAGTAGCCCTGCCGTGCAGCTGTTCTGCAGGATCTTCTATACAAAGCTGTGTGCATCTCACCCTTGATGGCCTCCAGAGGTCGCATGGCTCTCAGTATGTAGTACTCCACTGATGTTCTGTGATGTCAGGGTAATGATATAAGATGGCCAGCAACTAGAAGGGCAGGAGAGGGCAAGAGGCATGACCCAGCCTCCCATCCACCTCACAGGCATCAGCAGCATGCTCTTCCTGCATGGAGTACTGCAATCTCTGGCCCTGAGAACCACTACTCTGTGCTGCTGGTCCCTAGACACCTGCTCCCACATGTCCTGGGCAGCAGTGCAGGCCACAGTGCTACAAGCAGGTATAGGTGAGAGGCCCTATCCAGCCATCAAACAGATGCCTCCCAGAGAAGCCCAGCCCTCACACAAAACTTAAGGCCCATCAGACACCCCCCCCTTTGAGTCCCTACACTCCAGTTTAGAACAGCACTCTTGCCTTGCACCTGAGGATGCATGGTTTCCAGACCACTCACAAAGGAGAGGTGGGAGACAGAAGGGAGGGGGAGCACCTCTGAAACCACCCTGGTCCAATTAGCCACCTCTCGCCCTCCGTGCTTACAAACAGGAGCCATGTTGCCACCTGCTACAAAAGCAAACATTTTCAGACATCTTCATCTGCACCTCCCTGGCACTCCTAAGGAACAGCTCACAGCCAGGCACTGACAGGGTGGTTTCCCTTCTACTTTGCAGGTGCTTTTAGATGGAAGACATTAAAAAGCCACCAATCTCCCTGTCAGGCCAAGCTCCCTAGCCCACCTGCCCTTCCTGGCTCTTCCTATTCCCTCGCTGCCAGTGAGCCCACCAGATGCACAGCCAGGGCTCTGTACATTCAGAGGAGCAACTCCATACTGTAGGAGGCAAAGGCTGACCAGATAAGGGGTGAGTGAGGACACTGGGCACCCAAACCCCTGAGAAGGGTAGGGACCAAGGGACATGTGCTCATTCTGCACCATTTCCACTAATGAGGACCTTTGCAATAGTTCCCTTTATGTAGCATGTGGGTGACGTGACAGATGTACAACAGCAGAAGGTCTCACACTGCTGGCTGGAGCAACGTGCATCCATCCGCTCTGAGAATTTATGTTTTGCTGTCTACTGAGGGTGAACATCACGTAGCCTGTGACCCAGCAATTCCACGTCTGTTCCCATATTCCCACTATATATATGACATATTTGTAATAATACAACATATTTTGTTATCTATAGTAGATAGATAGTATCTCTATATTCTTATATCCCTAGGAAGGTCAGATGCATATGTTCACCAACAGACTGGTACAACACGCTAGTCATAGCACTGTACTCTGTGAAACGACCCAGAAGGGCCATGAGAAGAACACTTACATGGAGACATGTTCCCATAACATAACAGCCTACCATGAAAAGAAGGCATACCCTCCAAACAGAGGCAGTCACAGGAAAAGAGGAAGATGCCGGACACCACTGGTACGAACAGTGGGATTCCATTCATATAAAGCTCAAATCGGGCACAATCAACTACACTGTGGAATGGGAGGATGGGAGACACCTTTTGGAACCTATGGTGCAAGAGAGGTGCTTTGGGCTGTTGGGAATAGCCAGCATTCTCAATCCTGGAACTGGTTATACAGATATGCTCGGATTCAGAGACACGGACATGGGGTTCCTGAACATATGCAATGAAGGGTTTTGTTAAGATGATAATGAAAAGATACTGGAAGAAGAAAAGTGGAGATGGGGCAGAGTCAGAAGGCTCTGACTATGACAAGAATCTTCCCTGATGAGACCTGTGGATTTGGGAGGTGATCACATGTCTAAGAAAGACTCAGGATGCCAATATTCCAGAAGCTTCCTAAGGCCCAGACTGTCAAATACAGCCACCCCATCACACCTCAAGCTGGCCCGACCCTTCCACTCCCATGTCCCCTGCACACCAGCACATCAGCTGTGTCCTTGCTTCTAAGCCAGGACATCAGCTGCTCGAGGTCAGAAAGAATTCACAGGTTCCCTGGGAATGTTAAGCCATGTGTGTGAATTTTGAAAACTCCCCTTCTAGAAAGCCTTGGATGTCCAAAGTCCAAATCCACTTGAAGAGAAGAGGAAGAGAACCAGCAGAACTTTGTAAGCATTCTGCTTTGACAATGTGCCCAAGGATTCACTATTGTTTGACTGCAGGGTGAGTGGAGCCTTGACAGGAAGGCTTGGGCAGGAAAGGCACGGCCACCCTGCCATCTTGACACCCATTTAAATGTCAAAGAAAGCGACCACCATCCTAAAGTGGAGGAATGGTGACTAGACCCAACATTTCCAGCCCCGCTGAGGGGCTCCATGGGCTGAGAGGACAAGTCTTACCGATCATGTGGTTGGCAACGTGGATCTGGATCTCTCTCTCGTTCTCGAAGGTCATCTGGCACTTGATACACTGGTACGTCTTTTTCTGTTGGAGAACCACAGAAGAGGGAATCAGAGGCAGGCAAGGACAGGCAGAACGCCAAGTTCCCAACAGCCTGGCTCAACAAGTCCCAGAGTGGCTTGGTCCCTTCCAGGCATCCCCAAGCCACTCTAGCCCTGCCCCCTTCCAGCTCCAGCCTCGCCACCTTCCAAGAGGCTGCTCCTTTACTGGGCTTGGGACAACTTTGCTCATTGCCACATCAATCTTCTTAGCAGCTGAAGGAGGCTGCCTTGCTTTGCCTCCCTTCGATCTACAAGCACTCTCACCATTCCAGTTTGAGTGCAACATGCCCCCTACAGGCTCTTATGTGGAAGGCCTTGCCAACAGACAAGCTTTGAGAAAGTGTTTGGATCCCAGAGTGCTGACCTATCAGTGGAGTAATACCCTGATGGACTCATACTATGGTGGTACTGTATAAGAGCCCGAGTGGGGGGAAGCAGGAAGCAGATGGAAACACGTCTTTTGTCCCTGTCCCTTCTCACTGCTTCTTGTCCACCATGAAGTAAACCACCTTTGCACATCTTCCTGACACCATGATGTTCTGAGTCACGACAGGACCCAGAAATATAGATCCAAGAAACTATGGACTGAAACTTCTAAAATCGAGAGCCAAAATGCACCCACCCTTTCACCTGTCTACCCAACCTCCAGCTATGGATCCACCCATCCATCCACCCATTCACCCATCTACCTGTCCACACAGCGTCCAACCATCAATCCATCAGTATCCTGAGCCTCCACCACCTACCTCAGCACAGGGCCTCGCCAGGGTGGATGCCTAACAATCATTTAAATTTTATGTAATTTTGTTTAGTGTTCTTCCCCCAGCTTTCTGACTCCCACACAGAATCTCTCTATATAGCCCAGAATGCCTCAAACACATGGTTCTCCTGCCTCAGCTCCTGAGTACTGGAATTACCAGCACATATCATCATACCTGGCCTGTTTAACTTGTATTATGATCATTACTGCTGCTAAGAAAATCTTTGTTACACCGATAGGTGGATGGATGGATGGATGGATGGATGGATGGATGGATGGAAGCTGGTACTAGGAGCTTCAGGCTCCAAGGTTAGGGATCCTGTTTAAACTCAAGGATCCCTCTGACGGAAGCCCCTCCCCAGTGTTTCAGGAGAACTTAAGGTTCAGTGTGTTCCCAGTGCAGGCTAGGTCCCAGAAGGAGGTACTTGGTATGCAAAGGTCCCGGGAAGAATAGGGTGAGTCTCAGAGGGCAGTACAGAATAGGGCTGAGGAATCTAGCCACTGACTGGCAGATTTCAGGCCACCACAGGACTACAGGGACAGAGATCTTCTAAGGGAACACAACTCTACAGCCCCTGTCTCAGCCCAACTTCGTGCTCATGGAGAAGAGCTGTCTTGGTCACTTCTGTCTCACACACTGTCCTCCCCACTCGGCCTGGTAAAGGGGAGCTCCCTGGCTACCGAAGGGAATGCACGAGCTAGTAAATGCAAGAATGAAACTCAGCCCAGGGTGTTCCAGCTGAAAGACACCAGGGAGGTGTGCGGGGTAGACACTACAGGCCAAAGCCATGGTTCGAAGACCACGCCCCCTCTCCATGCATAGGCAGGAGTGGAAGTCTCTAGAGGCCCCAGCCATGGCTAGTTCAAACCAGCTTGAGGAACAGTCTATGATCTAAACAACTTGAATCTCCTTCTAGGGGCAGGTGAGTGAAGTATGCTCACTGGCCTTGGAAAAATAAACAAAGAGAGGCTTGGTGAGAAAGGGAGGCTCTGTCTAAACGCCCTGAGCCATATGGTCAGACTGGAAGAGCACTGACAGAAAATGAGAGCTTCCTGGGGGCAAACAGGCCCCACAGGACCCCCAAAGAGGCCCAAGGGAGCTGCTGACCACACACAAGCACAGAACACACACACGCGCAGCACACACATGCACAGGATACACACACTCGCAGCACACACATGCACAGGATACACACACTCGCAGCACACACATGCACAGAAGGACACACACACACATGCACAGCACACACACATGTACAGAACACACACGCGCGCAGCACAACATGCACAGAACACACAAACACACACACGTGCAGCACACACACACATGCACAGAAGGACACACACACACACGCACAGCACACACACACATGCACAGAAGGACACACGCACACAAGCACAGCACACACACACACAGAAGGATACACACATACACACAGAAGGATACACACATACACGCAGCAGGATACACACATGCACAGCACACACACACACGCACAGGATACACACACATGCAGCACACACACATGCACAGAAGGACACATACACACACGCACAGCACACACACGCACAGGACACAAACACATGCACAGCACCACACATGCACAGAAGGATACACGCACAGCACACACACACTCACAGGATACAAACACATGCAGCACACACACATGCACAGGACACACACACACACACGCACGCACGCACGCACAGAAGGATACACACATACGTGCAGCACACGTATGTGCATTCCTGCAATCACCCTTACTCCAACTCATCAACACCAACCTCTGTACATAAATCTATGGCCCCTTGCACACTGCTTCCTATAACACAAGTTTCTGTGTGTTACATGTCTAATATGTAACAGGTTCACAGAGGGAAACCATCCTTCTAGATTCACAAGGTCTCTAAGGTCAATATAACCAAACCATCCTGAGACATGTATGCCTTCAGCATTGACTGCAATCCTGGGGCATACAGCAAGCACTCTCAAGCACAGACCCCAGCAGCATGTGACAGACATACACGCACTGGACACCCATATCACCTACATCACCTCCAAGTTTGGCTTCAGTCTTTATTCTAACATCTCTTGGATCTGCCTCTTTTCACTAATGCCCCAGAGAAGCCACTGTCACCGCCACCGCCTCCGCCTCCTCCTCCCCCTCTTCCTCACCCCTCCCCCCTCCCCCTGCCCCTCCCCCTTCTCCTTTTCTCAAGCCTTGGCCACATTAGGAGACATGAAACACAAAAATGGAACCAGGCATTCAGAGCACCTCCTCTGCCACAAAGCCCTTCTCTGGGGCCAGCCCAGGAGCAGAGCTGAGACCCAAGGCCGGTGACCAGGGGCTGCCTTCCCAGCATAGTCCTGAGTGGCCTCAGAGCAGAAAGGAATCCTGTCCCCTTAGAATAAGGAGAAGGGAGAGGGGAGAGCGGGGAGGAGCTGGCCCAGCCCCTAGAGGAAGCAGAGACAGGGCTGCAGGATGTCTCACCCAACATGCACCGGGCTCCTACGGTTTGTATTGAATTCTACCCACCCTCTGCATTTCCCTGTTGAGGGAGAGAGGCAATGTGCTTCCATGGGGCCATATCCCCTGGTCTAAACCCTGTGCTCTAAGCAGGGCTCTGGGACTTGATGCCAGCAGGCTCCCTTAGGAGTTACCAGCTGAGCTCCTATTCTGAGCTCCAGGCCCCAGATGTCCCTGCACACTGGTAACAAAGCTGGTGTGACCTAGGCACAAGCTTAACCCTCCAATTTGGAAACCCACTAATCTGCTGTAAAACAGGGCACGGGAACAACCAGCCTGCTCCACCCATAACAGAAATCACCCCAGGACCTGCTGAGGTGATGAAGGGCCGGGGGTCTACTCAGGCTAGCTTGAGGTGGGGTGATGTTGTTATTACCCATAAATGAGGGGAGCTGGAAACCTCAATGCTTCACGCTCCAGCCGACAGCATCCTCGGCCCCACAGGAACCCAGTCCTCTGAGAGCTGGTTGCTATGGATACACTCCCAAGGGTCCCAGCCTGCCATCCCCCAAGCCCCTGCACAGCCCCCAGAGTCTGCTCTGACATGAGTAAGTCCTGGGGGAAGCAAGGGGTGGGCGAACAGACAGCCGGGTCCCCGGCCCCAGGCGTGCCCAGACATGGGGCAGAGTCCCAGGGGTGCTGGCTGGGGTGGGGAGGTACCTGGGCTTTGTCTAGTTTCTTTCTGCAAAAGTCCATCTGCCTGGGTCTCTGGGCAGCAGAAATGTGATTTTCAGCCTAGCCTCTTTGACACAGACATGACGGTGGGGAAGAAAAGGCCTGGGGAAGGTCAGGAAGAGGGCTTCAACCGGCCTTGCATGCACAGCTGTGCATCCTTGGCTACTGCTTCACCTTTCGAAGCCTGGAGTCCCTCTGCCAAAAACAGAAGCTTCAGTAAGGCTCTCGCTTGTTGCTGTGGAGACCATCCCAGGCATCGGGGGCCCAGGAGAGCTCCCCTAACATAATAAGGATTTTCATAGAGTAGTACTCATTGCAAACAGACTGGGGAGGGGAGCTATGAGCTCAGGATGTGGAGCTAACCAAAGCAGCACCTCAGCCATCAGGACCCTCAGTGCAATGATGAGTTGGCTCCAACAAGTGGGTAATCAAGGCTGGGATGCATCCGGGAAGGAAGACAAGAGCCCAGTCACACACACACCCCCATACAAGATCAGAACTGCCCTGGGCTCCACCTCTGCCACCCATAGCCCCCATGCAGGCTGGGTAGACTGTAGAAAGGCAGGGGAGAATGTGAGCCATAAACCAGGTGTAGCGGGGCACACCATTAATCCCAGCAAGGAGACAGAGGCAGGCAGATCTTTACACAGCGAATTTCAAGCCAGCTGGGGCTATAAAAACACTATTGCAACACTCCACTCCAAAGCTGCAAGCCATGCAGACAGCAGTTCAAATACTGCCTCTGCCTCTTGACAGCTAAGGGCTAGGCAGCCAACCTCATAGATCTGTATGTCATCATAAAGGGGAGTGACAACACAGGACTCACTGCTACACACAGCACTCCTTCACTTCACCCTCTGAGCACAGGACAGAGGTCAGCACAGGAAGTGCTTCATGACTTGGCACTGACCAGTCAGAAAAGAGGCCAGGTAGCAAGCAGCAGTGCCACCTAGCCCGTGACCTCTGAGGACAGAGGCACTACCATTTTATTTGGCTACCATTACTGTCCCTGCCACATTAAGTACTACTGTACAACCCTCTGGCTTTACAGGAGGACAGTGACCCACAGAGGCCAACTATAGGAGGTCCTAGAAGAAGGAGATTTGCAACCCAGCCATATGACTCTAGGGCCCACACGTTCCTCAAGACTACCCACAATGCCTCTGGACATCCAGCAAGCTGAGACTGAGAAGACAAAGCTGGGCAGCAAGACCAGCGCCCATGTTCCAGGTATCCCGCTGACCCTGATCAAAGGCTTGACTTAGCTGACAGGCTACGAGAAAGGAGGAGCCACAGCTCCCAAGGTGAGCCCTCTACTCTTCTAGCTCCCAGGCAAAGTCACAGTTCTATCTGCGCTTGGGCATGGGTCCCCTATCCAGGTGTCAAAAGATAGGTCTCAGGGGCTCATTGGGTGCATCTGTAATATGGGGGTGGGCAAGAGGCCTTGGGGTCCCATCCTCGGTGGGCTGGTCCTTCACTTTCTCCTGTCCTGCCCACTGCCCCCTCCACATCTCACAACCCCAGACCTAGGTTCCCATCTTGAGTCCCAATACCCTCAGCAAACATACCTGTGTTCCTGCAAGCACATGTGGCAGGTGGCTGGCTTCCCCAGCCTGCCTCCCTGTCAATGGTACCATCAGCAGCCCTTGACGGGGAGGTACCTCTGAGACCTACTTGCCACTTCCTCCATCTGGAAACACAACGTAGATTTGGTGGGAATCTCTGGCTTGGGCTGTCTGACACCTAAAGGTCATGTAGGCTGCCATGCATCACAGGTGCTCACCACCCAGAAGCCAAGGCCCTGGAAGGCCAACCTGCAGCCCACACTTCCTCTGCCTTACTGAGAGCCACATGGGGTGTAAGCCTCCAAAGTGGAGGCGATGCTATCAACGATAATGTTATCGATAATGTTACCTGATTCTAACTCTCTAGGATTTCTGTCAAAAGAATCCTAGATTGAAAGCCCAGATATGTAAAGTGGCTCTCACCCAATGAGACAGAAAGTCAGTCATTCAGATCTATAGCAAAGATGCCAGCCAGTATTTATGGAACACCCACTGTGTGTCAACTGCTGCACTGGGCGATTTTTCTGCATGTCACTGGCCCTCACTCTAAGAAATCAAGATGATTATTATTCCCATTATACAGATGAGTTCATGACAAACAAGGCCCGAGAGGCAAGTAATGTAGTCATGCCATGCAGCTGGAAGGAAATGGTGACATGGACGTTCAAACTAGAGCAGTGCACAGCAGCATGGATGTGCTCCGCCCGTGTGAGCATTACAGCTTCTCTGGGCCACTACAAGCCACACCACTAGGAAGTACAGAACTCGGGGTGCACTTTCTGGGGGTAACTGCCGATCCCCAAGGAGCACAGGGCAGAATCGATTGACCGGGCTATACTTACCCGGGGCACTGGTGATGACTGGGTACCTTTCCGGGGCCCACTGGTCTCTGGTGTGAGATCACGGTGGTCCACCTGCATGTGGCTCTCCAGGTCCTCAGCACTCTCAAACTTAACGTTGCATTCAGGGCAGCGGAGGCCGGCACAGGGCCGGTCGGCAGGTTCAGGTGGAGCCAGGCCACCCACCTGTCCATTGGCACTACGGGCCATGCAGCCGGCACACAGGCCGTAGGGCAGCCCATTGACATCAAGCTTGACCAGGTCCTGCTTGCTGCGGAACTCCTTGAGACATAGGGCACACTTGTAGAGCTTCTGCAGCCCCTGGCCATTGGGGGAGGATGCAGCTGAGCTGCCTGCCAGCTTCTGCATGTGGAAAGTGCCGTGGATCTTGAGCTCAAGGGTGGAGGTGACGGTCTGCATGCACACCACACAGCGGAAGCCGGTGAGCGAGTTGCGCAAGTCAGGATGCATCTGGCAATGCTCGATAAACTCCTCTTCGCTCTGCAGCGGCATCTTGCAGATGCGACAGGTGCCTGTGTCCAGACTCTTGCTGTGGGTCACCTTGTGCTCGGTAAGCGTCAGCAGCGAGGGGAAGCGCTCACCGCAGATGGGGCACAGGTAGTGCTTGGCCGGGCCCCGATGCGTCTGCAGGTGCTCTCGGAGCCCGTGCTCCGAGAAGAAAGTCCGAGAGCACACATTGCACTTGTGGCTACCCTTGATGAACTCAGCTTTCTTGCGTGAGCCATCGTCCTCTCCAGGTCGGATGTTGTGGTCCCGCAGCCGGTGATTCTGCAGGAGTACTTCCATGGTGTAGGCCGCACCACAGATGTCGCAGCCGTACATGGGCTCTGACGCATCCACGTCATCCTCGCTGGCCTCGTGGCTGTTGGGTGCCTCGGGGTTCTTGAGCAGCATGCCCTGCAGGTCCGCAGGTTCAGCCTTCTTGGTGGCAGTCGGGGGCACCCCGTTGCTGGTGCCGTTCTCAGAGGCTGCGTCGAACACACAGTGCTTCTCCCTGAGGTGCTTCTCCAGCAGGATGACGGCGTGGAAGGCCTTGCTGCAGAACTTGCAGTTGTACTTCTTGCTGTGCGTGGTGATGTGGCACTGCAGCTCCACCTCGGTGCTGAAGGTCTCCCCGCAGAAGATGCACTTGTGTGCCTTTGCCGGGTTGCCCAGGTGGCTGTGTTTAACATGCACCTGCAGGTCGGCCTCTTTGCGGAAGTCCCAGTTGCAGGCCGTGCAGCGGTACATCTTCTTCTCGTTGCTGTGCTTCACCGCCAGGTGCACCTGGATGGACACCTTGGAGTCGAAGACCTCCTGACACAGGGTGCAGTGGTACAGCACGAAGGTGTGCATGTCCAGCAAGTGCTTCTGCAAATCGTCCACTGAGGAGAACTGCTTGTCACAGCTCTCGCAGACATAATGAGTGGACGTGGTCATGTAGTGCACCGTCAGATGCTGCAGGAGGGACTCCTGGGAGTCAAAGTCCTCCTTGCACTGGGGGCAGGCCTGCTTGCGGAGCAGCAGCTCCAGGTGCAGCTTCAGGTGGGTCTGGAAGCTCTCAAAGTTAGAGAACTTGAGGTCACACTGATTGCAGGGATACTCGCCATTGGAAATGGAGTTGGCGCTCCCAGAGAGACGCTGCCGCTTTGGGGAAGACACCTCGACATCAGAGGAAACTGGGCTTTGCTCTGCCTTGGACTTCTTGCTGTGTGCCAGCGGGATGTTCTTATGGTTCTCCTTGATATGCTTGGTGAGCTTCAGGATGGACCCAAAGATAGGGGAGTTGGTACAGTAGGGGCAGGAGTAGACTTCCATGAAGGACTGCGTGGGCTGTACAACGGGAGACTCCAGCTTGGTGCTGCCCACACTGCAGTGTGCCTGCTGGATGTGCTCAGTGAGAGAGGATTCTGTGAGGAAGCCCATGGAGCACTGATTACAGAAGAAAGCATTGTTACCATCGGGCGGGTTGGCGTTGGGGCCGCAGTGTGAGACGCGGATGTGTTCCTGCAAGCTGTTGATGTCGGCGAACATCTCAGGGCAATAATTGCAATGGAAGGCAGAGATATTGCCAAACTGCATGACGGGGTAGGCATGGCTCTTGTGCAGCTTGCGCACATGCTCATTGAGGTTGTAGAGGGTGGGCATGGAGTCCAGGCAGATCTGACACGTGTGGTTCTGCTGGGGTTTATCAGCATGCATGGTCTTCAGATGGATCTCCAGCACGGCCAGGCTGGTAAAGTCCCGTTTAGAACAATAGGGGCAGCTGTAGACCACCTTAGACCAGCTCTGTCCATCATCCCGCATCTTCTTCTGTGCCCTCAATGGCTTCAAGGTGGAGTCCGGAGTGGAGCCACGCTCCACAGAGGCGCTAGAGTCAGGTGTGGCACTGCTCATGGAAGCCACGCTGCCCAGCACAGGGTCAGGGCTGACACTGTGGTTGCTGGAGTCAGGCTGCCGATGGCTGTCCAGGTGGCAATAGACACCTTCTACCGAGGAGAACTGCTCGGGGCACATGGGGCACTTGTGTTTCTGGTTGGCGTGGGCTTGATGGATGTGGGCAAGCAGTGTGCTCTCGTCCACGAAGACCTCAGGGCAGTGGATACACTGCAGGTCCGCCTTCTCGGAGAGCTGGGGGTGCAGGGTGAGTACATGCTTCTCCAGCTCCTCCGTCTGGCTGAAGGTGTCCTCGCAGTAGTCGCACATGAAGTCGTCCTTCTTGGACTCCTTCTCCGACTTGGCCAGGTGTTCCTTGTTCTTCTTGTGGGCCTGCATGTGGCTCTGCAGAGAGCTGGTGGAGGAGAAGCCACGCTTGCACACGCTGCACTTGAACGGCTTGCTGGAGCTGTGGGTCTTCAGGTGGATCTTGAGGTGGTCACTGCGGGAGAAAGCCGCCTCGCACTCGTGACAGTGGTACTTCTTGTCGCCTGTGTGCAGCTTGATGTGCCGGTCTCGGCTCCTCTTGTGCTTGAAGAGGCGGCTGCAGTAGGTGCACTTGAACGGCAGCTTGTCGCTGTGGATCTGCTCATGCCTCTTCAAGTAGCTCAGGCGGATGAAGGACTTGTCGCAGAACTGGCAAGGGTATGGGAGGCCGGTGCCGCCTTCCTCCTCGCCGAGGCCGAGGTCACAACCATCTCCGATCATCTGAGTAGGTGACGCAACATCCTTGCTGGAGGGAGATGAGGCCACCCAGGAGAGCTGTGGGTCGTCGTCACCATCTGCAGGGGAAGGCAGAGGAGAGATTAGAGGCAATTCCCAGGGCCGCCGGGAAGCAAGGAGAGAGCCAGCTTCTCCACAGCTCTCGGCTTAGACTGTGCAGCTGGCCAACTGCTGCAGGGGAAGGAGGGGTGATGGGGGCCGGAAGCAAGTGGACATGCAGAGGACACGCAGAGGGGAAGTGTCTTTTTCCGCATTGACACCTGCCTGGGTCTGACTAGATGTGGTACCCCACCCCCTACACCGGAGGTGCAGCTCTCGGCCACTTCCCTAGTGGGGGGAGGAGAGGCAGCCTGGACAAAGTCACCGGAAATGACCTCACAGACCATCAGTCCCAAAGGCCAAAAGGAGGCCAAGTCCCCTCACTTGATTGAAATCTGGGAGTCAACCTCCCCCAGGTCCCAGCCTCCAGTCCTAGGGGGAATCCTACTGGTCCCTCGGGCACAGGCAAAATTTAGTATGAACAAAAAAAATATCCTTTATCTATCAGTCACACCAATATTCTTTGTGGATGGGGGTGGGAGGCGCTGATGGAGCTGGAAACTGCTGTTTCCGGTAATAGACAAAACACAAGGGTGTGAAATTGCAGGGCTCCTGACTTACTCTAGTATGTGAGGGGACGCAAGCCAAGACGGAGAGGCCCAAAGTACCCAGCCAGCAACCCAGGAGATTGTTCTTTGTTCCTACCCTGGGCTTCACCCAGGAGCCTAGGAAATAGCCATAAGGATGAACCAGGCCCCAAAGGCCACAGAGCCGAGGGCTGGGAGCCCTTTATTCCCACCCAAGGGACTCCTATACTCCCCAGGGACTAGAGGGACTTCTCTAGCCCCTCCAGCCTGGCAGGGAAACTAAACAAACCTCAGGGCTGGCCATTTCTAGGAAAACAAAGGCGCACAGGACGCAGCAAATAAAGCCAGTGAAGTTCCCAAAGCACGGCAGGGGTTGGACGGAGCCGCTTAGAGCAGGAGCGCGTTCCGAGGCTCAAGTTTCTCATCGGGTGGATTTAAAACTTAATAATGAATGAAACAGACCGCAGGCTGCTGCGGGTAGGGGAGAGACAAACAAAAGCTCAGATTCTGTGCTCTGACCTTGTCTTGTAACCCCGAGGAAAGAGACTAGGGCCCCTGACTGCCTTTCAAGCCCACAGCCGGCCAGCTCAGTCCTCAGAAAAGCCCAACAGCCTTATAGGAGTGGCCTCTGACCCACAGGAAAGGACCAGACTGGAGCACCACACACCCAACAGACATGAACATGTGCTCATATACAAGTACCTTCACACACTGGCATATCTACGAGGCTTCCCAACCCCACATGCCTAAGTACACATATGCAAGGACATGTGCTCACCACACACCTTTTCCATCACTCTTACAGCACAGAGCCTCACACAGTCACACACCATCACTCATACATATGTATTCCCACTTTAACTCACAGACACATGCTCTCTCAACCACACTGCATGTGTGAACACAGCCTACACACCACTCACATGAAACTCCCACACACTTATGTTAAACACATACCTTAGACACACACACACACACACACACACACACACACACACACACACACACCATCACAGACCCAGAGCTCTCATACAAAGCTCCCTGTAGCCCAGTGCTGTTGAAACAGCCCACCACAAGACTTAAGAGAAAATAAGGACTGGCTGGAAAGTCCCTCCTAATTGGCACTGGGCAGATCCCAGGCCGTCCTCACATGGTTGCTGCCCTCCCAGGCCCCAACTCCCAAAGCATGAAGAGTTACCTGACCCCTGCTGGCATCACTGGCACAGCTCTGCCTGATGGAGGCTGCTCTCCAAAGCTCCGTTCTGTCTCCCAGCAGCCTTCCCACCTCTGAAGCCCAGCACCCCTAGGAACGCCCTCCTGGAGTCAGGGCACAGTCTCTCCTGGGGGCCTCACATTACGAGCCCTTTGGCCGGGAAGGACGCAGCCGCTGCCAGCCTCCTAGATTAGACGCAGCGGGAGGCGCCCCATCCCTTGCCTATTAATTCCCAGCCCTCGCCAGCTGGGCTCTGAGGGGAGCAGACAAAGGGACCCAGGGGAGGAGAGGAAAGGGCTAGGACCTGCTAGGCCCACTGGCCAGGCTCAACTGGCTTTTGATTATTTTGATGTCTTAGCTCAGGCATCAAGTTACCACGGAACCTCTCGTGAAAGCTAAGGCTGTCTCACAATCACTGAGGAGGTGGAAGCCAGGTATTCCCACTGTACAGATGGAGAAACTGAGGTGACTCCCAGAAACCCAATGCTGAGAAGTAATGAAATGACAGCAACAAAACTAATACCAGGACTGCCTCAGGCTTAGCTTCCAGTGAGATGAATCTCTACAGGTAAAGATCAGCTGCTTGTAAACCCTCAAGGCAAACAAATCCCACTTTCCTAACACTCCACCGTCATCCAAGGTCTGCATTTCAGGGAGGGGCTCACCAAGGAGCAGAGATTCATGGAGCCGGCTAGATGACTGGTGATGGAAATATACAACCAGGAAGGCACCCTGCACTTGGGACAAGTCTGGACAGGTATGTCCACTGGGGTCCTTGGCTCCCAAAACTTTTGTGCCATCTGACATCCAGAGGGCAGCTACCTCTACCTCTGACCTGCCAGGCTCCTCCAGCAACCCATGAGTGGTTCTCCCAACCTTTGACTCAGAGAACACATCTAGAAAAAAGGTACCATTCTGAGGAGTGGATGAGAAAAATTAAGCCCACAACATTTCTGTTGGCATGAATATCCCAGACAGATGTACCCAGAGATGGAGCTCAGGGCTGCCTGAGGCTGAAGTCAGGAGCTGCAGTCAACTGCAAACCGACAAGCAAGAAAATGTTCTGTTAGAGGAACACATGGCTCTGTGGACTTACTACAAAAGTGCTGAGCTGAACATTGCAAATAAATGAATGTTATGGCATGCAAGTTACACTTCCATGAAGCTGGTAAACAAAAGCAGTATTTTACCAATAATAATTAACTCCAATTAGGACCACTAGTGTTAATTTTAGCAGCTATATTTGCCATGCATGTCCTACGAGCCAGCTGTGCTATTCCATATCTGTTATCACAGTGAATCTTTCAATCCTCACAACAGCCATATCTGGAGTCCCTAGGAGCATCCCATGTTTGAGATGGAGAAACTGAGGCTTAGAGGGGTGAAGAATTTGTTCCCTATACATAGCTAGCTGTATCTTGGGGTTGGGTCCCAGCATCTCCCAGGATCCCACCCCAGAGCTAATATCTACCATCCCCCTCTGGGGCTGAAAGAGGGATCGTGACCTACCCAGGAGAGCCAGAGTACCCAAAGTTCATTGCAGGGCTAACTGATTGGCTTTATTTTCTGCAAACAAGTTTCAAAATTAAAGAAGCCATATTATTCTTCAGCAACAAAGTGAGCAACTGCTGAGATCATAACCATCTGAATTGAAATGAAAATAAGGTTCCTTAAAGTGAAAAAGCCCAATCAGAGGAAATGGGCATGTCCACATATCCAGTCCCAAACTGGGCCAGCCTGTTTAGAACCCATTATTCAAAACCACTTGGCCCTCACAGCTCCCCTCCCACCCACTCCAAGTGCATTTTGTGTTGTGGGCACTTAGCTAAGGGTTCCAGAAAAGAACTAGAGAGAAGTGGGGGCCAAGGCTCCCTCAGATCTGCAGGGGTGTCAACAACGGAAGGGGCTCCAGTTCCTCACAGTAGCAAATGCCTCTTACACACTGTTAGGCACTTCCAATGGCAAGCATGACCACATACCCTCTTGAACGTGTGCAGAAAGGGCGGGGGGTGTGGAAACAGGATGAAGGCTACCTCAAATTTCCTTTCCATAAGACATTCCAGAGCTCAGCAACAGCAATGAGTGGCTTTAAGAAAAGTCTCACTTGCCAGCTATCTTTTCAAATGAATGCTTTGGAAGATTTTCCATGTGCCAAGCTTTTTCTAGGACTTTCCATGCTTTCATTCAGTCCTCTCAATAATTCAGTAAGGTCAGTGCTATTATTACTTGGCTTCCATTTACAGAGGGGAAAATCAGAGCACAGAGAAGCTTAGTAACTTGCCCTGTGCCACCCAGCAGCCAGGCAGTAGAGCCAGAAAGTAAACCCATTTAAACCTATTCAGTTAGTGGCTTCATCAATGAAGCTGATGTAGGAGATAGAGTGACAATGCAGACCTCGGCTGCTCTCCTGCAGTCAAAGAACAGCAACAAATAAGGAGAAAAAGCACTTTCAAAATGGAGATTCAATTCATCTTATGACTAATCCACCAAAGAGGCCTGGCAGGAAATGGGTTCTAGAAGACTTCTGCTGTGTGCTGCAAGGGGAAAAAAAAAAAAAAAGGCATAAAAGGAGAGGAATTTTGATAAAAATTCAATTAGATAAAAAGAATATTAGCTGGGGGGCTGGAGAGATAGCCTAGCAGTTAAGAGCACTGACCGCTCTTACAGAGGACCCGGGTTCGGTCCCCAGCACCCACATGGCGGCCGAGAACCGTCTGCAACTCCAATTCCAGGAGAACTCCAGTTCCAGGGGAATCCGACACCCTCTTCTGACCTCTGAGCTATTGCACTACATGGGTGCACAAACCTACATGCAGACAGTACATTCATACACATTAAAAATAATTAATAATTAATTAAAATAATATTAGCTGGGCTTCAGAATACCTCTGCCACAGAAGAAGCAGGTAGGTAAATCCTAGGCTCATGAGGTCATATTCAGTGACCAGCACACAGCTCAGGCCAGGACATGACCACAACAAGCCAGCAGGCTGAGGGAGCCACATGTGCGCCTGATGCATGAGAGCAGCCACCTCACCAGGAAGGTGAGGCACAGCTCACAGCTCCTCACGGCTCCTCCCATCACAGAGCACATGGCTGGACTGGTGTAGAAAGTACTGGGACCCAGCATGGTGAGTGGCCAGGCCCTCAGATCTATAGGAAGGAGCCCAAAGGGACCATCTTGCCATAAAGGCACAGACAGAAAAGGAGTGACCCCCTGTCACCAAGGTCACCAAGATGAAGAGATGGCCTTGGAAAGAATAGCTAGCTGAGGCAGTGATCTCTGCCTCAGGAAGCAGCAAGGCAACTACAGCTGAGACCCAGAAAGTTCTGGTCACCAGGACACTCCTAGGATAGGCAGATCCATTGATGCAAGTAAAAATGAAATCAACTATCAATGTCTGCCCTGAGGAAAGGCAACTTCCAGAGGGGATGAGAACTAAACTGGCCCCAGATGGGAAGTGTCCATCCAAGTCCACAAGTGTTTTCTGTGTCCAGAACTGTGAGGTCACTCAAGTGCATAGCCTCTTGGTGCTGCCCCAGGGATATTCCACTAGGGGGTAGTGGCCTAAGACCAGTAGCAGTCTCAGTTACCTACTGCCATGTGGGAGTTGGAACTTGGGTACTCCAGAGTCCCTTCTAGATAAGTTCAAGGCAACCATGTACAGGCTCCACTCATCCAGTCTGTCTTCTGGGCAGGTAAGCCTGCCAATGCTTCATAAAGCTCCAATTCTCCTTGATACTCACCTGTTCCTTTGGAAAAATGAAACTCTCCACACAAGGTCCCAAGTAGAGCCTCCCACAAGACCTCCACGAATAGGAACTTGAGCTTCCACAAACGCAGAAGAAAGGGTCTTCAGACTCAATAAACACCTACTCCAATCTGATGTGATGGAGATAGAGAAGCTGAGGCCAAGAAAGAAAGTTACAGGGCAATCAACTGGCAGAGGCTGGCAATGCACTCAGATTCTGAGGCCATATTTGAGTGATGAAATCCACTAGTGATGTCTCCCATGAGCAAAGTCATATGTTTAGAATGGTCTCAGGGCACTGAACAAACTGGGAAAGGAGTCTTCTCTCTGCCCACAAAACCAGGGCTAAAGGTTCTTCCTCTAAGAAAAAGAGTTCCCCTTCATACACATACAAAGATAAATAATAATAATAAAAAAAAATTTAAAAAAATTCATACACATACAAAGATAAATAATAATAAAAAAATTTTTTAATTCATACACATACAAAGATAAATAATAATAATTAAAAAATTCATACACATACAAAGATAAATAATAATAATAAAAAAAATTAAAAAAAAAAAAGGACTGGAGAGATAGCCTAGCGGTTAAGAGCACAGGCGCTCTTGCAGAGGACCCGGGTTCGATCCCCAGCACCCACATGGCGGCTAAGAACCGTCTGTAACTCCAATTCCAGTTCCAGGGGAATCCGAGACCCTCTTCTGACCTCCGCGGCATTGCACAACACGGGTGCACAGACCTGCATGCAGACAGTACATTCATACACATACAAAGATAAATAATAATAATAAAAAAAAATTTTTTTTTTAAAAAAAAGAAAAAGAGTTCCCCATCCTCTATGAACAATGAGGTTTGGGGGCAGAGTTCCCCAATTCTGCTGTTCATGCAAAGACAACGGCACATGAAAAATACTGTGGAGCTCCACCTCAGTCTGAAGTGGGTGTCAGCTGGGTCAGTTTCAACCCTAGCTGATGAGGAGGCCTGCCGCAGAGCAGACACAAAGCCGCCTGGGCACCCAGGACACACAAGGCCTGCATGCATGTGCTGCAGGGCACATACAAAGTATCTCTCATGAATATAAACCTATCATGGGGCATCTGGCCATTGTCCCACCCTTCTTTCAGGAAGCTTTGACTCCTAAGTCATGCTGTAGCACAGACGGGCAGACCCGGCATGGGTAGCCTGGGCACCCTGAGGCCCTTTCCTGGGACAGCTTCCAGCAAATGACAATATAAGCTCTCCAAGAGACCTAATCTACTAGCCCACAAAATCCAGATTGTTTCATGGCTTTCCCAGGGAGATATAAAAGAAGTATCTATACCAAAGAAAGAGTCTATCCAGTCCAGCTTGCCAATAAATAAGTGCACTGGGCTACTTTCAGAGGCATGTGTACTTACAGGTACAGCTGCACCACCCCCAGTCAGTGTTTTGTCTCTTAGATAACTAAGCATTTCTAAGATTATGCACAGTTGGGGCAGGAGACTCTCAGAAGAGTGTCTTGTGATACCCTACCCCAAGAAAGAATGGTGATGCCCCATTCCCACAGACCCAGCCCTGTGGTGTACAATTGTGTCTTCATCATGACCTGGCCAAGGTCATCCCAACCACTCTGGCTCTGTTTCAGGATGGTGATGATCATGTCAAGTCTGGAGGAAACAGCTACGATATCCCAGGTAGCGTGAGGCCATCCACAGTAAAGCCATGTCCTGCACAGTCAGTGGTCAGGGAAGCTGGGCTGGGTCTGTCGCAAAGCAACAATGAAGGCGGCAAGGACAGCAAGCTCCCTACAGAGCCCACACAGAACCAAACTCAGAGGCTGTGGCAGGCAGAAGGAAATCCCCAGAGATGCTCATGCCATCAGCCCCTGGATGTGTGACATCACATAGTGAAATGGAATTCAAGGTATTGATCAGGTGACCTTAACATACTGAGATGATCCTGGGTTGTCTGGTAAAGCCCACTTGAGTCACTGTGTCCTCAAATGAGGAAAAAGCAAGTGGGGTCAGAATGGTACAGCAAATGAAGGTCCAACCCATAGCTGGTAGGCTTAGACCCAAGGGTGCGTAAGCTGATGAACGTGGTGGCTCTGTGAACAGCAACATCCTCCAGCAGAGCCCTACTATCACCTTGACCTTTTCCCTATGAGTCTGTAGCAGCCTTCTGACCACCAGAACCACAGAGGTGGCTTCTTGTTGCTTTAAGCCACAATGGCATGCTGGTTTGTGATGGTAGCAATAACAAACAGTACAGCTCTGGGTGGCAGAAGTGAGATGAAATGGGATGTCACCATGACAAACAGGGCAGTGGAGAAGTAGTTGGGAAGCAGGACAGTGACCACAGGCTGGAAAATTGTTGAGGGGTAATTTTTTTAAATCCTGATGGGCGCGGTGTGGTGGTGCACGCCTTTATTCCTAGCACTTGGGAGGCAGGGGCAGGCGGATCTTTGTGAGTTCAAGGCCAGCCTGGTCTACAGAGTGAGTTCCAGGACAGCTGGGGCTACAGGAAGACCCTGTCTCGAAAAGACAAAAAAAAAAAAATCCTGGTGGACAGTCTTGTCAAAGGTTAACAGAAATATAGGTGTATGGGGGGGGAGCGAAGGAAAGATGGAATACGTGCCTAAAAACTAAAATTGCTTCCAATAATACCTAAACCCAGCATGAGCTGGAGACAGGATACTAGAGGCCCTTTTGGACAAGGCTGACCAAGAAACAAGGAATATACTTTGGGAAACTGAAGGGAAGGGATGCCAGTTATAGAAAGCTTGGTAGAAGAGTGTCCCACACTGTGTGGAAAGCAGAACCCACAATGGGTAAACATAGATGATCAGCTGTTCCCAGTAGAATGTTGAAGTGGTTTCTTTTTGCTCCTTACAGTAAGAAAGGAGAAAGATAGATTGAAAGCAGAACTGTCACAAAGGAACTGGGGATCAATCCTCAGGAAATACTCTAATTGCAAAAGCCCATGACCTTTACTTTTAGAAAGCATCCCCCAGAGAAAAGGTTGAAGGTGTGACTCTGCATTCTGCTAGCATCTCAAGAAAATCAAGAGGTCAATATTGAGTCACAGAAGGCTCTGTGGTGGGATGAAGGGTCGTGACTCAGATCCCAGAGCAAAGCAGTGCATCTGGGAACCTGGGAGACACTGTCCTGCAGCCATCTCAGCAGAAGTCAGAGAAAATTCTCTAGGAACTGTCTCTGAAGGAGCTTCTTGCTTAATGGAGAAAATCCCCATGAAATACACAGGAGGCCCACAAGGGTCTTGAAGTTTTTATACCAGCAGAAACACTGCCAGGTTAGTCCAACAGGGACAGACAGAATATAAGATGAAAGAAGTCTATCTCCCAAAGTCCTACGAGCAGGAACCAGGGAGCAGAATTGCTCAGCTACAAGCACATACTACCCCTCATGGATAGAAAGGGTGACTCAGAGGGTAGAAGCTCCAACCCAGAAGGTGGAGCCCTAAGCTCTCAAGGATGAGATCACTACTGGACAAGCCTCTGATGACAGCCATAAGAATGTCCTCTCTTGGTGGTTTCTTGGCTCTCTTAAGAGAGAGCTCAGCTAAACAGGTGTCTTAAAGCTTTTGCAGCCCTGATTAATAATGTCTGATTACAGGGGAGTGCC
Source organism: Rhizomys pruinosus (assembly GCA_009823505.1). NCBI lineage: Eukaryota > Metazoa > Chordata > Mammalia > Rodentia > Spalacidae > Rhizomys > Rhizomys pruinosus. Next base: position 2,571,407 of record VZQC01011742.1, on the reverse strand, counting down.
GTGTGGCAGGTACCCCAGCTCTCTGTGTTCCCTCCTAATTTGGGTGTTTTTTTTCCACTCGGGACGTAATTATTGAGCCTGTTCTATGGTCCAGGTTTCTGAGGATGCAGAAGGAACCTAGCACATGGTGGTGGCAACACAACCTCCATGTATCCATTACAATCTATTTACACTTTCAGTTGCTCTGAAATATTCTGAAAAAGAAAGATAAATGCCTTTCACAGCAGGGGTCAGGATCCACCAAGGCACTACATTTTCCTAATGCAACAGATTAGGGTACAATGAAGGGATAAATACCCTGCCCTAAGAATCAAAACTCACACCTAGGAAAGAGATGAGAGAAGCTGGAGATTGTACCCTGGGAAGCCATCCGAGCGGCCTGTGGAGTTCTCCGTGGCCACCATGGCCCGCCTGAAATCTTGAACTACAATTATGGCATCAGCAAACAACTGCAGTGATTGACCCAGCCCTCTCCAGGGAGCCGGGAGTCTTCCCGGAAATTATGTCATCGCTGTCCCCAAGGAGGCTGCAACAAGGAAAAGCAGGGCCATGCTTAAAGCTCAGGTGAGTGACTGTGGGGCATAAACTGGCCTGCAGAGGTCAGCAGTCTTTCAAAGCTGGGGAAGCATTCTTGTCCTCAGGGGACCTGGAAGCCCCACCTCTGCCCAGTCACACAGGTACACTTGGCACAAGGCTCCAAGTCCCCCAAACACTGACGGCCATTGTCAGGCATGCCCTTTCCCTCCAGCTCTGGACCTGCTTGGTGACAACAAATAGCTGCCATCAAGGCCCTTAAGCCTTCCAGAAAATCATGCTTAAAGAGACAAAGATAACTGCAGGGAGATCTCAGCCTCCACAAGACAGCCAAGCCCTGGGCTACAAGTATCTATGCAGGCTTGCTCCGAACTCAGCAGGGCCACAGCTCATTGGCTGTGTGATGGTGGGCAAGCTACTGTAATTCTCTGAGACTCCGTAGGACAGGATAAAAGATGGCACTATCTTATACAGTGGCTCTAGAGTATGTGCTGCAAAGACTGGAAAAGCAAACAAAGGAGGCCCTGGGTAACTCAGTCAGCAACTGCCAATCTGATGCCCTGTCCTCAGGGTGACAGCACTTCGCAGCATTTGAGGCAACCCTACCCAAGCGTGGTGGATTTGCTCGCTAACTGCCATACTTGTGGGAGTCCCAGGAGAGAACCTAGCATCCCATCCAGCAACTGTATTCCTTCACATTCAAAGGAGGTCACCTCATGGACAGAGGAACACAACTGAGATGTTAGGTCACATTGTGATGTCACAAAGCCAATGGTAAATGGTTCTTGGCCAGCTGAAGCAGGAGAAATGACATCCTGAGCAGCAGGACACAGGTTACTGGGCAGCCTGCAGGTGGTGCAGTCATATGCATTCTGTGGAGACCAATGCATTGACAAAGCAACTCCAAATGGTTTTCAAAAGTCCACCTTTTCCGGGCATGGTGGTGCACGCCTTTGATCCCAGCATTCGGGAGGCAGAGGAAGGCGGATCTCTGTGTGTTCAAGGCCAGCCCAGTGTCTGTACAGAGCGAGTTCTGGGCCAGCCAGCTGGGGCTACAGGGAGACCTTGTCTCAAAAACACCAAAAAAAGCCCACGTTCACCCCTGACCATCCCTGAAGGAGGTGGTAAAAAACATGGGCCTCCCATCTGCCCATGGTGCAGCTCAGCCCTGACTCCAATTCTGATGAGGAACACTTACTCCTCTGCATGCCCACACCCACAGAGGTCCCCTCCCAAGTCTTTGTGACCTGGAACTAGAAAGCACTTGCACTCCCCGTGGCTGAGAAGCCAGTAATGGGCTACTTTCCATTCATGTGACTTTAGACAAGTTCATTACCCTACCCCAGTTGGCCAGCTAAAGATCCCTGCCTAGGTTTCCTTCTCTGTACAGTGGGGACAGTGATAGTCTACACCACAGATCATTCTACAGATGAAATAAGTGCTCATGAAATGTTACACATGATCAGTGTTCTCAGAGGGGTACAACAGACACTGTTGCTGCTCCCAGTTCACCTTAATAATGTGGTCACATTTAAGGGAGGAGAGGAGAGGCAGGCAGTGGCTGTGATTGTTTGGTTTCAGTGGCCTTAAGGCAGTGAGGGATCAAGTCTTCCTGAGTTCTGATGGCTAGCCAACAGGATCTCAGCTGAGGACCGAAAGTTACCCTCAGGCAATGGCTCTTAAGGAAGAGGAAACAACTCCATCAAGGGCCAGAGGACTTGCCTTTGTAATCCAGCACATCACCAGAAAGGCACCTTTGAGGCTACCCAGCCCCACACACTCATGACAGAGGGAAAAAGCCCCAGCAGCCCTGGACACCTTGCACTCCACAGCACCCAGCCCAGCACCACAAGGTCTGCCAGCCTATAGGACAGGACAGAAAGACTCCGACCTGGCAGAACACACACCCTGCTGGCTGTTCCATCTCGTAGACAAATTTACTTAGCACTGATATTGCTAATGCAATCACACTCACATTTTATTGCAGAAATTAGACTAGGGAGAAAAAAAAAAAAAAACAGCACTCATCAACTCATTTGAGAGCTGGCTGTGATCAAAGTTACTAAAGAGGAACATCGCAATCAATTCCTGACAGCTAGGAAGGGAGCTCTGCAAACATGCCCAGGACTCCCTAGAGACTGGGCACTGGGCACCAAGGAGGGTCCCCACACATCCTGCTTGCTTCCACCAGGAGCCAGCACTGGGTTAAGTCAAATCTGTGAGCTTTCGAGAAGGGCCGGTACACGGGGCGCCCTGCTGACTGAGAGAAAGTAGCATGCTTTCGGCTTGAATCACTGTTTTTCTTCACTCCCTTTAGAGATCAGCAGAGCCCACATTCGGCCGCGTTACGTTCGTGGACCTGGGACTAGAGACAGCTGCGCTCTAATTACATGTAAAGTGTACCAAAACAGCCCTTTTATCACAGACTGGAAATCTGTTAGCATCTGTCTCTCCTTTGTTTCTTCCACAAGATACAAGCTTGTTTCTACATTTTTCTCACCTGTAGCGGTGATTAAAATTCATTATAAATGAAAGGAGTGAACAGAGAAACAAGTTCCTCTGTGTACCGTTCTAAACTCAAATTAGAAACAGCTGTTTGCTAATTCATGCAGCGATGTTTTGTCGTGCTCTGTGAATCAATAATAACTCACCCTATTGCTGCAGAAATTTTTGGATAATCCATATATTTAACGCGGCATTGGGTTCCCCAGTCAAAGCTGTAGCAGAGAAACCTCTAATGCAACTTGGGCAGGCAGGAGGGGACTCAGACCGACACTGCAGAGACTTTTCCCACAGACCCCCAACAGATAACCTCTAATGCAGAGGCACCTGGCATGTCTCCCCCCAAAAAGCCCCTGAAACTGTCGCCTCTCTTCCCTACTCTAACCACAGATGAAAGGAAGGAATGGAGGAAGAAAGAGAGGGAGGGAAGAAGGGAAGGGAAGGAGGGAGGGGAGGAGAGAATTCAACTCTCATTAAACACCAACCACTTACATTCTCCAGCTGCCGGAGGGGACTGCAAAATTAAAAGTCTAATTGGTACCCAGAACAATTTAAAGCAGTGAAGTATAGGAGAAGCTTTCTGTGAGAACACAGACCTCTGTTTAAGATTCAGCATGTGGCCGGGTGTGGTGGCGCAAGCCTTTAATCCTAGCACTTGGGAGGCAGAGGCAGGCGGATCTTTGTGAGTTCAAGGCCAGCCTGGTCTACAGAGTGAGTTCCAGGACAGCTAGGGCTACAGGGAGACCCTGTCTCAAAAAGACCAAAAAAAAAAAAAAAAAAAGATTCAGCATGTTTGGATAGTGTTCTTCCCATGCAAGAATCTGAGTAGTGGAAGTCAGAATTGCTTTCTGGAAGTCCATGGAAGCTAGGGGAGGTAGGTGTGCAGGTGCCCTGTGCCGACTCTCAGAACAAGCATGCGACACGCAGAGCTGTGCCCGGAGGAAGCAGATGTTCCAATCTCCTCTGTAGAGAGGGAGGTGGCTGCACCCCTGGAGGCCTTGCTGCTGTTTGGCACACCATCTTGCTCTGTTTTGGCTAACACATGCTGTCCTTCAAGACATTGTCTACAGGAAGCCTTCTCTGGTGGCATTTGCCATCACTGGTTCCCTCTCTAACCTCAAGACACTGCCTGTCTATGTATGAATGCTTGAGGTGCCCCTGTGTCCCCTGCCCACTTGTGGGTCTGGGGCACGGTCACAGTGAGCCCTCTACATGGCCGGCACAGTGATAAGCTCTTCATCAGTAAATCCTCACCTGGAGAGACCACTGTCATTATGGTCTTAGTTTATAGCTTAAACATCTGGGACTCAGAGAGGGCCAGGGCCTGAGTTACATGGCAGTTGACTAGAATGATTTCAACTTTTTGCAGACAGGCCTACCTGAGAGTGCCTCAGCCCACTAGTCCAGCCCATGATGCTCACCAAGGATGTTCTCTGTCACTGGTCCCACAAGCCAACCTGCTGTTCAAGGCCCAGGCTGCCCTGCCAAGCACCCCCAAAGTGCTCCTGCATGCAACTGTCAGGCCCCAGTCCCTCACATCCAGTTCACTTGGGTCTTCAGACTCCACGGGGCCCAGACCCGGGTGGGCTTACACCATGAAGAGGTGGAGAGAGCTTTCCCTAGGGAAATCCGCATTACCACACAACACCAATCCTGAGCAGGACTAGGCAAGCACCAAAAAGGCACCCTAAATTTCACAGCAGCTCAGAAGCTTGACCTGGAGATTGACGTGACTCTCGAGACATTGAACCAGCCGATCAAGCAGATCCCTGCGAATTCCTGGCCTGTGGTGAATTTGCCCAATGTGTAAAGAACCAAGGAAGCAGAGTGTCACTGCAGACAAGGTCTGGAAAGCCAGGGGAGCCTGGGCTACTCGGGCACACACCTCTGTACCTCTGGACGGGCATGTGAGGCCGGCCAAGGAAAGGCAGCTCCATGCAGGTCACCAGATCATTACAAACCAAGCATATGAAAGGTATGAAAGGTTCCAACATCAGCAGAACAAGGTAGCCAAGAAAAGAAATTCAGAATTACCAGCTACAGGATTTAAAGAATTTAACCATCAAGATTGGAAAGGAAATTAAAAACTGAAAACATACACTCATCTTTTAAGCTATGCTGAAAGATGATTTGGGTTTTTTTTTTTCTGTTTGGTTTTTTAGGACAAGGTATCCCTATAGCCACAGCTGGCCTGGAACAATGTAGCCCAGGCTGGCCTTCATCTCACAGAGATCTGCCTGCCTCTCCTCAGCCTCCTGAGTGCTGAAATTAAAGGTGTACATCACCACATCTGGCATGATTTGCTTTCTGAAGGAAAACTGTATCCACTCTGTAAACCTTCTGAAAATGGGGGCAGGTGTATTTAATTGTCATTGGGATCCAGGGATATGTTAACACCGAGAACCAGCATGGTTCAAATTTAGATTAGTTGTGCATTTGATGACTGGTTAAGCCTGAAGAAAAAAGACATTTTTAATCAAACTCCTCTCCGCCAAATAACCAGTAGAACCTATTTGGGTTATTTTTAGATGATACTCAGAGTGAAAAGAAACCAGATTGTCTTCTAGCTTTAAATTATTAAAGTTTATTTGCATCAAATACAAATAAAAAAAGAAAGAAAGAAAGGTAGTAATTTCCTGAATTGGACTCTGAAGGTGGAGTAGGCTTTCCATGCACTGTGCTCTCCGAAGGCCTGGTGGAACTGGGACTCCAGGAGCAAGGAGCGAAGCTCTTAGCGACACTGACACTGAAGGAGTGACTGCCCTCAACTCCTTTTGCAAGCCTGAGACAGTACCAAAGACAACACTCCATCTGCTGCTCTCTACCTACTCAGAGAAGGGGCGGAGACCCAGGCTGGGCGCTCTCTGAAGGCTCCTGGCGGCAGTGACAGAAGCATGGGTCTCTTTGGTTTTGCTTTTCATTTAAGTTTTCCATCAACTCACAGCTAAGGATTCTATTTTCCATTTTCAGAATGAAGCCAGTGAATTCATCTAATCAGGAAAAAATGGGCAGCCTTAAGGGGAAGCACCACCTGAGTCACAGCAGCAACATCCAGAGGTCGCAAAACTCCCAGGAGAGGCAAGCCCATGACCAGAGACAGTAATCTAGAAGGAGGAGGCCTCAGAGGCTTGAGAGCTGAGGAGAAGGTGGGACTAAAGCTGGGTGGGCCCATACTACCAAAGCAGCAAGCCATCGGTCCGTTTACTAGGGAAGGCAAAGCAAGCCCAGGGTCCACACCTTGAATACCAAGCACAGAAGTCTAAAAGTGCAGTCCGTGGCACTCAGAGAACCACCCACAGTATCGCAACAACAAACTAGTCACGAGCAGGCTCCAGTGGGATCCAGGCTCAAGCTGACTCTAGTTCTGACCAACAAATGCCCCACAAGGAGTGGCCAGCCTGTGAGCAGAATCCACTTCAAGAAGCTGCCATCTGTCCGCTTCTGTGGATCTAGAGACCTGAACTAGAAAAGCCCAGTGTCAGCACGAAGTCCTGTCACCCAGAGGATCAAGCATGCAACATTACTGTTGACAGCAGCACCATCCCCACTGAGGACCGTTCTAGAACACTTAAGGAGCGGGTTCTCTCAGTGAATCTGCCCAACGGCCAAGATTTCTGCCACTCTTGGAATAAATCACCATGAACCCCGTCTGTATGGAGGAGCCAGAATGATCTGAAAGATACATCTTGGACCCCAGAAAGACAAAAGGTCTGCTCTCCCAGAGGGGCACACGCCAGCTGGACAATCCAGGACCAGTAGTCCACATCGACGTAATTCCAGGACTTAACTCTGTATTCTTCCATTCTTTTCCAAGCCCACCTGGCCATTCCTGCACAAAGCTTATAAATCTGAAACCCATAATGCCACCTGGGGGTGTGAGATAACCCCAGCAGAACTTGTGTTCACTATCATCAAGGGCAAGTCTCCAGCTCCACCCTCCCCCCAAACCCCTGCCAGCCCCAGGTTAACTGGGGACTAGAATCAAAGGCTTTCTGTTTACCTGGGTTGCTTTTTGCTTTTTTGTCTCATATAGCCCAGGCTGGCCTTGAACTTCTGATCCTCCAGCCTCTGCCTCTCAAGTGCTTAGATTACAGGCATCCACTACCATTTCTGGTGAATCAAAGGCTTTGACTTCAAACCCTGCACCTGTGTATACTCTGCAGCCCTTCTCAGAGACTTAGAAGAGTTGCTCTCAAGAGAAGTGGGCAGCTAGGTCCCCAGGCCCATTCTGCCCTACAACACCTGTGGCAAAGGACTCCCCAGGCTCTGCAGGGCCAAAAGCCCATGTGAGAACCCTGGTCTCCTTTCCCCACCTAGATATGGTTCAGGCCCACCTCCACCTCTCCATGACAGTTCTGTGCCTACATTCAGGAAGCCTGGACTCTAGGCTGTGAAGGAGGAGAGTAGTAATACCAGGGTGCTTGATGAACACAGCTCAGGTCCTCCTGGGACCACACACATGAAGAGGTGTCCATTAAGGGCCTGGGTACTCTGGGGGAGGGACACCTATGCTATGAGCTGGCTGCCCCCACGGGGCCCTCCCTGGGCAGCCCTCCACCCTATTCCCCAGAGACCACTGCAGGGCTCTCAGAGTTCACAGCAGGTACCAGAGGGACGTCAAAGGGCGTGGGGTGGAGCTGACACAAGTTCAAGTCCCTGCAGTCCTGACTCTTGATGAAGAGCAGGCAGAGTCAGCTGTCAACACCACAGCTGCCTCCCAACTGTCCCCTCCAGGTCTTGTGGGTTCCAGCAAAATGCAACAGAGTCCACTGGTTGTCCAGGTCTCTTATCCGGCTGGACCAGCACTAGACTAGCGCCTCGCCAGCTCCGTGGTCTTGGGAAAACACTAGGTCAGGCTCGCCTGCCTCTTCCACTAGATGCAGCTGGTTTGCCTAAATTTCCACTGGCAGTGTGGGCAGGCGTGACAGCTGACGGGCACCTCTAAGCATCTTGGTGGTGACATAAGACAGCAGCCAGTATGGATCCATTTCACAGAGCAGCACAGAGATGGAAAGACCAGGGGGTGCACCATCACAGCTACCGCCCCTCAGACTGCAGCTGTTGCTATGGAGGACAATCTGAACAGCAGGGTTACATGGTCACACACAAAACTACCTGCGGGTCTCTGTCCTCTCAAAAGGAAGGGACTGATGCCCCCAAAGTGAATTCCAACTGAAAGGAGTAAGGGAGTTAGGGGGCTCCCATGAAGACATTCATAGGCATGCTGCCTACTCAGAAAAGTCCAGCAAAACGCAGCCTGGTGATCTGCAGAGTAAGAGCACCACCACTTCAAATGGGCCTGCCCCTGCTCACACTTCCCAGGAGTCTCTCCCAGCCACAGAATCGGTACCACAAGCCTAAGGTGGCAGGGCCGGGTGGAGTGGGGAACAGCAGCCAGTCTTGTTGGCAGTCTGCCCCTGCTTGGATTTCCATCCTGGAGTCACTAAGAGGCCTCCTACAGGATGTGTGTCCCAGTACCACAGCTCAGCTTGGTTCTTTTAAAATGACACAGGCCTAACAGGGTTACCTACATAAGCCCAGTCCAAAATCAGGGCATGGATGAAATTATTGGTGTGATATTTTCAAAACGCCCACTAAAATGAACGCATCATCATATTGAAAGGAACAACAACAACAACAGAAAAGACTGCATCAAAGAACTGACTGAAACAGTGAACTACTCATCAAACAGTCAACTTCTATATCCAGAATTTTGAGAAAGACTGAGAAAAAGATGAAAAACATGTTTGGCAGAATGCATGAGCTCTGGTGGGGTGGGGGGTAGGGAGGGGAACATGGGTCTAGATTTGATTTGTAACATAACCTTGTACAAAATATATATATATAAAACAATAAACTTAAAAAAAAATGAATGCATCGTTAACTAAAATCAAATATACAAGTTGCCTAAAACCGGCTGCATGATCCTAAAAGTGGCCTGGAGAAAGCTCTGGAAAGCCATGCTCTGGCCTGGCTCTTGGTCTGGATCACTGTCTGCCCAGTACGGACCACTGCTAGCAGAAACAGGCAGGAAAGAAGTGGGCTGGGAGCTGCAGGGAAGGGACAGCCAGTGAGCGGGAAGCCTAATGCTCTGGGATGTGCGGGGCCGGCCACAGCCACACGTGCAGGCCCCCTCAGCCTTTGCGCTCAGCCCAATCTACAACTCGGCAGAGGAAATTTCAGTTTTCATGTTTGGAGCCTCTAGAAATACTGCCACCATGGGCTTCACTGCTGCGCTGTGGCACTTCTGGATCTGAGGATGGAAGGCCACCCCGCCCTAGCCATGTCACCACACAGTTGAGCACGTCCTGTGGGCAAGGCATTTGAAAGTTTAGTTTTGGAGCTGGAGAGATGGCCTAGCGGTTAAGAGCACCAAATGCTCTTGCAGAGGACCCGGGTTCGATCCCCAGCACCCACATGGCAGCCAAGAACCGTCTGAACTCCAATTCCAGGAGAACTCCAGTTCCAGGGGAATCAGATGCCCTCTTCTGACCTCCGCGGCATTTCACAACACAGATGCACAAACCTGCATGCAGACAGTACATACATACACATAGAAAATAAATAAATAAAAATTAAAAAAAAAGAAACTTTAGTTTTACATATTTCACGTGTCTGTCTGAACTCACTAAGACGATACCTCCTCCTTTCGCTAGACTATTTACATATGAGGAAACTGAAATGCAGTGAGCTGAAAGAGGACTTTGGCACTACCTGCCTAACCATTCTGTGTAAGTACAGGGAAACTGAGGCCCGTAAGGCCACAGAAGGGGAGTGACTTACCCCCTTCTCTACAGGGAAGGGGAGTGACTTTCCCCCTTATATGGCCTTACAGGCCTCACACCAATTTGTTTTTAGTTAACAATGCATTCTTTTTTTTTTCTTTTTTTAATTTATTGTTATATATATAGATATATAGATATTAGAAGAACTCAACAGGGCCAGGTGGATCCACCTTTCCTGCATGCATGAACTTTATGGGACTTTTCTACCTACCAGCTACACATGCCACCAGGTCACTCAGTGCCTGCACACAGCATTCTCAGGAGAAGATGAGACAGTCCAGGTGAAGCTCTGTGTGGCAGTGCTGTTGAAGAGTACGGCTCAGAAAGCTCTGTCCCGAACCAACACTGAAGGTGGCTCCGTGGAAAAGTACAACTTTCTTCTCATAGGCACTTGTTTATAGAGCTGCCTGCAGACAGCCTGGATAAGCTAGGGATTTCCTGATTCCTGGGGCCTCACATCTGGCAATAACTTAGATGGGTGGATAGATGAACAAATGCATGAATAAGTAAGTAAGTGAATGGTGGTGTCCCACGCTATAAGAAGTACTTGGGGCCAGGCATGGTGGCGCATGCCTTTAGTCCCGGCACTCGGGAGGCAGAGGCGGGTGGATTTGTGAGTTCAAGGCCAGCCTGGTCTACAGAGCAAGTTCCAGGTCAGGTGGGACTAAAGAGAGACCCTGACTCAAAAAGACCCCCCCCCCAAAAAAAAAGACGTACTTGGTATCCATGGCTGGATATGATAATGAATGGATGGATGGATGGAAAAAAATAAAACATTGAAATCTGAGTCTTGGTTCAAAAACAGCATTTAGTAACTGTGGTATGAGTTACTACCTATATGGGAGAATGAGATGGAGGGAGGAAAGGAAGGACTGAGAAACACAAGGAAAAAGAGTTGGGCACAGTGGCACATACCTTTGAAGCCTTTGACCTCAGGGTGCAGAAAGGCAGGCAGATCTCTGTGAGTTTGAGGGTACCTCTCTACACCCCCACACTGGAGACTCCAGGTCTGTGAAGGTAGCTACAGGACACAGACTCCATCAGGAATCATAAACTGCCTGACTTACTAACTAGTACCCTAAACAAGCTGATTGACTTTGTTCCTGTCCCACCACAGGAACAAAGTCAATCAGCTCTGGTCTTCCTAGAAAAAAAATCCAGTCCAGTGCAAGTGGCATCACCCCTGCCAAGCTAGGACTTCTGCCTCCCTGCTGGCTGGACCATCACTAAAGTAAGCTCTGTTCATCTTGGATGGTATTGGCATCCATTTATCCCATCGAGTCTCCAGTCATTCTCCAAATATCTACAGAGTGCCAATCTTGTGCCACAGTCTCACCCAAACAAAGCCCTGCCCCCTGGGGACTGCCTCTGGGCATCAGAACAGAGCTAGAGAGCCTGACTTTAAATCTCAGCTCCACCAGTGACCAGCTGTGTGGACTGGGGGTTGTTACAAAACCTCCTACTCACCAAGAAGGAAATGGGCAGAGCAACCCTCTGTCTCCTGGCTGCCATGAGGATCAAAGCAGAGAAGTCAAGCCAGGTTAAGCACTCGGGCCCAACTTGGCACTGGGAAACACTCAATGCACTATCAAGGCAGGACGCTTCCATATCAGTGGCAACCTGAATAGAGACCCAGTGCATGCAGCCTGGCCAACTATGCCCCTGTTGTTCCTACGAGCACCCCGAGTTTGTGACCTCCACACACCACCCTGCTAACTTCATGAGAAAGAAAAAGCCAAGCCCACTATCTTAACATTGAGCTCCAACACAAAATCTGAGCTTAGAAGAACCCTGCAGTGGAATGAACACACACACACACACACACACACACACACACACACACACACACACACGCCAGTAGTTAAATCCCTTCTGCAATGAGGTTTGGTTCCTTCCACTAATATAGAGTTCTGTCCCCTCTGAACTCTCTTAACATGTAAGAAGAAAAGTTTCATCATGAGCCCTGAAAGAGCAGCTGCTGGCCACCTCTTGGGGACAGGCATGACAGGGACCCTGATGCCAATTATCCTTCAAACAGAAAGACAATGAGTCACCTGTTGCCTGGCAGCCATATTTAAAGTGACATTGCAATTTACATTCTTCTATTCCTTCAGCAACTATTAATGAGCACCACTTCTGCCAGCCTGTTGCACGCTCTAGGGACCGGTGTGATCACAGCCAAGCCCCTGCCCTCAGCAGGCTTTCAGCATAACAAGAGACCCAGCTCTCCAGCTGAACAGAACAAGACATCAGCAGGTGGTGCCACGAGGACAGGAGAAGCAGGAGACAGTGGAGGACGGACCACCCTGCTGAGTAACAAGGCAGCCAGCGAGCAGACACCTGACACAGAGCAGAGCTGGGGACAGCACTCCAGGCTTGGGGTTGTCGGTGAACATCCCTCCCCCACAAAACAGGGCGAGCCAATGTGGAGACATTTTCTGAGATTCTACTCTGATATTTCTTTCCTTCAGCCAAGTACTGCAGGGAAGGAAGTGGAACAGGCAGGGAGGATGTAGAAGGGGGTCAGTAAGCACTCAGGGGTACCCAGCTCAAAAGGCACAAGGACATCAGGGATGCAAGTCAGGGTCCTCACAGAACAAAGGGAAAAAAGGTAAAGAATCATTAAGCCTTCAGAAGGTACAAGTCAAGCTGTGCCCAGATCCCTACAGGGACCCACTCACTGTGTGACCTGATGCTGCTCTCTCACCCTCTCTGGTCTTAGTTCTGGCAACAGCTCATCGAGGCTGAACACCCTCCACGCAGGTGCTGGCAGGACCCTGGAGTCCGCCGAATCTGCCGTTCCATGCGAGATGCACCCACATTCCTCCACCCCACTGCGCCATCCTCACACCCGTGCCAGCAACACCACGCAGGATTGGTACTCCTGCCAAAATAGCTATTAACCCAGTAGCCAATAATAACATGTTATCCTATCAATTTGCTGCTGAAATGCTGTGTAATTGCAGAACCCAAGTTTGCCATCTCGGTAGCCTGGTTACCACATAAACAGAAGGACCTCACCAGTCGCCTCCCAAGGAGCGATCCTCACATCCCAGCCCACTCACCTCCAGCAAGGCCGCAGTAACCCGTCCAGCATCCTGGCTCCTTGTCCTCTGGGCAGAGATGGTACAATGCTCTGTGGGTGCCGAGGTCAAGCCAGGAGCCAGAACCCCCGCCCCCTCAAGCCTCCTAGTTGGCCAGGGTCTGTGAGGCAGTAAGTCAGGCAGGTAAGGAAGGCGCAGAAGGGCTGGGACCAAGGGGGCAGCACCCAAACTCCAAAGGCACACAGACCAAAGGGATGCAAGCCAGGACTCCACACAGGACAGGGACAACAGGAAGCCAGCAGGTAGGTCAAGGAGGGAAGGGCACGGGAGAATGAAGAGAGTGCTGTCAGACCGGAAAGCAGGTGCTCCCTGATGGCTGCCTCGCTCCCACACTACCGACCCCCAAAAGGTCTGGCACTCCAGCCAACAGTGCCTCCTTAGCAGCCTGTCTGCCATTTTACCCCCTTGTTTCAGAAAAAAAAGTTTGCTCCCTTCTGGATTTCACACACCGCACATCAGTCCACTCTCAACAGGCTGGGAGCTTCCAGTGGGACTTGGCGTCCTGTGCAGACTGCAGTCTGCCAGATTCGCCCTTCCTTCTTCCCAGGGCCAGCCCTGTGCCTCCCGCTCCACCCCCGTACCTTTCCCATACTCACCAGGGTGCCTTGGGGGAGAGTGGCTGGTCCCAAGAGGGCCAGAACTGAGCCCCTGTTCCCAGCACTGAGAGGGCACTTGAAGCCGGGACAGACACTTCCCACTGGCCCACTGGTGACCTCAGCCACGGGATGCATCTCCACCCGCCCCTCCTCACCAGCCGGGGAAGGCTGGGCCCAGGGTGTGCTGCTCCCACTTCGGGCTTGGCGGGGAATTCGGCTAGTGGGGAGAGGACGGGCCTTGGGGAGGGAGGGGCAGCAGATGGAGGAAAAGACAGAGCAGGCCAAGCTTAGGCCATGTGGCCAGATGTTGGCTCAATGGAGGCCCAGGCCCCAGGGGCGCCCAGAAAGCTCTGCCTCCCCCTGTCTTAGGAATCTGCAGAGGAGGAGGGCTGGGGCTGGCACAGAGCCAGTGCCTGGCCCTGAGGCTGAGGAGAAGACCACAGACAGGCAGCAAAGGGGCTCTTGGTCAAGCCCCGTTGGCCAGCACAGGATGGGGGACAGCCTTTCAGAGGCCCCAGGGTGGGGTGGGTGGGGTGCTGTCTGCGGGAAGCAGCCCTCAGCAAATGAAAACCAGGCCTAGAAATTGGCCGGAGGCTACTCAGCTCCAGGGAGATCGGCTGCTGGCTAAGGTGCCCAGCCGAGCAGTGGTGTTCAACGAGGAAGGGCAGGAAGGGAACCCAGAGCAGACTGAGCTGGCCAGCGACTGCAGCAACCACACGGTCCCAGTCGCTTATTTCTGTGCTCTGAGCACCCTTGGCGGCGGGCACACTACACTCTCAAGGTCTGCTTGGCCATAAGGGTTGTAAAAAGCCTTGCAATTCTTCCCTCTGCTTCCCTCTGTGAGGCTGTCAGGCAGGTTCCCAGCAAAGCCAGGCCTGAGGTCAAGACAGGCAGGCAGGTGTGAGCTCCCCGCCTTCATGGCATGGTGTTTGGAATTCGTCCCCGCCACACCAGAAGAAGAACGGCCTCCACTCCATGGAGGAGTGAGGCTGCCTGTTACACACAACTGTGGCCAACATTTCATAATTAGTGGGAACCCAAGTCCTGACACACAGAGCTGGGCATGTGCCAGATGCCAGCCACCCATTTATCACTCATTCACTCAACCAATCTTTCCACAGAGGTTTATAACCTACTGTTGATGGCTCCCTGGCACTTCGGTGTTGGGGGCAGGAAGATGAGCCCCACAGATGGTGGGGTTCCCATCAAGCCAGTGAGGGTGACTAACACTGGAAACTCCATGAGACTATGGGAGAACAGAGGTGCTAGGAGGCTTCCAGGGAAAAGTAACTTATGTGAGCCTTGCAAGGCAACAAGGGAGGGAAACTGAGTCCAGGTGGCCTTCAGACAAAGGTCAGGAGGAGACTGAAGCCTGGAAGACGTGAAGTAGGCCTCATTCGGGCCTTCCACTCACCCACAGTGGGTGGCTCACCCCGGCCCCCAGCTCAGGACGGGGCCCCATGGCACCTCTAGAGGCCATTCCCACAGAGTCCTCATCAAACCCTCATTCCCAGCAGAAATTCTTGTTGAATATTTTCACTGTGTTTATTTTTAAGGGAGGCTGGGAAGAGAGAAGGGAGACCTGAGATCTTTTTTTTTCGGGGAGGTGGGAGGCGGTCAATAAATAAATAGAGTCTAGAGGAAAGGGTGCAGAAAGGTCCCTGCATCTGTATCCACTGAACAAATTAAAATTAGTTCATTTAATTGGAGCCTAATGGCCTGCTGTCCTGAGTGGGTCCCTACACGCAAACTTCACAGCATCAAGAACACGGGCCAATGTTGGTTTATCCTGCAACAAAGGGATTTTCTAAATAGTGTGATCAAAATGCAGAGAAGGCAGCAGTGAGCTGGGGAGACAAAATGCAGCCGCCCCACACACCCCTCCCAACTTGGTCTCTTTGAATGGAATTATTCTTTGGCTTTTGTTTTAATTATCCGAACATGTGTGTAACTGTATTCTACAAAGTGTATCATCCAAGCAGAGGTAGAAACCCAAGCCCCATCAGATATTCCTGGGGCCCTCATTTAAGTCTTGAGCCTTAAACACCAGCCTGGAACACAAGTACAGACACGCAGCCACCTACACACACCCTAGTTACATGCACATGCACAGATTCACAGACACTCGGGTCTATGCACAAAGTCCCATATTGCTGTCACATACCTGCAGTTATATATGCATGGTCACACACGTGCACAGCTATACAACACACAGTAACACACCACATGCAGGTATGTGTGCACACAATACTCTCAGCTCCTCCGTTCTTGCCAAACAGCTGGAGGCGGGGGAGACCCAGCTCACCAGACCCCCAGGGAGGACAACTGTGTGCACACCTGAGGCCCAGGCTGGTAGCAAGGACTCTTATCTCCCTGGAGCCCTGTCTCTACTTAACTTGCCACCTGGGCTCAGTCATTAGGGCAACTGAGGAGGGGGAAACAAAGGCCAGGGGAGGGGTGGAGGTGACCAGGAAGAAGGCATGGGATGAAGGAGCAGGTTGCTGGGTAAGCACAAGGCAGGGACTGCTCCAGGCCCAGCCAGCTTCTACCAACACCCAACTCTACTACCTTCTCAGGGCCCAGGCCAGCTACTCTATGGCCTTGAGCTTGGGTCCAGAGCTACCTGGGGTTCTGGAGTTGGGCTGGTCTGGTGAACCTTAGCTCCACCACATCCTCGTCCATGGGATGGGAGCCAAAAGCAGCCCACCTCAGAGTGTGCTTGGGCTGATTCAGTAGCAAAGGCCACATAATGTCCAGCAAGGAACAAACCCATGTATCTGCCACTTGTCACATTAGCAGTTGTTACACTGCAGGGCTGGTATTCAAGTAATCTTTGTTTGTTTAATAATGGCAACAGT
The DNA here is from genome assembly GCA_009823505.1 of Rhizomys pruinosus. Taxonomy (NCBI): domain Eukaryota; kingdom Metazoa; phylum Chordata; class Mammalia; order Rodentia; family Spalacidae; genus Rhizomys; species Rhizomys pruinosus. Next base: position 2,555,028 of record VZQC01011742.1, on the reverse strand, counting down.
GATGCTAATTTAGGCTTTTTCCTTTGACAAGGTCAAAACCCAATTAGATATTTTGAGGGACAGACCAAAATCACATAACTTTATCATGGTATATCAATGTAACTGATCTGGAATTATTACTGTCAATCTTACTGTGTCTAGTTTAGAAATTAATCTTTCTCATAGGTATATGTAAGGAAAATCAAGGTCTTACTTGGGCTTGATAAGAGCTGAGGTTTCAGGCATGGTTTTAACATGAATCCCTCATGGATAAAGGGGAGCTATGATCCACGTGGCATATAGCACATGGATACTGACCAGAAGGAAGGGAAGCAATGGTCCACATGGCATATACCACATGGATACTGACCAAAAGGAAGGGAATCGATGGTCCACGTGGCATATAGCACATGGATACTGACCAAAAGGAAGGGGAGCTATGGTCCACGTGGCATATACCACATGGATACTGACCAGAAGGAAGGGAAGCTATGGTCCACGTGGCATATACCACATGGATACTGACCAAAAGGAAGGGAATCGATGGTCCATGTGACATATAGCACATGGACACTGACCAAAAGGAAGGGGAGCAATGGTCCACATGGCATATACCACATGGATACTGACCAAAAGGAAGGGAATCCATGGTCCACGTGGCATATAGCACATGGATACTGACAAGAAGGAAGGGAAGCAATGGTCCACATGGCATATACCACATGGATACTGACCAAAAGGAAAGGAATCGATGGTCCACGTGGCATATAGCACATGGATATTGACCAGAAGGGGAGCTATGGTCCATGTGGCATATACACATGGATACTGACCAAAAGGAAGGGAATCGATGGTCCACGTGGCATATAGCACATGGATACTGACAAGAAGGAAGGGAAGCAATGGTCCACGTGGCATATACCACATGGATACTGACCAAAAGGAAGGGAATCGATAGTCCACGTGGCATATAGTACATGGATACTGACCAGAAGGGGAGCTATGGTCCACGTGGCATATACCACATAGATACTGACCAAAAGGAAGGGGATCGATGGTCCATGTGTCATATACCACATGGATACTGACCAAAACGAAGGGGAGCAATGGTCCACATGGTATATACCACATGGATACTGACCAGAAGGAAGAGGAGCTATGGTCCATGTGGCATATACCACATGGATACTGACCAGAAGGGGAGCTATGGTCCACAGAGCATATAGCACATGGATACTGACCAGAAGGAAGGGAAGCAATGGTCCACGTGGCATATACCACATGGATACTGTTCTAGTTTGTGTTCCATTGCTGTGACAAACACTCTGACCAACACCAACTTGGGGAGGAAAGGGTTTATTCAGCTTACATCTCCTGGGTCACAGTTCATCACTCAGGGAGCCCAAGGCAGGAACTCAGGGCAGGAACATGGAGGCAGGAGCTGAAGCACAAGCCATGGAGGAATGCTGTTCACTGGCTTGCTCTCCTGGCTCATGCCCAGCCCTCCTTCTTATACAGTACGCAACAACCTGCCCAGGGTGGAACCACTCTTGTGGGCTGGGGCCCCCCCGACTGCTCGACCATCAAGACAATACTCCACAGATGTGGCCATAGGCCAATCCAATTGAGCTAATTCCCCAACTGAGGCTCCCACAACCCGGGTTTGTCAAGTTGACACTAAAGCTATCCAGCACAGATACTGACCAGAGGAAGGGGAGAGATGGTCCATGTGGCATATAGCACATGGAAACTGACCAAAAGGAAGGGGAGCCTTGGTCCACATGGCATATAGTACATGGATACTGACCAGAAGGAAGGGGAGTTATGGTCCACGTGGCATATAGCACATGGATACTGACCAGAAGGAAGGGGAGCTATGGTCCACGTGGCATATACCACATGGATACTGACCAGAAGGGGAGCTATGGTCCACGTGGCATATACCACATGGATACTGACCAGAAGGGGAGCTATGGTCCACGTGGCATATACCACATGGATACTAACCAGAAGGGGAGCTATGGTCCACGTGGCATATACCACATGGATACTGACCAGAAGGAGAGCTATGGTCCATGTGGCATATAACACACGGATAGACCAGAAGGAAGGGGAGTGATGGTCCACGTGGCATATACCACATGGATACTGACCAGAAGGAAGGGGAGTGATGGTCCACGTGGCATATACCACATGGATACTGACCAGAAGGAAGGGGAGTGATGGTCCACATGGCATATAGCACATGGATACTGACCAGAAGGAAGGGAAGCAAAGGTCCAGTGGCATATACCACATGGATACTGACCAGAAGGGGAGCTATGGTCCATGTGGCATATACCACATGGATACTGACCAGAAGGGGAGCGATGGTCCACATGGCATATACCACATGATACTGACCAGAAGGGGAGCGATGGTCCACATGGCATATAGCACATGGATACTGACCGAAGGAAGAGAAGCAATGGTCCAGTGGCATATACCACATGGATACTGAACACATAGCACACATTTCCATCGAGCTACTCACAATGGTGTGCAATGTAAAACTTTGAAAGTGTACACTTCTGAAATGTTCCATTTTAAATCTTCAGAACATAATTGACCTTGATTATGTGAGACCTTGGAAATCAAACTGAATATAGAGAGAATTACTATAAAGACAAGAAATTAAATAAAGGATAAAGAATGATAAACCCAAATGATGAAAAGATTTCTAGAAAGGTTTCTGATCCACAGTCAGATGGCATTTTGTGAACATCTACCCTTTCTGATTTTTATAGCAACACTCTTCGGTCAGTACAGTTGTCATCTGCACTCCCCAGAAAAGAAAACAAGAAGCCTGAACTGGTACAGGAGTAATGAGTGCAGAGGGGGTGCCCAGCCCAGCCTGCTCCACACTGCCACTTTGCACAGATAGACTTCCAGGGCTAAACCCCCAACAAAGGATTACTTCTGCAGAGCTGCGGCAGCTGCTGAAGCTGGCTGCTGACTTCTGGGACTTCACAAGCCTTGGAGCTTCCAACCCGAACCCAGATGTGCAGCCTTTTTCCACATAATGTACCCGAGTCTCTCAGACCATGTGCTAAGGAGACACTGGGCAAGGTCCCCTTTCTCATTCCACAGATTTGGAAACAGAGGCCAGAAACAGTGGGAATGGAAGCTCAAGCTCCAAGGGCTGCAGGAGCTTGCAAGGCCAGCCAAGACACAGGCAGCTGGCAGGGAGGCTCAGAAAGCACAGGAATGGAACAGGGAGCAGAAGCAGTCCTGACTCTGTCTCATCTCTGTCATGAGCCTCACAAGAGATCAGCCTATCGTATCTAGTAAGCAGGACTCGCACCTTACGTCCAACAAGACCATCACTGCAGACTCCCCATAGCCGTCTTCATTCCATGATGGGCAGGCAGCTGGCAGAGCTCCTAGACAGATCCAAGCGGAACCCCACCCTGAGGGCATCTGACAGGGAAAGGTTACACCTGGACTCGCTAGGACGTCCAGCAAACTCCACTCTCTCACCATCAGGATTCAGAAAAGAAACTAAAAGAGAATATGGACAATGATTCCCTGCTCAGGGCTGTGGAGCCTACTGAGCCTCAGTTTCCACTTCACACAGTTGCAGGTGAGAAGAATGGCTGGGAAAATGCTCTGCGCACCAGAAAATGCTGCTGCAAGGTGTGGGATTATTGGGGCAACTGGGAAAGGAAGGGGAGGAAGTGCCGGAGGCGACTTGCTTGCTCTCCTCAGTCAAGGAAGTGGCCTAAAAGAGGAAGGAGGAAAGGCGGTGAAAGTGAAGTCAAGGGAGGCTGGCACTCTACTAGATGCTCACCTGGCACCCAGAATGTAGGCAGCAGCTGCACCCCAGCAGTTATGGCTGGTGACGATCAAAAGGCTGACATGCTGCCACTCAGCACAACATCCAGCACAAAGTAAGTGCTGTCAACTCAGTGCAGCACCCAGCACATAGTAGGTGCTGTCAACTTAGCACAGCGCCCAGCACATAGTAGGTGCTGCCACTCAGCACAGCACCCAGCACAAAGTAGATGCTGTCAACTTAGCACAGCACCCAGCACATAGTAGGTGCTGCCATTCAGCACAGCACCCAGCACATAATAGGTGCTGTCAACTGAGCACAGCACCCAGCACACAGTAGGTGCTGTCACATGGTAAATAGTACCAACTGGCTGACATCAGGTTTTCCCAGGCCCTGGCCCCTAGAAAAATGCTACTGTAAGCCAGAAAAATATGTGTGGCTCCTTCAAAGAAAGCAGGCCATATAGCAGTGTGCCTCGAGGAAGGTTATGGGTCACCAAAACACCAGATCTCTCAAGGTCATGACCACAGGACTACGGAAGTAGAGTCACAGTGACCGCCTTACTGCCAGGCTCTGCCAGGTGCAGACAGCACTCTGGGGCCAAGAAGTAGGGCAGATGGGAGTGAGGGCCCTGCTCTCCAGCCCTGCCCACCTTCACCCCTATGCCATCTCCACCAAGGAAGGGCACATCCCTGTCTGAGACTTGGTTTCCCTATGTGCTCCAACACCCTGCAACCCCAAAGCTCTGAAACCCAAGGGGGCACAGCACAGCACAGCACAGCACAGCATAGCACCTCATTCTGAGCCAGGGTAGACTTCATTTAATCTGAAGCAAGAATTCTCTTAATTGCTGGCTTTTATAACCCAAACACTGAGCTGAAGTACAGCTAGCTGACAATGCAGTCTTGAGGCAAGATTTTTAAGCTTTTTTTTTTTACCAAAGTGGGGAGGAGGACCTCTTTAAAAAGCTGTCATGTGGAAGGGATTGCGCCCGCACCTAAGCAAACACTCAACGTCCAGAGAGAAGCACACAGTCAGCCTAGGGGCGCAGGCATAAAACACAGACTAATGTCTTATTGGGGAGTCAACATCAACATATAAAGGGTGGCTTGCCTCCATTCTCCTAATTGCCTTCCTTTGCAGGCACACGAGGCTTCCCATCGCACAGCCTTCCCGTGCCTAGGAAGGCCCAGCATCCCTCATTAGCTGAGCCTGGCCACCCGGGGGACACGGGAGAAATGGTGTCAGCAATGGTGTCGGCGTGCACCTGGCATATCTTTTAACACAGGATGACTGCCCCAGGGAACGGGGTCTGTAAAGAGGATCGCTTCCGTACCATTCTATCAAGAGGCATAGGCCAGGTTGCACCCACCTCAAGGCTGACTCCAGGGCATGGTCTTGAACCTTCCTTGAGGTCCCAAACACAAATGACCCTACTACAGGCCATCCCTCCTCCAGCCAAGAGGAAGGATATGGACATATGAGATACACACACATGATGGGCCAGGACGAGGAACAAACGGATGAAGGGCTCTGCCTGTGTGGCCAAGAGGAACAGAAAGAAGGGAAAAGCTGGCTATCGGGCAAAGCCATTCTGCCAAGGGCCACGCGACAGCTCCACCTAACATCCACTGAGCACTGACTGTGTGAGCATCCCAAATACTCTACACAGGACAGGCCCAGCACCTGCAGCCGGGCAGGGCCAGCAATCAGATCTTCTTATCTTCTAGGAAGGGAACTGTTTTCTTGAATAGTCAGGGACTCCACAGCAACCAACATTATGAATGTTTCTGTAGCAAAAAGAACCCCCCCCCCAAAAAAAAACCATACAAACAGGCTTACATCAGCTTGGTTGAAATTGAATCACTAAATCAGACACAGGCACACACAGGCACACACACACACACACACACACACACACACACACACACGTAGTTGGAAGCTTTCCAGAACTCAGAACTGTGAATAAGGCATTACACATCTATACTGTGTCTTTATTCTTGTGTGTATTGTTGCTATTCCTGCTTCCCAGGAGGAAAAGTGAGGCACAGAGAGGACCCGATGTCCTCACAGTCACTGGTGACCAAAGGTAAACCATACCCAAAGGAGCTGACTAAAGTACTGTGCCACAGATCAGTAGCTTCCTTAGGAAAAGCCAAGCCCAGGAGTGCTTCAGTGGGTGTCCCCAGAGTGTAGGACTTGCCCCAAACAACACAGGAGACAGCAGCCCCGGCAGGAGGCTCCCGACCTGGAAACCACGCAGTGACAGTGCCACCCTGAACTGCGTGGCCCTTGCTGGAGTGCAGGAGTCCAGAGGCCAGCCACGGGCAGGTAAAGCTCGCCACCCACCCTGGTGACCAGCTAGTAACTCTCTACCCCATAAAGTCTGCATAGATCATGTTATCTACAACAAATATGCTGTCAGTGTCCCCAGCTTGGGAGAGACAGGCCGAGGCTATAGGCAGGACTCCTGGCCAGGAGGGGCAGGGAACTCACTTCTTCTTCCAAAGGATGCTGGGACCCCAATGACCCCTCGGGAACACTCTTGGCCAGCTTCTCATCATCAGCACATTTTTCAACTATGAGAAAAGACTCCCACATGAGCAAAATTCTGATGATACATTATCAAATAATTACATGGCAATTTCATAGGTATTAGGAGAACCTCCCCATCATGAGGACCTCTGGTGTTCTGTTCTATTGGGGCAGCCTGGACTTGAGGTTTGTTAAGGAAAACTCCAGCTACAAGTGGCCATTTCTCGTTGCTTTGGTGTCTAATTAAAAATCAAAGCAGGCACCTTTTTTCAGAAAACTAAGTAGATGGAAGTATCTGCATCAGACTCGGGAGCCCCAAAACATGGGTGTATACACACAATGGCAGACATCTGTACATGCTTATGACTGGTATACACACATGCATGCATGATCTTCTTTCCCTAATGCCTGGAAATCCCAGTCTAGTCACCAGGAAGTCACCTTCGAGGGCTCTGGAAGGCCTGAGCTTGTGAGTGCCCACAGGAAGAAATACTCGCCGTGAGCAGAGCAGGCTCTGACAGTGTGGGCTGATAGCAGCTCCAAGGCAGAACCAGCGCAACAGCAGCACAGACATGGAGGGAGCACAGACAGTCCCCTGGAGCTTGGGAGCTCAGTCCTGGCCAAGAGGCCAGGGTCACCGAGGGCAGGTAGGAGCAAATAACAAGGGCTAAGGCAACAACAGCAGTGGGCATCCTGAGAACAGGCATTGCCGCAGAAAGCAGGGAGACACGAGTACGACAGAACCTCAGCCAGGGCACTGTGGTCTCTATAAATTTGCCCATACATTGAGCAAAAGGACAGAAAAATAATAACAGGCCAGGAGTGGTGGCGCATACCTTTAATCCTAGCACGTGGGAGGCAAAGGCAGGTGAATCTTTGTGAGTTCAAAGCCAGCCTGGTCTACAGAGTGAGTTCCAGGACAGCTGGGGCTACAGGGAGACCCTGTCTCGAAAAGACCAAAAAAATAAAAATAAAAAAAGAAAAGAAAAGAAAAAGAAAAAGAATAACAGGACAGTGAATCCTGGTATCACCCTGAGAAGCAGGGTGAGTATGAAGAGGAAGAACATGGTCATCCTTCCCATCAGCTTCAGTGTCCTCAGTCTGTCTTATCCAAGTGTCCCACGTGTCTAAGGTGTGTGACAAGTATGTGCTCAGGGTCTGTAACGTCTCCTCCGCCAGCAGCAGCCAGTGCCTGTCTTACACAGAAGTTGGTATCTGGGCAACTGAGCTACAGCTGATGCCCCTGGTACATCACTCACCTTCCAGAGACAGTAATGGGGCTCTGAGAAGTGATGTCACTCACCAGTCAGGGGAGGAGTCCACTCTGGGCCCACTAAGCAGGAGTGAGACGTGTACTAGGCAGGATTTCATGGGGTCCTGAACAGAAAGCAAAGCCCAGAGCCCAGCAAGGACTCCCCTCCTCTGAAATGCTCAGGGTACAGGGCACCCAGTGACACTTCACAGAGGGGGACGGCAAGGTCACCAATGGGATGGTCTGAGTAACTCCAGTACCCACGAGCCCCCAGCAGCCAGCTTGTCTCAGGAATAGACTCAGTCCCACCCCTCCTGCTCCACCCCTCACTTCCTCTCGTTCTCCTCTATCCCTTGAAAGAAGAAAACTGCAAGAGCAGAGAGCAAGGGCAACAAGACACCCTTCCCACCATGCCGACAGACAAACACCTCAATAAGTGAAGAACTGCCTGTGGCAGGAGGGCGGCACACAGCTGCGAGGAGTTCCTCGTGCCAGCGTTACGGAGTGGAAACCCAGTTGACACTTGGAACTGGGTGACCCTAGAGCTATCACTTAACTTCTCTAAACTTCAGTTTCCTCTATTTACTGGCCGTTTCATGCAGCAAAGATTACACGGAGGGCCATCATACATGGCAGGTGCTAAGAGGGAGTAGAGAAAGGACAGTCAAACAAGGCTTGTGGGTCCAAAGCCCACCCTTGACCATATTGGAAGCCACACATCACCACTCATGTGGGAACCATTAATGGGGCCACTGTGAACTAGGTAGCTGGAGGCCTAGGAATTCCAGGATTTCAGTCACACCCGGGATCCTTCCTGCTGGGTGATGCCCAGCATCAGGGGCTGCCTGCCACCCTGTGCTCCCACAGCACCATCAGCTGGGACTGGCACACTGAAGCACAGGCTGCATGGCCTCCTCCACGCTGCCTCTGCCCCGCCCCCTCCAGCTGCCTTTGCGCCTGCTGCCGGCACTGCTCATTTCCAGGCAAATGTTCTAGTTAATTAAAACACACCCAAGTGCTCACACGCACACGAAGCCAAGCTACAAAATCTGCGCTAGCAAACAGCGGCTCCAGCATGAGATGGATACGGGCCAGGGAGGTTTCCAAAGCTGATGTTATCAGCACCCAAACTGAGCTCACAGTTCCACCTACACACACACACACACACACACACACACACACACACACACACGCACACACACACACGCACACACGTATACACACGTGTGCTTGTGCAAATGTACCTGTGTACCTGCAAGCCATGTGCACTTCACATGTGTTCTGTACACACCCACGTCTACAAACCTACACATTGACCTTCACAAATACACACACTCACACGGCGTGCACACACACACACACACACACACACACACGTGCAAGTACACCACCCCCTCCCCAAAATTCTTCTCCAGTTAGTGAGGTCCTCCAGCCTAAAGCACGGGCTGTGGTTAGCAAACAAATGCTTATTGCACAAGAGGATGAATGAACAAATACATGAATCAAATTCTGGAAAAAACAGGAACAGCCTGGCTCTGGCCCACAAACCCAGTTTTACGTCATCACAGATTAAATTCCCCAAAGACTGGAAAATGCAAAGGACTGAAGACGACTTCCTTTCTATCCATTTGGAAAATTTACATTCCCAGACCTGGGCATCTAGACAACCTAGAAATGGCAAGAGAAGGCTGTGGTTCCCAGCTAGGAGGTGGAAGACAATCGTTTCTAATCCCCTGTTCTGAGAAGCACAGAGGAGAGCTATCTGGTGGCCCACAAGACTTCCTCACTGCCTGTACTGAGATAGGTGGAGCCTCTCACATGGAAAACTCAGCTAGTCACAGGCAAGCCTGCCCAGGACCAACTGCAAGGAGACTACCTGGAGCGAGACCCACGAACAGTGGTGCTCGTCACATCAGACCAACGCTCGCACAAGACCGTAGGTCATTCGGAGCCCCAGATGGAGCATGACGAAGATTGCTGTTTGAGGAAATGGGGAGAGCTGCCCTGCGTGTGTCACACGGACAACTGACCTTCACACTCGTGGCTGGGGCTGGCACAGCTCTGAAGAGAGCAGAAGCCATGGGAAGTGTGCGTAGGAAAGGGCAGCTCTCGTCAGAGCTGAGGTTCTAATGTGACAGTGAGCGAATGAAAAACAAAGTGCTGAGGACCAGCAGCCCAGAGCTCACCTGGAGCCAGGCAGAAATGCACTGCCCTCCCCACCTCAACTGCTTGTTGAGACTCTGTGCTAAACACATTTTACTAGTGAGGTATTAAGAATGAAATCAGGGGCTGGAGAGATGGCCTAGCAGTTAAGAGCGCCGATTGCTCTTGCAGAGGACCAGGGTTCGATCCCCAGCACCCACATGGCAGCTGAGAACTGTCTTTAATTCCAGTTCCAGGGGAATCCGACGCCCTCTTCTGACCTCCGCGGCACTGCACTACATGGGAACACAAACCTACATGCAGACAGTACATTCATACACATACGAAAATAAATAAAAAAAAAAAAAACAATGAAATCAAAATCTCATTTTTCCTCTAGATCTAGGTACCTTATTTTCCAAACAGCTGGGAACGTTGGGACAGATGTACTTCAGCCGCTTGGACCTGGTCACCTTAATAAAGGAACTGTTCAGAGCCCCTCTGGATCCTGAGTCAGGTGTGGACTGAGGCCTTGAGCAGTCAGCAAAGAGTAAGACAAAGCCCTCGGCCTCGAGGAGTTGCCGGCCTGGTGACACCAACAGAAAGAGAATGAGAAGCCACCAGATGAGCTGCTTGGCGGCTGGAGAACTAGGCAGGCCGAGGTATTCACTGGTCTTCTCTCTGGGCCCAGTCCACACTCCTCCTCATGTGCTTCGACTCCTCACCCCTTGTCATCTGTCACCAAATCTGTCCCCCCTGCCATTGGCTCACTTAGCTCTCACTTTTGCTGGTTCATCCCGGGCCCAAGTCACCATGGGTAGCAGGGTAGGTGGCTGGGGGAGGGGGGTAGTTGTAGAAAGCCACACAGAGACTGGGCACAAGTTTCAATGGGGAAGGAAGAGCAAAGTGAAGGGTGGGTCTGGAGTATTGGCTGAGCACCAAAGCCTCCCTCTGTAGTAACAGCTCTAGCCTGGAGAATAGGGATGCGCTAGCATCCAGATCCAGCCAGTCACAAGTCTAGGTAGAACTGCAGAGAGTGTGACCAAAGGCCACTAAACCAATAAAGCAAATACAGGTCTCCTTGAGTCAAGCAAGACTCCTCCGTCAGCACCAGCTACACCTCACCTGCCTGGAAATACTGTGCAGCAGTGGCAGCCATATGCCTGTATATCCCAAATCTAATTGGCTATTAGCTCTCTCCTTGGAGGAATAACCCATGGCTGATGCCACAAGCTTACATCCTCTAGTGGTTAGGAGATGTTATAAGCCACAGTAAGACCCTGTCATATTTAACAGGGGGGAAAATTGTAATTCATGGATTAACATATCCAAACATGTGTCTATGCTAAAGTAACCTACCATAACTATTAGTGCTGCTTAAATACCTATATATCTAATTGCTTGTTCTTCATTAGTAGGATCGAAAGGTTATTCCTGGACAAACTGTCAGCCCATGAAAGGAAACAGCCAGAATTGACCAGAGTCCAAGTCAACAGCTCCAGAGAGAGTGGACTGTTTTACCTCTCATCCACCTGTGCCCCTTTCCTAAGCCTAGGGAACAATCTGCGGAAGAGGGAGCGTGGTAGAATGTAAGGGCTGCGATTGGGGTGAATGGTGAAACTACAGCAATATAGACTGGACACTCATTTGATCAACTTGATTGAATATACAAGCCCCCCAGCTGGATGGTAGGACCCTTGGGCTGTGTGGGTTTGGGCACAACTGCTTGCAAATTGGTTTTACATGAAGGATGCTTGTACTCATAAATTATTACTTATTGTTAAAAAATGAAAAAAAAATATTTTTAAATATTGAAAAAAAAAAAAAAAGAAAGAAAATGAAGCCCTTGGTTCCTTCTTGGTGGCTGGCTTCCAGGACCTGAGCAGGCCAGCTTTAATCAGGCTGGTTGGCTGGGTGGTTTGGATCACATCAGCAGGCTCCTAACCCAGTCTTCCATGTCTAGCCCAATCCAGACACAGGAGCCAAGCACAGGTCAGCTCGGTTCACTTCTGTTTAAAAATGAGCAGGCTTTCCCACTGCTCCAAAGATAAAGTCCCCAATCTCAAAAGGCCCATATCACCTTTCCCTTGGGCAATGTGCAGATTAGCTTCTCCAACCTTGGAAGCAGACTGAACATGTTATCCTAACTTCTCTTTCCATATAGATGTCTTTGAGGTTTTTGCTTTTCACCCAGGGCAACCACCCAACACTCTACTTTGCAGAGACAGGACGCCATCTAATGGAAGAAAGCTTGGTCTAACACTGAAACCATGGACAACCTGGAGCTAGACGTTCACAGTGAGCATTGCTGGGTTTCCCTCTGACAGTTTCATTACCGCAGAGGCGAGAGTTACCTGTGAATTACTGTGAGTGAGTGAGTGAGTGAGTGAGTGAGTGAGTGAGTGAGTGAGTGAGTGAAAAGCCATTATTAGAATCTGACAAAAAGCTAAAGAGATGATTCAGTGGTTAAAAGCACTTTCTGGCTGGGTGTGGTGGCGCACGCCTTTAATCCTAGCACTTGGGAGGCAGAGGCATGCTGATCTCTGTGAATTCAAGGCCAGCCTGGTCTACAGAGCAAGCTACAGGACAGCTGGGACTAAAGGGAGACCCTGTCTCAAAAATACGCTCCCCCAAAAAAGCACTTTCTGCTGTTGTAGGGACCTGGGTTTGGTTCCGACCACTCACTTGTGGGTAACATGCATCCACAACTTCAGTTCCAGGGGATCTGATGCCCTCTTCTGGCCTCTTTGGGGATTTCACATGTGTGGTTCACTTACATATATGAAGGCAAAATACTCATACACGTAAAATATAAATAAACAAACAAATAAATAAATAAATAAATAAATAAATAAATAAATAAATAAAATTTTGGTCTTTTCGAGACAGGGTTTCCCTGTAGCCCCAGCTGTCCTGGAACTCACTCTGTAGACCAGGCTGGCCTTGAACTCACAAAGATCCGCCTGCCTCTGCCTCCTGAGTGCTAGGATTAAAGGCGTGCACCACCACGTCCGGCTTAATGAAAAAATTCTTAAAGAGGGGATCTGACAGGAGACACAAAAAAACCTGTCCAAGTCTGTGTGAATGCCAGAGACACAAAGGGCTGCTTGAAAGAACGGCAGCCCAACGCCGGGTGTGGTGGCGCACGCCTTTAATCCTAGCACTTGGGAGGCAGAAGCAGGCGGATCTTTGTGAGTTCAAGGCCAGCCTGGTCTACAGAGTGAGGTCCAGGACAGCTGGAGCTACAGGGAGACCCTGTCTCGAAAAGACCTCCCCCCCAGAAAAAAAAAAAAAAAAACGGCAGCCCAAAAGCCAAAGCTCAATGGGTCTCTGGCCCTCAAGTCTCCCTAGAAACACAGAGGTCAGTGGCCATTAACCACCTGTAAAAGCTCCCTCATTAAACATGACAAGGGGCTATGCTGCTGAAGGCCAGTGAAGAGAAAGAATTGTCTAAGAAATGGTCCTGCCCTCCCCGTGTCCTTAGCTCTGTGAATCACTGGGCAGTACTAATGCCCAGTGGGGAAATCAAGGGCTCTTCTGAATTTCGGGGTCAAGGCCTTGGGTCTCCACTGAGCAAAGTAGAGAGCCTCATGGACACTGTGCACAAGTTCCAGTGAGGAAGGAACCAGAAATTGAGGGGCGGGTCTGGGGAAATTGTCCAAGCACCAAAGGCATCCCCTTTGTCCTGCGCCGCACTTGTGATGCCGCCATTGGGGAAATCAGAATCCAGCAGCATCCAGACCCAGCCACTCCCAAGTCTAAGAGAAAAGTGGAAGTTGGGTTCCCTCTTGGCAGCTAGCCTCCAAAGGCTGAGCAGACCAGCTTTGGTGATTTAGAGTGGGGAGGGAAGAAAGAGCTCGCATTAACCCCGTCAAGTTCAAGTTGGTGGCCAACAGAGCAGATGACAAACCTTGGTGCTAGAAGCACAGGCTGACAGATGACATAGCAGAGTGTGTGCTGCAAAGTACAGGCTCGTGAGACTCAGAGAGGATCATCTCACCTCCGCATCAGGGTGTCCAGGCAACCTTATGCCCAGTCTGTCATAAGGGCAACCTGCAAACTACCCAGCACGTAGCCTCAGCCTGCATCCCAAGTGCTGTTCTCAGGTTCCTGGAGAACCCCAGAGAACACCAGGATTGTTTATTTCCAAGCTTTGCCTGCTGCACTCTTCCCTCGGCCGCCGCCCTCAGGAGCCAGCTCTGGCCAGGTCTGCAGCCTGTGCCTCCCACCCCTTCTCCCTTCCCTCTCTGAGGCTCCTCCTCTCTGGTCCTCTTGTCCTCCCTTGTCTCTCACTTCATTCCCATAGCCTCCCTCCACCACCGAGGAAAAGAGCCAGAATGAGCTCCCGGCTAAATCCCACCCCACCTGCTCAGGAAAGGAGGCTGAGCACAGAAGGCTGGCAGGGTGCAAGCCCCAGGCTACCAGATCCCCTTCCCCCCTCACAGCCCAGGGTCTGGACGGAGACCTAGCCCTGCCAATTCGTTTCACCTCCCTTGGCAGCAACTGTCCTGCTCTAGGATCCCAGGAGGTGCGTTGCATCTGGCCAGAACAGAACCTCTGACAGATGGGACTGTGCCCCAAGCACAGCAGGAGGGGTAGAAGAGGAAGGCGGGAGACTTCTGGGGTGGTGAGCTCATGGAGGAAGGAGCCGCACACAGGCTGCCCAGGACTGAATGCTGTTCCTGCCGTGCTCTCCTGCTTTCGCTGTGTGACCTCAGGCAAATTACTAAGCCTTTGTGAGACCCAGTTTCCTCATCTGTAAAATGGGAATGACAGTCCTCCCGCAGGGCTCTTGTGAGGAAGGAAGGGGATGTTGTCACAGGCATTCTACAAATGGCAATTATTTTGCTGCAGTGATAACCTTTGTGATGGCAGTTCTAAAGGAATTTCAGGCTTCAACAGGGCAGGTGTCTAGGAGACTTCGCCACCAGCCCACTGCATCAGTGAAAGGGGCCAAGGAATGCCTGGCAGCATCTCATCATTTCTGCCTGACCACAGCCACAGCCTTCAGTGTCTTGGGGAGTGGGAGCTGACCCTGTCCTCCCAGCTGTCTCCTGGCCAACTGCAATCCAATGTCTGCCACCAGCTCTGCTCTCTGTCCTTTCACCCAACAAATATCTACTTACCTTTTCTGTGTGCCACAGAATGGGGCATTCAATGGTGACCAAGACCAAGGGAATCCTTAAAAAAAAACCTCACCACCTTGTGCAAAGACAGCCACTGGTAAAGAAACCAGAGTAGGCATGTGGGAAACTGGCACTGGGGGAAGAGTTGCAAAGAATGTTCTTGCACTTGGTACTGCATAGCCATACATTTTTACACATAACACTATGTGTTTGCTATTATTATATTCTCATATTTAACAGAGACTATATTCTTATATTTAATGATAAAAGGCTTTGTGTTCTTAGTAACAGAGCCTCACTATAGAGACCAGTCTTCAAATTCATGATCCTCCCACCTCAAGTCCCTGGAATGTTGGGATTATAAGCATGCACCACATTACCCACCTTTGAAAGTACATTCCTACGTTTAATGCTGAGCATATTTCTTTTTATTTTTTTCTTTTTTGGTCTTTTTGAGACAGGTCTCCCTGTAGCCCCAGCTGGCCTGGAACTCACTATATAGACCAGGCTGGACTTGAACTCACAGAGATCCATCTGCCTTTGCTTCCTGAACGCTGGGATTAAAGGTATGAGCCACCATGCCTGGCCTTTTCTTATACTTAATAAGTATGTTCTTTTTAAGAATTTTTAAATGACTTTTTAAAAAGAATTTCAGGGGCTGGAGGAATGGCCTAGCAGTTAACAGTGCCGACTGCTCTTGCAGAGGACCCGGGTTTGATCCCCAGCACCCACATGGCGGCTGAGAACCGTCTTTAACTCCAATTCCAGGAGAACTCCAATTCCAGGGGAATCCAACACCCTCTTCTGACCTCCGCGGCATTGCACGACACGGGTACACAGACCTGCATGCAGACAGTACATTCATACACACTAAAAAAAATTAAAATTAAAAAAAAAAGAATTTCATACATGAGTGCTGTATTTACATCATCTCCACCCCTCCCTCTTCCCACACCCTTCTGCTTCCTCTCAGTTTCTTGTCTTCTTTTATTACTAGTTACATACACATGCATGCATTTATATGTTTTTTAAATAAATCTTTTTTTAACTTTTTTAAATTTTATTTTTCTTTGTGTATGAATGTACTGTCTGCATGTAGGTTTGTGCACCCGTGTCATGCAATGCCGCGGAGGTCAGAAGAGGGTGTCGGATTCCCCTGGAACTGGAGTTAAAGATGGTTTTCATCCGCCATGTGGGTGCTAAGGATTGAACCGGGGTCCTCTGCAAGAGCAATCTTAACCGCTAGGCCATCTCTCCAACCCGCATTTATATGTTTTTATATAGATACAGATATATAAAGAGAGACACTGAGTCAATTTAGTGCTGCCCATGTGTACATGTGTCTAGGGCTGACCACCAGGGATAAGATAACTTATGGGGAGCGCGTCCCTGGAGAAAACTGGTTCTCCCTCTCTCTTGGCTCGCACTGCCTGCCTATAGCTCTTCATCTAGACGTGAGACCCTGTGAAATTTCCCCCATCCACAATGACGTGGCAACTGATCCTGTCATCATGAAGGCTCTGTTTAGACAACACATTGTGGGGATTTCATGGGTGCATCTTTCCTGTCATGTCTAGAATACACTACTTAGCAGATGTCCTGTTCTTCTGGCTCTTAACCTCCCCCACTTCCATGATGTTCCCTCAGCCTTAATTATAGGGGTTACATCGTAGCCGTATCAACTGGGGCTGGGCTCCACGTGGCCCCTTATCCTCTGTATTTTGACCATTTGTGGAACTTCATAATGATTTCTACCTGTTGCAAAAAGAAGCTTCTTTAAAGAGTGGAGAGATCTACACTTACCTGTGAATATAAGTCTTTAGAATATAGTAAGAAATGACACTGGTTTAGGAAGGTGACAATAATTACTTCTCCTCTAGGGAATGTAACCTCCCCAGCATGTGTGCTGGGCAATGTTTAGCAGTGCATCCACTGCCTTCTACTGAGCGGGTCTGAAGTCTAATTAGACAGCTATTTATTCCCTCCAACTATGACTGCACTAAAGAGATATTAAGTATGTTCTTACATATTTACTACAAGTATTTTTCTTGTTTGGGAGTTCCAATCTGTGGGAGGTTAACTGTGAATGAAGTTAATCCCCACCTTTTTTAGACAGAGAAACTGATTCCCAGCAGACAAGGGGCCAACTTTACTTGCAGCCACTCAGTAGCTGGTGGTTAGAATTCAGTCCTTGTGAGCACAAATTCAGAGTCTACTGACAACAGTTCTTTTAGGTCCCAGCGTGCTAAAGACAACAGCAAGGAAATGCAGCCTCCTGGGTATTTCCAGTGTTCTGGGCAAGAACTGAGCACTTTGCCCCCATCTCACTCTGGATCCTCAGGCCCTCACTGACAGCTATGGACCACAGGAGTGGTTCCAACCATGAGCTCACTGGGTTAGACAGCAGAGTACATTAGATACTACCTATTATAGTCTGTGAACACATGCCTGTGTGGACGAGGACTCTCATGAAAATAGGATGTTTGGACAATGAGAAGTGTTTTTCTCAAAATTCAACCAAGTATGTTGTCTTTGATTCCTCTTTTGAATTCTCAAGTTGTAAAACTGTAACACATCTCATACTGTCCAGGGAATAGGGGTACGGATTAAAGGGCCATTACGAATTGTCATGAAGATGTGCATCAATGCCCTTTACTCAGCACAAAAGTTGTATGAAAAGAGAAACAGTACTGAAAAAGACCCCAGGCTGCAGGCAGAAGACTAAGAGGGGCCCATCTGCCTCCCCAGCACCTGCCTAGACCTGAGGGAAAGGGAGCTAGTTCCTCCAAGAGGCTGGCTAGATGGCAAAGAGGCCTATGACATCAGGATCCTGCTCCCAAGTAGCAAATCAAGAAGATTTGCCTGGTCTGACAGCAGCAGCCTGCTTTATCAAGAGGATGGGCCCATCTGGGAGATCCCATCAACCCAGAGCCCACAATTCTCTGAGGATCTCTCCCAACGGAGATTGCCAGGTCCTCTGCCAGATTAAACAGCATCCCACTTTCATTTTAACCCTGCTTTAAAAGAGCACAGCCAAAAGTGGTGGAGCATAAATGAAGGGGTCCTGACGGGTCGTGGGGTGAGGAGGGCAGGGTTGGCCGCCAGGCTCTCAGGTGCTGCACACGCCTGGTTCTACATACCAGGCAAAGCAATAGGAGTGCAGTCAGGTCAGCAAGTCAAGATATACCTCCCCATCAGCAGAAAGGCAGGGCCCCAGAACCGTCCATGTGGCCCAGCCGTGCCAGCCAGGAGAACTGACAACACTGCAAGGGAGCAGGACAGGCCCCTCTACCCAAGACAACAACCAACAAGACTCCCAGGTCAGATTCACAATCAAGGGCCAGCAGGTTCCAGAAGGTAGCACCCACCATGCTCTGGATGCCTGACACAGAAGAGGGAAATCCAGGGCCAGATCTCTAAGAGTCGGACTCCACCCCCATCCCAATGAGTTTTAGCTGCCCTGTGGCCTCAGGAGCAGGTTTCCTCAGCTGATGCTACCGTAAGCTGGACCAGGAGAGGTGTACTTCACAAGGCCAAGGACAGAGCACAGAATCCCCTGCTCCCATGAAGCAAGGAATCCTCTGGGAGGCGACCAGCAGCCAGGCTATGTCTCCTTGGTCCTGCAATCACTGTCTGCATCTGCTTGACTCCAGGTTCCTCCCTGGCCCATCACTGTCAGGAAAGGAACCCTTTCCCCACCTCACATTTGGCCCTTCTATAGACCTCCCCACTCCAGGAAAGACCCCCCTCCCATTCACTGGGTGTCCAAGCAATAAACCCAGAACTCATACCAATACCCACACTCCCTTGCTTCCAACATTCAACCCATCTCCAGGCCATGTCCATGTTGCCACATAAAATGTCTCCATACTAAGCTCTGTCATCCACCATCTGTACTGATCCAATACCAAGACATCTGCACACCTGAACCACCACCCCACAAACAATAGCTGCTGCCAAGACCCCAGCTCCCTGCTGTCCACCCTGCCCTTCCCCTCCATGCATACTCACTGAGCATCAGGCACCCCAACATTACCAGCAACATTACCTCATCCCCAAAACCTCCTGCCCAGCAATGGCACCTGTCCCTAACAACCTCCCGCCTTGGGTCTCTGAGACTCCACTCTCTTCCACTCTAGGAATGGCCCTCCTCCTTCTCGGTCTCCTTCAGAGATGCTGCTGCTTCTCTCCTGCCTCTCAGTCTCCCTTCAGGGCCCTCACACACCTATGACAATGGTCTATTCTGCTCTGCATAATGACCTCCCTACTCAGAGAACATATGTGCCTGGTTCCCATAAGATTATAATGGAACCGAAAGCCTCCCACTGTCACAGCAGTGCTCCACAGCACGTCACTCAGGGCTTAGGGCTGGTGCTGGTGCACACCAGCTTACCTAGCTCATTGCTGGTTTGTGAAGGCTGGACACACAATGTATAGCACTTAACAGTCATGGTAACGATGTTATTTACTAGCTTATATATTTACTAGGCTTTTGTGCTCTCTCTCTCTCTCTTTCTCTCTCTCTCTCTCTCTCTCTGTACAACTCTGTGGAATTGGTTCTCTCTTTCTACCTTTGTAGGGGTTTTGGGGATGGAACTCAGGTGGCCAGGACTGTGCAGCAGCAAGCACGCAGGCCCCTCTAGACTAGTCTTTATATCATTACCTTAGAATGTGCTCCTTGACTTACATATATGAAAAGAACTGACAGTAAAACAGTATGCTGTGTGATGTCAGCATTGTACAATGCATGCCTATCTCCTGATTGCCTCAAGGCACCACTGGGGGCACTAGCCTAGACCACGGAGGCCCACGATGTTCACAGGACAGTGAAATGGTTTAACATCACAGCTATCAGAATGTGTCTACTTTATTTGTCATGGGTTGCTTACTGTCCTTCTCTGGCATGGGCTGGGGACTTCCATAAGGGCCTGGTCACTTTAACATGCCTGGCATTCAGCACAAAGCCTGGTATATGGAAGGTGCTCCATGAGGCCAACTGACGAAGTCAGTGCCTGGAAATCCTGGCACCTGAGCTGGGGTGGAGGGGGTGGGGGGTGGGGGGTGGGGGGGTGGGGGAGTAGGCAGAAGGAAGGCTGCAAGCACAAGGTGTTTTCCCAAGCCTGCCCATGGAGGGCAGAATGAAGCCCATTCTCATGAACTTAGTAGAACTCAGACAGGAAGCCTCAGTCACGTGCAGAACCTCCCAGCCCAGCAGAACTGGCTGCCCAGAGATGTTTCACAGCCTCTCAAAGCCAGCCATTATCAAGCTACAAGCTACAGGCCTTCCAGGAGTGCCCACACATGAAAAGCATACAGAGCACAGGCCAAGGTCCCCCAGGCTCCCTGCTGGTCCATCATGCTTAGGCAGGCTCAGAGCTCTTTCTACCTCCTCTCCAACCACACCCACACCTTCCTGTCTCCCAGCCCTGGCCACCCCTGTCCCCCGATAGAAAGGAGTCTTCTTTCCCATTTCCCCCCAAGGGATTTCTAATGAAGACTTGATTGTCCAGCTCCCCTTGGAAATCTGGGAGTTTAGGCACCAGGCCTACCTAACCTGCATCCAGACAGCCCCCAGGAGCAGCAAGTGGGCGGAGATCACCTAGACCCACAGGTCTGCACTCCCTAGCGTCACCTGCACAATCCCTGTCACCATCCGAATTTGTAGTCCAGGTACTACATTAACACCTGGAATGGGGCCTGAAGCATGGGCTTTCTACCTTAGACAAGGCTTCATCCTCTTTCCTATCTACTGCTGGGAGGGTATGCGAACCGCCTCCTACACAGTGACATTGACCCCTATGCTGCACACCCCTGCTGCAGCCCAACACCTAGAATGGCTACTGAGTTACCAGGTCATGCACCACTGTCTGTGGCTTGTCCTGCCCAGTTTATTAACATCCACTAACAAAGGTTGTGAAGGCCTCCCACAGACACCCAGAGGAGCTGGGCTGAGTGGGCGTGTCCTCCAGGCCTCTCTCAGAACATTTCCCCATCCGGGAACAATTAGGAAAAACTCTCCCCACGTTATATTTAGAAAAAGGAGGAGGAGAAGCTTCCTCTAGTAATTTTCATTCAGTTACACAGGACTGCCTAGCCCCAGCACCCCCGGGCCAGTGCCGTGGGGCAGGCAACCACATCTCCCCCTAAACGCAGGTGGAAATGAAGCCAGCCTCTGCCTGGCCCTGATTATGCCTGCGTTTAAAAATAAGATGTGAAAGATGCATTATGTAAGACCTATGCCACTCCAGCCCACCTCCGACTCAGGAATCAAAGATCATCATTTCTACCATCAAAAAAGAATGAAAGAAAGGCAGGAACAATGAAAATAGCCGCCCGACATGAGCCAGATCAAAGGCGTGGACACAGAAAATGAAGAGCCGGGGGGCCTTTAATTACTGCCTGCATCCTCCGAGTCATGTGGCGACAGGGAGAAGAAAAGTTTTGAAGGCACCAGGTTCCGTCCTGCTGCGGCTCCTGTTTCCACCGCCAGCCCAGTTCCCGACAAACTCTCGCCTTTCATTTCCCTCCCTTTTTTCCCTCCTTTCTCTCTGCCCCCCACATGCCAGGCAGCACTCCCAGACTCCCAAGTGCTTGCTGTCCACCAGCAGAGAGCGCTCAGAGGGGCTCCTTGGAGACCTCTCAAGCAAGGGACGGGACTGGTCCCAGAAGGCCTGCAGCCTAGGTGGGCCCCAGCCAGCCTCCCACCCCAAAACAGACCGGGGCGGGGGGACCCACCATGGGTACCCACACTGCTGAACTACAGTGATTCATTCCCCCTCCCCCTCCCTTTTTTTTTGCAAGTCTCTCTGGTTGAGAGGGGGGAAAACTCTTCAAATTCACGTTGGGCAGGGCTCCGTGGGGCAGCAGATCAAACCTGAGAACCGGCTGTTTGAGCTCAGCAGCAGAAAAAAGGATTGCCCAGGGACTGAGGCTAAGTAGAAGTTGGATTAAACTTCAAACACAGACTCCTCCTTTTTCTACACAGCAGACAGTAATGGCTAATATTGCAATGTGGACTCCGAAACGCATTACAAATAACTTACTCTGTGCCCAGACTTGGGTCTTTTATATTAAGAGGAGGAGCCAAAGAGATCATTGTAACAGAAAGACAAACGGGAGCCTGCCCTATCGCTCTGCACAGGACAGCCATGGAAGTTTGGGGCAGAGAAAAGGTGAGAGACGCCCAAGTGAGAGCCCACTGAACAGAGGCTTTGCTGGCCACCAGAAACTCCCTCCAAAGCACCTGTGTTGCACATAAGACCTCAGGTATATCAGTACATACAGAGATGCCAGGCCAAGGGGATCACGATACTAACACATTTAGAATGTCTAGCAATTTAGATATTAGAGTACTCTCCTACACAAACAATGCAGTGTAAGGACGCTATCCACATGATAAATGAGTGGCCAGTTACAGAAGAAAAACTTGGGCTGGAGAAATGCCTCAGCATGTAAAGGTGTTCATTGCCAAACTTGATGACCCAAGTTTGATCCCCAGAATCCACACAGAGGAAGAAGAGAACAGACTCCTGAGGGGTGTTCTCTGACATCCACAGTCATGCTGAGCACAGGCACACCCCTCCACACAAACGCAGATCAATCAATCAATCTAAAAAATAACTTTTGGGGGGCTGGAGAGATGGCTCATCGGTTAAGAGAGCTGACTGCTCTTGCAGAGGACCCAGTTCGATTCCTAGCACCCACATGGTGGCTAAGAACTGTCTTTAAGCAGGGCGTGGTGGCGCACACCTTTAATCCCACCACTCGGGAGGTAGAGGCAGGCGAATCTCTGCGAGTTCAAGGCCAGCCTGCTCTACAGAGTGAGTTCCAGGCCAGATGGGGCTATAGGGAGATCCTGTCTCCAAAAAAAAAAAAAAAAAAAAAAAAAAAAAAAAAAGAAGAAGAAAGAAAAAGAAAGAAAACCTTTCAAATTCACAGTGGCCAGGAGGAGGGTAGGTAGAGAGATAAAGAGGGAAGTTCAGTATTTTCTTCTTCCTAGCCCTCCAGGGCAGCCACGATTGTGTGTCCATCTGCTTGGGAAGGATCACTCTAATACCCACTCTATGGTGACTCAAGACACCACTAAGGCCCCAGGGTTGAGCTGGGATCAGCCTATTCTATCTGGGTAACCCAACCCAGGCACCTCAAGAGTTTTGAAAATACAGGCACAAAGAAATGCCAGGGGATTCAGGAGGCTGAAGAGATGGCTCAGCAGTTAAGAGAACTTGCTGCTCTTACAGAGAACTGGAGTTCAGCTTTCGGTACCTACAACCATCGTTAACTCCAGCTGCAGGGGATCTGACAACTCCGGACGCTAGAGGCACCTGTGCTCACACACAGACAGACACACATGTAACATAATTTAAAATAATGAAAACAAATCTTAAAGAATGAAAGGTGAGGACTGTGAGATTTAAGTATAAGGACAAGGTGACATCATGATTTGTGTGTCTCCTGGAGTTCATGTGTTGGAAACTTAATCCCCGGTGCAGCCAGTGTGGTGAGTGGAACTAGAGCGGATGGGGCCCCATGGTCATCACAAGAGTAGGTTCCAGATGAAGGCAGAGCCCGACCCTTACACCCTCTCTTGCCCACCCACACTCTGGCCTGGGTGATGCCTTCCTCCATGTTATCTCTGCAGATGTGAAACTCCATCTCAGCCTTTCCAACCACCAAACAAACTGTGAGACAGGTAAATGCTGAACATTTATACAAGCCTGACGTCAGCCAAGGACCTCCTGAGCTCCCCTGCCCCCAGCACTGTGGCATGGACCACATCACTCCCCCCCGACCTTCATCTACCAGCAAAGATCCCTCTCCAGCCCATCCAGTCCCTCTAGGGCATCCTACTCCAGGATAAGGGGACAGACCCACCATTCACTGAGACAGCTACAGTGTACAGTTGAATCAGGTTCTTCACATTCTTTACCCCATTGCTCTGCAAGTGAAGTATCCCTACCCCCATTTCAGTAAACTGAGGCTCTGAAACAGGTTAATTGCTAAAGGACATAGACTTTGAGCAGAGAAAGCATTTGAGCATTTGCACCCTGGATTCTCAAGATGAAAATCACTTGCTTTTCTTTCCATGGTATCTGTTCAAGATTCTTCAGAGTTCCCATACCATCAGTAATTAATAAGAAAGAAGAGGAGGGGGGGGAGGAGGAGGAGGAGGAGGAAGAAGAGGAAGGAAAAGAAGGGAGAGCGAGGAGGAGAGAGAGGAGTGAGAGGAGGGAGGAGTGGAGTTGGCAGGAGGGTAGAGAGGAAGGAGGGGAGAGGACAAGTAGGAGGAGGAGGGGAGTGAGCGAGTCGAGGAGAGTTTGAGAGGAGGGGTAGAGGAGGAGAGGAGTAGGAACCACTTGGCCGTATAACACCACCACCAAGCCCACTCCCTACGCTTCTCGAGACATAAACAGTTCAGAATCACTATTGGACAGTTGGTTCAGTGTTCCTGCTGTTTCCTGGTAATCTGGTCTATGGCATTTTTTGCAATCACCTTCAAGAGGCCATTTCAGTCTGTGTTGACATTCTCTCTATAACACGCTTATATGGACGGAGTTCTGATTGACACCATAGAACTTCTGGTCGGTGATCAAAGGCATGCATTAGTGACGGCAGCAGAGATGGTAGCTCAGGCTAGTAAGAACACTAGTGCTCTTGCAGGGTGCCTCGGGGTTCAATCTTTCCTAACTCCACAGCGCAGCTAACAGCATCGACTCACATTGCCAGTCTCCCGATGGAATACCATCCAGCCCCTCTTCTGACCTCTGTGGGCATTCAATATCGACATGCGATGTCTGTACTTCTACTAACACAGGCGAATACACTCATACATATGAAAACGAAACAATATAAAAAACAGTTGGTTCGGTTTTGAGACAGGGTCTCCCATTTAGTCCCAGCTGTGGCCTGGAGCTCACACTGTAAACCAGGCTGGCCTTAGCAACACATACAAAGAGCTCTGCCTGGCCTCTAGCTGGGAGCTAATACACGTGTACCACCATTCCTCGGCTAATAAAATATTTTTTTTTAAAGACACCACCAACTTACTGTGCCTTTAGGCTCCTATCTCATCTTTCCCAGCGCTGACCCTGGCCATCTCGTGCCAGTGTCAGTTTCTCCATAGAAAATAAAGGGATCTGCGGCTTCAGCATTACTCACAAGAATAGCTTGAATCAGCTGCAAGCCCTCCAAAGGTCACTGGGAGATTGTGGGTAGGAGTCAACTAACGACTACCTCACCATTTAGAAATTCAGCATGCTAGGGGGCGGGGTGGGTATAAAAAAAACACTTGCATATACCATCTTGGACAACCTGCTTGACTAAGACCTCTGGAATTCTCTACATACCAAGCCAGTAATTCTGTAATCTCAGCACACCTGCAATGGGATGAGAGGCAGATAGAAAAATGGGCCTGAAGCTCACAGGCTGTTGCACACAGCACGAGACCTAACGCCTCGGAAGCAAGTGTGGAAGGCAAGAACTGACTCCCTTGACCACACACATGCCACGGCATGCACATACCTGTAACCTACACACTGACACACACACACACACACCAACACACACACACACTACTTCAAAAAAAAAAAAGAGGCTGGGTGTGGTTTAACTGCACACCGTTCACATCTCAGCACCTTATGCGAGGCAGAGGCAGGTGGAAGACCTCTAGTGTAGTTTCGAGGCAAGCCTGCTACACAGTGAGTTCCTAGGCGCAGACAGTGGCTGTATGTATTGGAGATCCTGTGTCAGAACAAAAAAGACAAGAAAAAAAGAATTTAAAATAATTTCTATATGAGGATCGCTGACAGAGGACGTAAAGCTTTGGGAGACCCTCGTCCACACCTGCTCTCAATCCTTAGCAGCCCTACTTGGGAGTGGGTGGGAATAAAGCCTCTGTGCTCTACTTAAATGAGCTGTTCTAGGTGGGAACAGGGCCCATCACTGCGCACCTGCCTAAGTATTGCTTCCTCACCAGCATGAAAAAATATATGTGAGATTACCAAAGAAAGAAAAAGGCTGCAATGGTGGCTTCACAAGGAAAACATCATGCTGCTCAATGGCTGAGGACCTGGGTTTGATCCATTTCAAGACTAATATAGTAGACGAAGAGAACCTATCCCTTGTCCTCGGACCTTCACAAGTGGCCATGGCGATGTGTATACACCCACACACACAACACACACACAACACACACTAATATAATAATAATAAAAGTAATAATTCATTTAATATATGTGTATCAATGTATTGCTGCATGCAAGTTGCACCAAGTTGTAGTGCCTGTGGAGGTCAGCAAAAGATGTCTGATCCCCTTGGACTTGGAGTTGAAGTTACAGGCAGTTGTAGCCGCCATGTGGTGCTGGGAATTTTGAAAACTAGGTCTTCTGCTTAAGAGATCTAGTACCTCTCAACGCCCTGCTAGCCATCTCTTCCTAGCCCCCCCAATAATTTAATTTAAAAAAAGAGATGTGATAGAAGGAGGAAGGATGATCTAGAGAGAGAGACAGCCTGCGACACCGAGGATGAAGAGTACCGAGCGCGAGCTCGAGACTGCCACCGTACTGTGGCTGGCATGTCACTGGTGATTCCGAGCCCATCGACGAAGAATTGAGATGTATACGAAGTAGATGGTACCTTCGCCATGGCAATGGATGAGAGAGTGCCAGACGATGCAAATCTGGAGCATGCCGCCGAAGAAGATCCTTGGAGTTCTTCTCTTCTGGCCAATACCTGACTGTTAGTTCTTACGTCTGCGTTTTTTTGATCATTCTCTGCCAAGTTTTCTGTCTGCCTGCCCTACTCTAAGCTCACAACTCCTTCACCCAGGTCAAGTATCTCTTTCCTAGAGTATAACGCCATCTCAGAATTCTCTGCTTGGTTCTGGTTGGTCTTGCACCCATCAGTGACTGTGGCTGGGTGATGTAGTGCTGTCTGGCTGAGCCTGTGGTCCACCACACAGGGGAGGGATGTTTGTGCTAATAAGGCAGAAACGGATGCTTGGTAGGTTCAGACATAGACCCTTCTACCCTTGTCATCCTTTGAGCCTTTCCTCATGCTTGAGACAGGCTGGACCACCTGAATTCTACTCCCAGCCATACTTCCTGGTATCGCTATAGTTGATGTGGGGAGTCACTTTGAGCTTCATGCCGGGTCTTCCTACCTGATGAAATGATGACCTAGCACTTGTACATTACCTCATCTGAGTTATAGGAAATTAGACAACATTATATCCATGTAAAGTGCTGGTTAGAGCAAATCGGGTTTGCACATGATAAGCACTTAAAAATAAAGTATTGAGTCTATTTTTGTTTTCATATTATTCTATTCTATTCGTGAACCTTCTAATTGCACTTGGGACCAGCAGTCAGATAATGAGTCACATGTCAACATCCTGATATTGTGGAATGACAGCCCGCCTACACGAGGAATTATCTTGACTATAATTATGTCATGAAATCGTCACTGTTACTCAGCAATATTTTAAGCTAAGTACTCCTTACTATGGTGCGCCTTAATTGCAACGAAGAACTAAAGAACATCAAGACTGAGGTACGAGAACGGCAACGGGACACTCTTCCGCTATCTTTGTGGTTTATTGTCTTTTTGTAGGACAGCCGTCTCCCCCTGACGCTGGTGCGTCACTGACTACCCTCAAACTCAGGCGCTGGCCTCAACTCACAGACCTACCCTCCTCTGTCTCCCAAAGTCGCTTAGGAACCACTTTTTTCTCAGAAGAGTCCTCTGACATCAATAGGGCGACAGAGCTGTGGCCGTGGATGAGTATATACAGAAAAACCTCACAGTGGGCTTTTTCCAGACTGCCTGTCTATCGGGAGGACTTTCGTTATCCTGCAGGGCTGGCTTCGCCTCTCAGCCAAGTCCCTGCAAGGTTTTCCAGAGAGTTCCTTCTCTGTGCTGCATATCCTTGGCTTCTTGCCAACCTCAAGATGGATGATGTCACACTAAGCGGATGCCTGTGCCATTGTGCATTTGGTCAGAAAGGTGGGCTGTTAGCATATCCTGCCCTGTTGGTTTGGAGTGTCGTAAGAGCCTCGGTCATCATATTTTTTATTATTTTTATTTATTGTGGGTGACTGTGTGGTGTACTAGCATGCCAACGGGCCGAGGTTGCACCCAAGTGCCATTGCTCTAGTGTATTGTCTAAAGTCAGCCAGAGGGGCATCAGACTTCCTCGTGGTTATGATCTACGGGAGGTGGCCACCGTGAGGCTGCTACGATAGGTGGGGCTAGACATTTCCTACCTAACACTCTCTGGCCCGTATGCTGGCACTGCTCGACTGGGGATGATAGATCGGAAACGTAGCAGAGCAGCAGCCAGTGGTTTTAACCGCAGAGCCATCTCTGAGCCCCCANAGGCGTGCGCCACCATGCCCAGCAATGAAATGCCTCTTAACAAACAAACCAGTGCCCCAGTCAGTGTCTGCTCGAAGCAGGTGAGGAAGAGGAAGAGGAAGAGGAAGAGGAAGAGGAGGAGGAGGAGGAGGAGGAGGAGGAGGAGGAGGAGGAGGAGGAGGAGGAGGAACCACTGCCGTCACCACCACCACCACTACCACCTCTGGAAAACAGGTCAGAAGTCACTTTGGACATTGTCAGGTTCCTGTGTTCCTGGTAATCTGGTCTATGGCATTTTTTGCAATCACCTTCAAGAGGCCATTTCAGTCTGTGTTGACATTCTCTCTATAACACATGACGAGTTATGACCAAGAACTTTGGTTCTGTGATCAAGGCATGCATTAGTGGGGCAGCAGAGATGGCTCAGCAGTAAGAACACTAGCTGCTCTTGCAGCGGTCCTGGGTTCAATTTCCTAACTCCACAGGCAGCTAACAAGCATCGACAATTCCAGTTCCATGGGAATCCAACACCCTCTTCTGACCTCTGTGGGCATTATATGACATGGATGTACTTACATACACACAGGCAATACACTCATACATATAAAACAAAAATAATAAAAAAATTTTTGGTCTTTTTGAGACAGGGTCTCCCATTAGTCCCAGCTGGCCTGGAGCTCGCTATGTAAAACAGGCTGGCCTTGAACTCAAAGATCTGCCTGCCTCTGCTGGGATTACAGGCGTGTACCACCATGCCCGGCTAATAAATATTTTTTTAAAAACACCAATTACTGTGCCTTTAGGCCCTATCTCATTCTTCCCAGGTGACCCTGGCCATCTCTGAGTGTCAGTTTCTCCATGAAAATAAAGGATCTGCGGCCAGCATTATCACAAATGCTTGAATCACTGCAAAGCCCTCCCAAGGTCACTGGGAGATGTGGGTAGGAGTCAACCAACATACCTCACCATTTAGAAATCAGGCATGCTAGGGGGCGGGGGGGTAAAAACACTTGCTATACCAATCTGACAACCTGCTTGACTAGACCTCTGGAACCTACATAAAAAGCCAGTAATCTGTAATCTCAGCACACCTGCAATGGGATGAGAGGCAGATAGAAAAATGGGCCTGAAGCTCACAGGCTGTTGCACACAGCACGAGACCTGCCTCAGCAAGGTGGAAGGCAAGAACTGACTCCCTTGACCACACACATGCCACGGCATGCACATACCTGTAACCATACACACACACACACACACACACACACACACACACACATACTTCAAAAAAAAAAAAAGGCTGGGTGTGGTACTGCACACCTTCAATCTCAGCACATGCGAGGCAGAGGCAGGTGAAGCTCTGTGAGTTCGAGACAAGCCTGGCCTACACAGTGAGTTCTAGGCCAGACAGTGCTATGTAGTGAGATCCTGTGTCAGAAAAAGAAAGAAAAAGAATTTTAAATAATTTTAAATCGAGGATGCTGACAGAGGACGTAAAGCTTTGGGAGACCCTCGTCCACACCTGCTCTCAATCCTTAGCAGCCCTACTTGGGAGTGGGTGGGAATAAAGCCTCTGTGCTCTACTTAAATGAGCTGTTCTAGGTGGGAACAGGGCCCATCACTGCGCACCTGCCTAAGTATTGCTTCCTCACCAGCATGAAAAAATATATGTGAGATTACAAAGAAAGAAAAAGGGCTGGCAAGGTGGCTTCACAAGGAAAGACACATGCTGCTCAAGGCTGAGGACCTGGGTTTGATCCATTTCAAGACTAATATAGTAGACGAAGAGAACCTATCCCTTGTCCTCGGACCTTCACAAGTGGCCATGGCATGTGTATACACACACACACACACACACACACACACACACACACTAATAATAATAATAATAAATAATAATATTAATGTTATTATGTGTATCAATGTATTGCCTGCATGCAAGTGCACCCAGGTAGTGTAGTGCCTGTGGAGGTCAGAACAGGGCACTGGATCCCCTGGAACTGGAGTTAAGTTACAGGCAGTTGTTAGCCGCCATGTGGGTGCTGGGAATTGAAACTAGGTCTTCTGCAAGAGCATCTAGTACTCTCAACCCCTGAGCCATCTCTCCAGCC
Source organism: Rhizomys pruinosus (assembly GCA_009823505.1). NCBI lineage: Eukaryota > Metazoa > Chordata > Mammalia > Rodentia > Spalacidae > Rhizomys > Rhizomys pruinosus. The sequence goes on along the minus strand of VZQC01011742.1, from coordinate 2,524,719 downwards.
CCCCCAATAATTAATTTAAAAAAGAGAGAGAAAGGAAGGAAGGAAGGATGAGAGAGAGAGAGAGAGAGAGAGAGAGAGAGAGAGAGAGAATATGAATGAGGATCCATCATGGAAGCCAACACTGTGGTGAGCAGCGGCCAGGCCAGACACAGCAACATCAGCACACCCCTGGTGCTGAGGGTCTGTTTGCTATGTAGAATGCAGACATCCATTCTCTGGGCTGGGAGGAGGGAAGCAGCGAGGCTTTGTCCTTGCACATCTCTCTGGCAGGATCCCAGCACGCATACTGGTGCACAGCACGCTGGGGCCACTTGGAGAAGACGATCCAGAAACACCAGAGTGGCACACCAAGTCCCCCAAAGGCCACGTGGAGGCCGCTAGGTGGGATGAGATCCCATCACCTGGGGGCTGCAGAGATGGCTCAGAGATTAAGAGCACTGGCTGCTCTTGCAGAGGACCCAGGTTTGACTCCTGGCACCTACACGGTGGCTAACAACTATCTAACAAGGGATCTGATGCCCTCTTCTGACTTCCCCATGCACTGCATGACATGGGTGCACTTCCGTGCATGCAGACAAAACACACATACACATAAATAAAAATAATAACAAAAAAGATCCACACCCAAACCAAGCATGACACCCACTTCTGACCAATGATGCAGAGACCCTAGTGACATCATCCATCTTGAGGTTGGCAAGAAGCCAAGGATATGCAGCACAGAGAAGGAACTCTCTGGAAAACCTTGCAGGGACTTGGCTGGGGAAAGCCAAGCCCTGCAGGATAATCGAAGTCCTCCGAAGACAGGCAGCTAAAAAAGCCACTGTGAGGTTTGTAATATACTTCCACGCCCCTCTCTTTATTCAGACTTTCTGAGAAAAAGTGTTCCTAGCACTTGGGAGGCAGAGGCAGGTGGATCTCTGTGAGTTCGAGGCCAGCCTGGTCTACAGAGTGAGTTCCAGGACAGCCAAAGCTACAGGGAGACCCTGTCTCAAAAAGACCAAAAAAAAAAAAAATAATAAAGTGTTCCCTTACCTGCGTCCCCAGCTCAGCTTAGTCCTGAATTGGGCACATAGTAGGTGCTTAGTAAATAAATATTCCTTAAACAAACGATTCAAAATAATTATCAATAATTCCTCTGTGGGTTCCACAAAGTCAGAGATTATGACTCATTATCTGCTGCTTCACCAAGTGCCTAAGAGTTCATGAATAAATAAATAAATGAAAACAAAAATAGCTCATATTTATTTAAGTGCTTATCATGTGCCAAGCATTGCTCTAAGCACTTTACATGGATTAATGTGTTTAATTTTCCTAATAACTCAATGAGGTATGTACAAGTGCTAGTTCCATCTTACAGGTAAGGAAACCAAGGCATGGGAAGCAAAGTGACTTCCCCAACATCACACAGGAAGCAGGAAGTATGGCTGGGAGTAGAATTCAGGTGGTCCAGCCTGTCTCAAGCATGAGGAAAGGCTCAAAGGATGACAAGGGTAGAAGGGTCTATGTCTGAACCTACCAAGCATCCGTTTCTGCCTTATTAGCACAAACATCCCTCCCCTGTGTGGTGGACCACAGGCTCAGCCAGACAGCACTACATCACCCAGCCACAGTCACTGATGGGTGCAAGACCAACCAGAACCAAGCAGAGAATTCTGAGATGGCGTTATACTCTAGGAAAGAGATACTTGACCTGGGTGAAGGAGTTGTGAGCTTAGAGTAGGGCAGGCAGACAGAAAACTTGGCAGAGAATGATCAAAAAAAGGCAAGAGTAGAACACAGAAGAGAAGAACTCCCAAGGACTCCCTTGGGCCATTTGCATCGTCTCTCTCTTCCTTGCCATGGAAGGTACCATGTTCGACATCCTCATCTTGTCGGGGCTCGGAACAGGCCAGTGACTGAGTCAGGGGCAGACAGCAGGTTACCGACAGGGCCAAGGCCAGGTCTGCAACATTCCTCCTGTCTCTGTCTCGAAATGTTCCCATGGCCGACTCATTTCTAGGGACCCTGATTATTAGCACAGGGACCAAGAATACTTCATAGATTTCTAAAGACTGGAAGGGAGGGAAAGAAGCCATGGAAGAGGGAGGTTGGGGAAGGCTAACCTTTTGAAGGTCAAAGCTGTGCTCATTCAACTTGGTAACACCAAACACCAAGCACCAGGCCTGGCATGCAGTGTCCCCAGATCAGCTGCAAGAGCAAAACAAAGAGAGTTGGAATTCATTCTCCTATAGACTACGGCAGTTTCCCCTGGACCCCAGTGGCTGGCAGCATCTCAGCATGGCTGGATTCAGAAAGTCACAAACTCTAAAATGTGAGGGTGACTTCAGCCACTCCAGAGCACCACACACTTGGGGTCACACAGTGAAAGCAGGGGTTGGAACCTGTGCTGCCCTGTGGCACCCTGAGACTTTCCTGTACTACATCCCTCTGATGCCTGAGGGGCCACAGTTCTCTGTACCCTCCCTCCCTCCCAACCTCAGGTGCCCACACATCTGTACTGAGCACACTGACCACAGGGAAGCCTGCCTTCCTCCACCTAGGAAGAACTGGGTGTTTTGTGAACACAGTGGGCTCCCCCCACCCCATCACGGTGACACACAGGAAACCCAGCAGCCAAAATTTGGTGACTCCTTGGCAAATGTAGTAAATATTTCAAGACAGAAAATAAGGTCTCCTTGCCTTTGAAGAAATGTACCTTGGCAGTGAAGTGTGGGCAAGGAGAGTGACCCACCAGTGAAGAAAAGAGGGGGGCCCAGGGGCACCTCAGGTTCCCTCCCCGACTGCCCGCTCACCCTGAGACCCGCCAGGCCTTCTCTTCTCTCCCCAGCCCTACACCAGGCAGATCAGATGAATGATCCCACAGCAAGCTTCCGGATTATTTTATTTGTTCACAAAGCACAAGAAAAACTGGCTCTGGAGCCTGGAGAGCCTGGACTGGAATCCAGGGGAGACAAGCTTAGCGTGAATAGGGAGCAACCGCAGGCTTCCCAGTGCTTATTGTGTGCCAGGCCCACTCCAGGCCCTCCACACATCGCTTGTGCACACTTCTAGCGGTCCTGAGGTAGGAACTGTCCTTAGCCCATGTCACTTACAGATGAGGAGTGGGAGCGTGGACACCATCTACTAATTAACAAGAGCCGCCAGCTTACACGAGCCAATGGGTGGCGTCAGGTGGCTTATCTTCCTTTTTAAAATTTTTGTTTTATTATTTTTATTTTATGTGTATGAGTGTATTGCCCACATGTGGGTAGGTGCACTGGTGTCAATGCCCACAGAGGTCAGAAGAACACATCAGACCCCATGGAACTGGAGCTTCAGACAGTCGTTAGCCGCCATGTGGTTGATGGGAATGGAACTCTGCAAGAGCAGCCAGAGTCAGTGCTCTGAACTGCTCAGCCATCTCCCCAGCCCCCCTCTTTATCTTCCTTGAGTCCCAATGGATTCATCTGTGAAATGGGAGCCAAAAGACCAACTCTCAGGGTTAGAACAAGGACTCTGGAAGGTGAGGAGAAAGAAGAATGTGGTCGAAATGGCCCTTCCCTCTTTCGTGTCTCAAAAGGGACTTCAGTCTTCCCAGCTGCTTCCCAGCCTCACCAAGCAGGCGGAAGGATGACATCAAGATTTGTGTGGCACACACTGAATTCAGGACCACGCATCCTCATACACGGTATTATTACTGCTGCCGACCCGAAAGCTTCTGGTATTAAGGACTGACTGGGCCACACTCCAAACTTAAGAGTGCAAAAGACTATGAGAGAAAGACCCCAGACCAAGACTCCCCATGGAGCCAGATTCCATAACCCAGGCTACCAGCTCTCTCTCAAGGTGTCTGTCCACCTCCCGGAGCTCTGGGAGAAGGAGGTCCACCACCACTCTCCCTTACCCTTTGAAGTACCCAGAATGGGGTGGGCTGGAAGGAAACCCTGGGCCACAGAGACTGGCTGGGGCCTCACCTCACACACACAGCTCAATTGCCCCCCCCCCCAATTGTGCAGCCGGGCTGGGTCTTTGTTGCCAGAGCCCTGACAGGGGACAACCAGGGACCTGGCCTCATTATGTGCCTGACCTCAGGCACACCTCCCCCACCCAGGGTGGAAGGTTAATGTGACTGCCCGCCATGCAGGCCTGGCCTCCAGGAGCCCTCCTATAAGGCACAAAGGACCAGCCCCCAAAACAGCTGGCGGCCAGCAGAGCCCTTTCAGGAGGGGAGCCTAGGGGCCTAGAGGCAGCTAGTCTGGTTTTGATGGCTCAGAAGGTAGAGGGGGTCCTTTTGAAACCCTCCTTCCTCCCTGTTGAGCAGACAAAGCTCAGGGGGAACCACTGAGGGCTGGTGCAGGAATGTTGTCTTGGGGCAGGAGGCTGGCCCTTACTTCTCTTTGACCTTCCAGAATTCCCCACACTAGCCCCTCCCCAAGAGGAGACAGAACAGATGCACTGTCAGAATAAAATGAGAAGTCTCTCAGTCCCTGCCCCCTGGGTTCTTCTGTCACCTGGCTTCTGGGTACAGAACTGCTGTTACCTCCCGAGATGGCTAAGAGCAAGGAGTTTCAAGAAAGAGGGAAGGGCCAGAGGTGTGTAAGATCACCTTTTTTTTTTCTCAAGACAGGGTTTCCCTGTAGCCCCAGCTGTCCTGGAAATCACTCTGTAGACCAGGCTGGCCTTGAACTCACAAAGATCCGCCTGCCTCTGCCTCCCAAGTGCTAGGATTAAAGGCATGCACCACCACACCTGGCAAGATCACCTTTCTAATACCCAATCAACTGCCAGGCAGATCCTGGGCCACTGGTAGGTTCACCTAGAAGGCTGCACCTGATTGCCTCTTTCATACAGTTCCATTTATTTGGGGGCCTGCACTTTGCATGCCTGACTGGTGTACAGGTTTACTGTGTAAGGATTTTAATTTCAAAAGACTCTAGGGAAATTTTTTGGAGTGGCTTATTTGCCTAAGATCCTAGAGCTGACATGGGGTTCCCTGGGGCCCAATGGGACTCACTTAGGAAGCGCCAAGCCACCGCCAAACAGTAGAATGGATGTGTGTGCCAGACTTGTATGGTCACGCGTGTTTTGAAGCAGGTGTGTCCCAGCATGCTCACGTTGTCAGTGACACAACAAAAGGCCAGCTGAAAGCCTCACCTACGGAGCAGGCAGGCAGCCTGAGCCCACAGCGGTGAGGGAAACAGCCTGGTTAGTCCATTGTAGAGAAGGGATGCCTTTCAAGGGACAAAAGGTAAAGAGGACAGGACCGCGCACCGGAGAGCCAGGCACATCTGTATCGTTATCAACTGTCGCGCTGTCCCATTATGCTCACTTTTCCAAAGCATCATTTGGAGGGAACACACGCACGTGTACACAGGCACAAGAGTGAGGACCCAGGCTGGACTGACTCCACATTGTCCTGCCCAGCCAAGAGACTCAGAGCTGCACTCTTACAAAGACATTGATTTTCCTCCTTCCCTTCCAGAGCGAGATCGGATGAGTTCCCGGAGTGACATGTCCTCAACTTTTCAGTGGGCTTTTCTTGTTTGTTTGTAACATTTTTTTTTAGGCTGGGTCTCTAATTGCGTCTTTTCTTGGCCACATGCATCTCCCTGGCTCCCGGCCCCCCAAAACAAGGAGGGCATGTGTTGATTATCTGCACTTGCAGACTGCTCACAGGGCATCCTGGGCTTGAAGAATGCCAGGGGGTTAGAAATCAGGGAGGGGGGGTAGAATTAATTGCCAAGAAAACACAAGGCTGTGCTGTGACTCTGATTCCATCAATTACCATTATCTCTCTGTGCAGGTCTGCCAACAGTCCCCCAGATTCTGCCCTGTTTAACTTTCTTTGCCAGTCATGATACCCCGTCAGATGCCTGGCGCTGCCGTGCTACCCGCATGGGCTCCTTCCGGGCTCTTATCAGCCTCCCCCAGTCGGCCTGGTCGGCACAGCTGTTCCAGGCCCCCAGCCCCTCACTTTATCTGCTTGCACAGACCTCGGCCTGGCAAGCAGTGGGCTCAGCGCCTGCTCCACATTCCCCAGGAAGCCCACTGGGAACACAGACTCCCTGCTCCCTGGCCCTGGGAGAGTTCATTACCAGCCAGGGTCCCCCAGCTCAGCAGCCTAGGTGTAGACTGCGCCGCCCGGCCTGGCCGCCAGAGCAGCCTGCATCATTAAAACCCCAACCTTCTGAAGGGAAGAAAGAACAAAACCACAAATTTAGATTAATAAAGCATTTGTTGATTCTACAGCAATTTAGCAGGCCCCTAAGAAACCCACCAGAGACCCACGGAGCTCCAGTAATTTTCTGTTATATTATCTTTCTTGTAAAATACTTCCCCAGACAGAGTCCCCAAAGGGGCTCAAATATCACTGTGACTAACCAAAATCAATGTGCACTCACCTATTGACATTTTTACATAGTTTTTGGATTTAGTATCCAGCCGAAAACACAATCAACTCCTCTGCCAAGGAGCCGACAGGCACTTAGCTAGCCAGCTATTAGTGTTACAAAGGAAAAAATGCTGGCACCCAGGGGAGCCGGGCAAGGCGCACTGACGTCAGGGGGTAATTGGGTGTCTGAGAGAAATTGCCAGCGGCTGGCCGGCTCCCCCGGGGGCTGCACAAAGCTGAGCTGTAACTCTAATAAAGCAAAGGAAATTCTAGAAAAGGGGGCCTTGCTACAAAGGAGACCAGGCAGATGCCAAAAATAGCCCTTTGGAAATAAATAAATAAATGTGGCCAAAACATATAGATCTAAAACATAAAATAAATCACTCCTCTGAGGAGGCCTTCTGGCCTCTCCTCTCTGGACATCTGTGTGGGGCTGGAGAGCTCTGCTCCGCCCCTTTTCTGGAAGCACAGGGGTTTATACTCAGGAAGAGTCTGCCAGATACTTTGGCCCACATGAGGGGCATCTGGAAGCACCTAACTTTAAAACCCTCCTGAAGGTACTGCCTCCATTGTTTATTTAGGCCTACTGAAGAAACTATTCCTACTGTTTGGTTTCTTTATTGTCTTTATGTTTCCATATTTAGGGGGCGGAGCAGCTCAGAATGCCACCCATTTAATGAAAACATCAGTGTCCAGCCACATAGTTCCAGGCTCCTTTGGAAAAAGTCTACATCCATGGACGATGGGATGAATCTTCTTCCCAGCTGCTTGCTGGACCACTGGGGGAAGGTCTGAGGTTCTGGAAGACTCTGGAAGATGGGCTCTACCACTTTTCCCAAAGAGGACCCAATGTCTGTAAGAGGAAGGAGAACAGGCAGCAGCTTCTAGAAGAACCTAGGTTGGAAGCAGACCTCCATGGGTAGCCGGAAGACCCAGAGATGCACTGAGACCCACAGACTGCTGGGAAATTCCTGCCTTCTTTAGGTGGGAGAGCACTGCTTGAGAAAAAACTGGCAAGAATGAGAGACCCACAGAGTCACTTTTTATTTCTTTGTTTTGCAAGAAAAAAGAAAAATAGGCCCAGGATGTTTGTTTTTAAGATAGCCCCCCACCACCACCACCAAAAAAAGAAAGAGAAAAGAAAAATGGTGAATGCACTCCAAGCTACTTGGAAATTGGTCTAAACAAATCTTTGGCTAAAAATGTCAAATCGAGGCTTCAGGATCCTGGCCCCTGGCCTCCAGGCCCCTGCTGAAGCTCCTGGGGCCTGCCGGAGGCCCAAAGGACCCCCGAGTGTGCTAGGAGCTCATGCCCCACCCCTCATGCCAGCCCAGGAGCCCCCAAAGTTTCCTGGCTTGGGGTGGGGGAGACAATACATCTAAGGGCGAGCAGAGGGGCCAGCCTTGGCAGGGAAGAAAATCCGGCTGGGAAAAAAAGATAGAGATCCCGTAGCGGGGACCCAGGGGAGGGAGGCAAAGCTTTGGAACGCGCAGCCAGCGCCCTGGCGCCAAATGCAAACCTTGAATCAATGATGCAGTTGCTTAATTAATCAGCCTGCTCGGGTGGGTGCAGAGGGTCTCTGTGAGTGTCTGACCCAACCAGCTCCTGATGGGCAAGCCCCCCTCCTCAGGGCCCCTCTGCTGGGCCCACGGGACCACAGATGGTTGAACACCGTCTGGGAGTCTCACCGAGGGGGGAAAATGTGAGTTCCTGAGTCCCCTGTGTGATCCAGTCACTCTGGCAGAAAGGAGGGAAGAGGGAGGAGGGGGGAGGAGGAGGGTCTTATCAGAGACTTAGAATTTCTTGGCCTTGGCTGCTGCAAGTCAGCTCACCCAATGTTATTTTCTCGTCCCAGTCAATGAGACTGTAACAGAACTACGGCGCTCAAGACCTTTTTTCCGCAAGCCAGCGTCAGACTTAGAAGGGAAAAGGCAGTTTAAATTAACCCTGAGCCTTAATATGTTTAAGGCTTACAACTTTTAAACAACAGAACTGAAGGTTGAGTGCGCAGCTGGTGGAGGCTGGGACAAGGCAGGGCACAGGCACAATTGGGGTATGTGTTTGTGTTTGGGGGGGACTCGGACAGGAGGCACCCCTTCTGTCTCTTCAAGACTTCGACAGAAAAGAAAAATAACAGGCAGCCTTGCTATTTCCCGTTCTGATGGCCCCAACAGGCAGTGAGGGCTTGAAACCAGTCCTCACAGGCGATTGGACCATCTCCAAGGTTGATTTTCTCATCTTTAATGCGCAGAGGGGAGGGGAAGGGAGGAGAGGGAGCAATATCTCAGAGCGACCCCAAACGGTTAATGATAATGAGCCAAAGCGCGACAGGAGTTTAACAGCACTATGGAACGGGAGAGACCAGGAGAGGCCTGGCCAGAGGTGTTTCAATTACCAAAAAGAAAAATCATTTATTTTTAAACAATATCCCTCAACACTGGGTGTTTAAAGAGAATATACTCTGGCCCCTAAAATATCAAAGTGAGATTTAAAAATAGAAAAGTCATTTCCCCCCTTTCCCATTGCAGATTTTACTGTAGCATTCTAGAAGGCAGATTAAATGAAGGAAGCTCAAACACACTCAATTTTGTCCTTTAGCAAATTCTTCTCTTTCACTCTTGCATGAAGAAAAAAAATCTCCCCACAGAGTTTTTCTCTTCTTCCTGGTGTGGATCTGGGCCCCTGCAGTGCCCTGTGTAATTTCCAGTTCCTCAGAATTCAGGTATTAATAAAGACCCCATGGGGACTTCCAACAATATAACCCTACATTTTGAGGCATTATGAAAGGAAACCCCCAGGGGTCTGTGGCTCAAATTTCTGAAATGTAGGCATTGTAAAAGGCACCCCAGGGGATGCCCGCAATAGAAATCTGCTGAATTCAAAGCATTTTGGAAGTCCTGGTGGGAGTCATTACTCCCACTGGAAGCTTTTTACAAAACATGTGTTGCTGACATGTTGACAGATTGCTCAGTGAAGTGTTTAGGTGCATGCACAAGGCGGGCCTTTGGAGACGCTCTGCGCTGCCAGCGAGTCTCCCAACGCTGGAACCGGTACCATCCATATTTCATAACGGGGGAGGCCGCTGCAGCCGGGGACGGGAGAAGTGTTCTCCACACCCGCAGCCAGCCTAGCACCCCTCTGCTGAGCAGCACTTTGAGTGGGCCGGCCTAGTCCTCGCCTTTGGAAGCTGGTCTGTGCAGCACAGCTGTGACGGCCCTTGTATCCCTGCCAAGGGCTCTACTGAAGGAATCTTGAAGCGACCTCACTGATCACTGCAAGGCAGCATGCAGATCAAGCTGAGGAGGGGGTGGCAGGGACCCCCCACCTCCCTCCCCAGCCCTCAAAGAGGGGCAGCATGTCAGGGAGGGGGTTTGAACTTGGGCTTGCTGGTCTTGACAGCATGAAGCTCAGGAAAGTGATCTGTGACTTTAATAAGGCAGAGGGGCTCAGAGGAATTAGCTGCCTAGGTGATGGGGGCGGGAGATGGATGGAAATGCATCTGTGGCCTGGTGGGCTACAGGCCAGACCGGGGCCCTAGGGAGGTCACCTCACCTACAGACCCATGCATTCCCAGACTCTCATCTTGAGTTTCTCCACTGGGGTGTGTGTGTGCTTGTGTGTGTGTGTGTGTGTGTGTGTGTGTGTGTGTGTGTAGTATGTGCCAATCAGGCTCACTTGTGTACACCACACACACACACACACACACACACACACACACACACTCATACACTCCCACACACCATGGCAGGATAATATGCCATATGCTCATGTTCATAAAATTTTAAAGGTAAAAGCAGATGTAATTTGACAAATGTGTACATGTGTTGATAGCAACACACGTGTGCACACCCCACATCCCAGCACTTTGCCTGACTCTGCTTTTACCTTCAGGACCTCTCCACACACACCAGGATGAGAGAGAGAAGCTCCTGGAACACACAAAGACATATCTTGAAATTTCTTTCCTCTTTTTGTAATTTGTTCTCTTGGAAACATACTGTCTACCACGTTGTTAGCGTGGGGTTTTCCTTCGCTGAGGTTTTTGGAGAGTTAGATAGAAGGAAATCATCTTGGTTCACTGTTGGGCATACCAGCATTGAGAACTGGTCAGGGGCCAGGGGTCAGAGGCAAAACCTACACCTAGCCCAGGCCACACCCCCCAGGACTTCATCTCCAGTGTGTAGTCCACTGCTGCCAAGGCTCCTTACCAGACACCCTCTCTCCCCCAGTGGCCTTTCTTGTCTTTATCTTCCTTTTAGAAGGACATTGCATCTCAGTGGACAAATGGCTTTTCCAAAGGAAAGGTGCAAGATTCCATTCCCAGAAGATCCCTGCAGACTTAGAGGACAAAGGTGCCAAAGTACCTGGTAGGGGAGCATCCTGGGGTGTCTGCCCACGGAGGAGGCCAGGCAGAAAGGAAACAGGCCCTGCTGACTTAAAGAATTCCTTCTCGCCCAGGGTGAAAAGCTATTGCAGCTTGGAGAGCTGGCAAGCTGCCAGCTGCCCAACCTACTACACCAATAGTTTGTATCAACCAGCACCCATGTGCCTGTCCCTGTGCTGAACGTACTACCAGGGTATATCCAGCACAGCACATGTCACTGAGGAGACCATTAGTAACCAAGGACTGAGGGTACAGGTAGTGAATGGAGCAATGGATGACTGCTCTGATTTTAAGTGCAGCTGCCCAAGTTGACCCTATACACATACTCTCTTTGGCCCCAAAGCAAGAGGACAAGGTTCCCTTCAGAGTGGACTTTGGGAAAACCTGTTCTGCAAACAGGGGCAGCTGAATCCAGGTGCCAAGAATCCACTTTGCCTAGAACTGACCTTGCCTCCGCACCCTGGCTATACCATATAATAGAAAGATCACAGAGCAGTAAAGAGCTGACGGTGTCTCACCTCTTCTGGGACATTACAGCTCCATGTAGTCGCCACTAGACATGTCACACCTATAAAGACCCTACTTGAAGGACAAGAATCTTTCTGTCTGACAAAGGTAACCAATTTTTCCCAATTTGAGGAAACGCTTCAGTCAGTTCCAGGCAAACTGAGATGGCTGCGTCTTCTGTCCCCTCACACGTCAACTGTGAGACCAGGGATTCTCATGGAGCCTTAATAGGTATGCAGAAAACAGTTGTTTAGCCAATGTGTGTGCTTAACTAAATGAAGGCTTTTGTCCCTAAACTTCAAAAGATCTGGAGGAAGGACAGCAGTCTCATCACACAAGAGCACACATGGGGGCCCTCAAAGACAGCGCCCCAACCTCGGCTGCACTGGAAGCCTTCAAACGTGGCTGCCAAAGCCTGAGCATAGCACACAGGGACCTCCACATCCCACCAGAAAGCCCTTCTGCTCCTACCTTAAGCTGTCTCACTTCTTCCTAGCCTAGAAACCACTGCCACCTCCAAATGGCTTCCCTATCCACCCAGTCTCACCCACACCTTCCAGCCTCTTCCTGCCTGAGCCTTTAAAGGTCAAATGAAAGCAGATTGGGGGGCAGAGCCTCTTTTCTGGAGAAAGGTGGGAGTGGGTGAAGAAAAAGTGGTCTTAGCTCTGGTGTGTCCAGAGAGAGATGAGGATGCGGGCAGCCAGATTCACTCCGCACCACTTCCAGGGAACTTCAAGGCAGAAGCCAGGCTCTGGGCCAATGAAGGGGAAGAGTCAAGGCCCAGCCTGACTCACAGAAGGCCCCTACACAGTCACAGTATGAAGCTGAAAGGTGGCTGGGATGGAACAAGGAGAAAACTACAAGGGGCTTCGATAAACATATGTACAACCAGACAACAGGACATTACAGCTCCAATTAGAGGGTTTACAGGACTGGAGAGATGGCTCAGAAGTTAAAAACAACGGTTGCTTTTGCAGAGGACCAGGGTTCCATTCCCAGCACCCATGTGGTGGAAAGCAATCCTCTGTAACTCCAGTTCCAGAGGATCCGATGCCCTCTTCTGGCCTCCTCGAGCACTGCACCACACAGGTGCACTTAGAAACATACAGCCAAAATACAACATACACCCAAAATACACACATAGAATAAAAATAAATAAATAAATAGAAGAGGGGTTGTGAGGATGACATCCAAGGTCACAGTCTGCAGAAGCACACCAGGATGTCCAACAAGAGCCTGAATTCAAGAAATCAAGGCAGAAGAGATGACTCAGCAGTTAAGAACAATGGCTGCTCTTGCAGGGGACCCAGATTCAGTTCGTTAGCATCCACAACTTAGCTAACAACTGTCCTTAACTCCAGTTCTAGGGGATCTGATGCCCTCTTCTGGCCTGCATGGGCATTGCATGACCCAGGTGTACTTACATACATGCAGGCAAAACATTCATATGCATAAAATATACATAAGTAAAATAGATAAATAAAAAAAGGACAATGCATGCCAATGACTACACTGGCTCTTCAATCACGCCTGCTTTTATTTCTTGTCTTTTTACTTGTCTTTATGTAACAGATCCTTCCACAGTAAATTTATATAGTATACATTAAAAAAGGGAAATGGGGGCTGGAGAGATGGCCTAGCAGTTAAGAGCGCTGACTGCTCTTACAGAGGACCCGGGTTCGATCCCCAGCACCCACATGGCAGCTGAGAACCATCTGTAACTCCAATTCCAGGAGAACTCCAGTTCCAGGGGAATCCGACACCCTCTTCTGAACTCCACAGCATTGCACGACATGGGTGCACAAACCTACATGCAGACAGTACATTCATATGAATTAATTAATTAATTAATTAATTAAAAGAGGGAAAAGGGAAATGTTGGGGCTGGAGAGACGGCTTAGCAGTTAAGAGCACCGACTGCTCTTGCAGAGGAACCAGGTTCAATTCCCAGCACCCACATGGCGGCTAAGAACCATCTTTAACTCCAGTTCCAGGGGAATCCAACGCCCTCTTCTGACCACCTTGGCATACACCAACCTACATGCAGACAGTTCACTCATACACATAAAAATAAATAAATAATCAATCAATCAATAAATAAATTTTCAAAAATAAAAAGGGGAACTGTACTCTGAAAAGCAGAGGAGCACCCAAGCATCCTGGGAGCCCTGGAGAAAGAGCGGAAATGGAAGTTTACTGAGAGATCAGAGAAGGCTTCCAAGATGACCAAGGGAGGAGGCTGGCTTTGCAAGAAAAGCAGGTTGGGGTGGTGGTCGGGGGGCTCCAGGCAGGAAGGCAAGGATGTACAGAAGCCAAGGACAACCCAAGGGAGAGAACAGGGAGGCAGGCTGGAAACCACAAATGGCCACTCAGGGTGAATCCTGGTGTCATGGGCACTGGAGGCTGACATCCTCAGCCCTGACCCATCACTGCTCCCAGCAACATGAGCCCACTACCTGCCTGTGAAGTGCTGGCCTCCACCTAACAAGCAGATGCAGTGCCAGATGGACGGAGCCTCCTAGTTCTCACCGCCAAGCCAGCGCTGCTACAGCTGCTGGGCCAGGCAGCCGTCCCCACGGCAGCTAGCCCCACCCGCAGGCAGGCATGGGGCCTCTGGTCCCATATTCTAAGGGGCTCGTTGCTTTATGGAGGCCCGGGCACACTGTCCCCATCCATACCCACTGATCATGACAGAGCCAGCTGCAGACTGGGCCTAGGGCCACCCACCACATGGAGGAAGACTTCCAGCCACTGACAGGACAGCTGCCACCAAACATGAGTCCAGGTGTCAGAAGGAAATTAAAACAAATGACCCTGTCACACTTTTTATCATCCATTCATAAAATATGCAAGAGCAAGATGGAAGAAAAATAGGTCATTTTGGTGAGATTTACAATGACAAGGAAATCTAAACACTACCAGAAGGTCTCCTACCTCCTAAGAAAGCCAGTTCTGCCTAGTTTGGGATTACAAGGGGACTCACAAATGAGCTCAGAGTAGAATTATGCCCCAGGGCACCAACAACACAATGGCACTTCAGCCTCATGTGCCAAATGGTAAACATAAGCCCTGATAGAAACACCTATCAACAGATACCCAGCAGGATACCCAGGACCATAAATTCTCCACAGTAGCTAGAGAATGTTCAAAGACACACCCAACATGTCGCCCCTCACCTGCCCCTTCCTGTGGCACCCCACATCTCAAGAGAAAAACCCAGTTTCTTCCTACCATTCCAAGGCTTTCTGTCATCTGGCCCTAAATGACCTTCAGTCTGACTCAACCTTCGCCTTCAGGGTTCCCAAGTGCATCCTAGAGTCTCTGCTCTGGTGTCTCCATGTGCCCCACCCCCCAACAGTCCACAGCTTGGACCCACTCTTAATCACTTCGGATCCAAGAACAGGAACCTTACAGGCCCTACATGCTCATACAAGTCAAAACAGAAAAATGCTAAGCTATAAACCAGGCATGGTGACAGCATGCCTTTAATCACAGCACTAGGAGGCAGAGCTACTGTGCCTCTGTGAGATCAAAGCCAGCCTGATCTACACAGTGAGTTCCAGGCCAGCTGGGTCCTCAGGTAGACCCTGGCTGAAAAACAAACAAAAACACTAAACTATAAAGTGCAATGAAGTCAGAATAAAATTCATCCGCTTACATATCTATGTAATGCTCTTTTTAAAATATCCTTAAGAGGCTTAGCAGTTAAGAGCACTGGCTATTCTTGCAGAGGTTCAGTTCCCAGCACCCACATGGTAGCCAACAACTGTCCCTAACTCCTGGCCTCTGTGGGCATTGTATGACAAGGATAAACACATATATGCAGGCAAGACACTCAGATACATAAAATAAAAATAACGATTTTTTTAACAAATGGTCAAGCTACAAGATGCATGAGGACTTTACATTCAATCCCCAGTCCTGCCAAGTAAAAACAACAACAACAATAAT
The DNA here is from genome assembly GCA_009823505.1 of Rhizomys pruinosus. NCBI lineage: Eukaryota > Metazoa > Chordata > Mammalia > Rodentia > Spalacidae > Rhizomys > Rhizomys pruinosus. Next base: position 2,509,504 of record VZQC01011742.1, on the reverse strand, counting down.
AATAACCTTGAATTGAGCTCTTGCCTGCTGGTGCCCTGTGTACTTCCTTGCAGATCTCAGCACCCTCTTTCTGTCCTGGGGATGATCTCCCTGCCCCCCACCTCTGCCTGCACACCATGCAGGCCCCACACTTCATGCCTGCTCAGTACTACGGCTGTACCTTCCCCACAAACACTTAATGGCAGCTGTGATTTTCCCACTGTGTGTAAGACGCTTAGATTACTATCCTTCCCCACACACACACCACCAGCTCCACAGTAGGGACAATGCCCGCCTCATTCAGCAATGTGTCCCTGCCTTGGCACAGGGCTGGCACATAGCAGGCATGCAATAAACATTTGATGAGAGAATAAATAGACTAATAACTGCAAGAATGAATGGGCCAATCATTGCATTGCAAAGGCAATCTTCAGAAACAAAAGTAGCCCTTGCTGAGCTCCTGGACTACACTTGCCCTGGTGAATTTAAGCAGTTCTTTCTGCAAGTATTTGCAAGGCACCAACTATGTGCTGGGCCCTTGGGCATCAAGCATGAACAACACAGACGTCAGCCTCCGGCTGCTCAGCCCTGAACAACAGACAGACACAAATGCTGGTCCTGAGGCAGGAGGATTCTCATGAGTCCAAGGCCAGCCTGCATTGTAGAAAGCAAGGCTGGATGTGGCTCAGCTGGTAGAGTGTTTGCCCAGAGCCCTGGGTCCGCCCCCAGCACCACACAGCTGAAGCTTCCTGGAATCCCAGCATTCAAAAGGTGGGAGCAGAAATATCAGGAGCTCAAGGTTACTCTTGATTACATAGAGACTTCAAAGCTAGCCTAGGCTAAATGACACCATCCCAAAACACCAAAAAAAAAAAAAGCTACATGCTCAGCAAACATTCTACTTTGGTTTGGTTTAGTTTTTGTTTGGTTTTTGTTGTTGTTGTTTTGTTTTGGGTTTTGGTGTTTTTGAGACAGCGTCTCCCTATAGCCCCAGCTGCCCTGGAACTCACTCTGTAGACCAGGCTAGCCTTCACCTCACAGAGATCCACCTTCCTCTACTTCCCAAGTGCTGGGATTAAAGGTGTGTGCCACCACATCCAGCTACAATGCTGTTTGTTTGTTTGTTTGTTTGTCTGTTTGTTTGTTTTGAGAAAGGAGCCTGTGAGTGCTGGGAAAGCTGATGACTGGGAGATGGATCTGCACACACTGTTCCTCCCTGTGCTGTGCAGAGGATCCCCCAGTTGACACAGCCAGTCCTTGGGAGGTCCCACACGCCGGATGCAGCAGAGATACAAGCTGCGTCTGAGACGCAGGGTCGCCCACACTCTTTCCTTCACTCAACACACGATCTGGAAGTTCTGACCCCACACCAAGTGTGGTGCCGACCACTGGGATGTGGAGACCAGACCAAGCTCCCTGCCGATGCATCGCCTTTCTCAGTCGCTTGCAACCAGGAGCAGAACTGCCCTTTGGGGGCATTTTCTTCAAGTGACGCTGTCATGATCTGCATGTTTGTCTCCCCAGAATCCATACAGTGAAAGCTGCCCTAGGCCTGTCAGTGATGACTGGGGGTGGAGTAGCAAGGTGAACACACCGCCCTCATGAACGGGATTTGTGTCCATTTGAGAGGAGCCCACTGGAGCTTGCAGGCTCCGTCTTGGCCTTCCATCATATGAGGGCACACAAGACACCATCTATGAGGAACGGGCCATCATCAGATACTGAATCTGCCTGGATTTCCCAACCCACAGAGCTATGAGCAATAATTTTCTATTTCTTTTTTTTTTTTGGTCTTTTCGAGACAAGGTCTCCCTGTAGCCCCAGCTGTCCTGAACTCGCTCTGTAGACCAGGCTGGCCTTGAACTCACAAAGATCCACCTGCCTCTGCCTCCCAAGTGCTAGGATTAAAGGTGTGCACCACCACGCCCGGCTGATAATTTTCTATTTCTGATAAAATACTCAGTCCCAGGCACCTTGTTATAAGAGCCAGAATGGATTAAGATTTTACTGGCATCTAGTGGGCAAGGCCAGAGGTGCTACTTGTCCTGCCAAGGAAGCAATGAGCCCTTGAATGCACCCATTAGCTGAAAACAACCAGCAAACTCTCGGCCAGGACTTGCACAGGTCTGCTGCAGAGCAGTGAGCCCAAAGCACCAAGGACAGCAACACTCATCTGGACTGAAGTGCCAGATGTCTCCAGAAAACCCAGCTCCCACCCAAGCTCTTCTTGCCTGCTGCCCAACCCCTACAGTCTCCTTGCTTATAGAGCCTAGAGTCCTTCTACTCAAAGTGTGGTCCAAGCCCACAGCAACTGCACCCCAAGGAAGCTTATGAAAAATGCAGACTCTTAGCCAGTCCAGAGCTGCTAAACTTTCACCACATTCCAAGTCAGTGGTGATCACTTAGCAGTCTGAGAAGTTCTGCTAGAAGAAGCAACACTGTTAAGGGAGGTCCTATCCATTCCGGGACCCCACATCCTCTAGTCTCATATTTCCTGTGTCTGGTGAGAGATGGCACAGTACCTCCATGTGACCAACTAGGGGCCACAGGGATTTACAAGTAGCTCTGTTCCCAGTAGTTGGGCAAACATAATCCAGCCACAACAACCCAAACAGGTATCCAGACCTTCAGGACCCAGCTAGGGGTCCTGAGGTAGCTCCCACTACACCCCAGGAAAGGTAAACAGAGACTGGCAATACAACAGCACCATTTTTTGCCCTTCCCTGAGCAGCTTGCCAGCCAGAAAGGATCCAAGATGAGAGTAAAGTGAAGGCAGAATGCCTTCTTCATCACCACAGGAAGCCTGCGCTGCACCCCCACCACAACATGAAGATGCTGCACAGCTCAGATCAGGTCTCATTTCATCCTCTCTCCCAACTAAATGAGAAACCACTAGGGAGATAAGCGTAGACTCCCTTTATAGCCTCCAATCCTCCCCCACCCACCCCAAACTATAATCTTGGTACAGGACCTGATACCCAATAAGCACCAGGCTGACAATTGTGGCAAAGGGAAGATGAGATAAAATGGATGGGACAGGGTGGGGTAGCAGGGTCTAGAAAGGGACAAAGGTGGTGCAAGGAGATGTGCGGTGGTGGGAAGAAGAGGACAGTGTGGAAGCAGTGGGTGAAAGAGAATAACGAGAAAAGAACAGCTAGCCCAACAATGGCCCCTCTCCATCAGCCATGGAAAAGGGGCTCCTAGGGAGACATGCTCACGAACATTTCCTACAGCAACACTTGGAAACAGTCGAAATGCCCAGCGCCAGGGGACCCGCACAAGCCATGGTGCACAGTACATCACACTACGCAGTGCCATGCTACAGCTAATGAAGGCCAGGGAGCTCTCTCCAGCAACACGGGAAACTCTCTAAGGCACGGTGCTGAGTGGAAAAAAGGAGGCTGCAGATCCACAGATCCATTATGGTATCATTTATTTTTTAATCAAAAATCAATACAACATCATTTCTATGGATGCAGGTACACTATCTTTCATGAAATGTAAGACACCATGGATGGTAAACACAGTATTATTTCATGTACAGCTGAAAAGAAAAAATGAAAACCATTGTAAATTAAGCCACAGTCTATACTTGGAAGATGTATCTTAATTTCAAAGATATCTTAAGATCTGTGGACAAGTTAAGTTTTATGTAAATCACAGGTTGTGGAGAGGCAGGCCCAAACAGAGGCAGCAATCCACCAGGGCAAGAAGGACCACAGGGCAAGGCCTTAGCTGTAACTGAAAATTCTGCACATGAGACATTTATATATTACCGTGCTGTTTAATAATGTTCAACTTTGGTCAGGCATGGTGGTGCAAGCCTTTAATCCCAGCACTCTGGAGGCAGAGGCAGGTGGATCTCTGTGAGTTCAAGGCCAGACTGGTCTACACAGTGAGTTCCAGGCCAGCTGGGGCTACAGGGAGACCCTGTTTCAAAAAGAACAACAACAACAACAAAAAAAAAAAAAAAACACCAATCCAATAATGCAATGTTCAACTTTAAGTAAAGGAAGACCTGGAGATGAAAAGAGGCTGACATCACCACACCAGCACATGGGGCATGGGCACCCCGGGGACTGCACTGTCTAACTCAGAGGGCAAATGCAAACTTTCAGGCTTGTGCAAGGGGGAGAAGGGGGCTCTAGGTATGTCCTGGGGAGAGAACACCATTAGGAAGAAGAAACAGAATGGAAGAATTTGACTTGGAGAAGCCAATAGTCACAACCCACTCACAGGCCACCAGCAGGGCTGCTGTGGGGTTAGGGCTGTGTAGGTGGTCTCCTAAAAGCTACAGCTCTACCCTGGCTGCCCTCTGCAAGAGCAGACTGGAAAGTCACAACACTGGCTTGAAAGTGTCTCCTCAGATCACGCTTCTAATTCCACCTCAACAGCCAACTCTGTATGGCAGGGACAGCTGAACCTTGACCTGCAGCAGGCATGTCACCTTGCCCTGTACATAAACAAAAATAGCTTTGCTGCTCAGAGCACAGAGCACAGGTTCCCTTGTCTTATCCTCTGGGGTCCCTAGAGCAGCTCGGTCCTGGAATAGAAGCCACAAGCAGAAGAAATGCTTAATGAATAACAAGGCTCCACTGAAGCATCTTCCAGCTTCTACTTGACTTCTCTGTTGTCACTGTCCCCAAGGAGCCACAATCAGAATCACATCAGTCCAGCGTGGTGATAGCCACAGTGTGTGGTCCATTGCCAATCCCTCTAGTAGTTAGTAGTAAAGCAGGTAATGGCTTTAATTAGAATAACCTATTCACAACTCCATTTACGCAAAGTTTGGCAGCTTTAGCTATAATGTGAACAACTACATCTGTCTTGTGTCTAACAGATGTTCAGTGCTGGTCCAGGGACCTGTGGCCAAAGCAGGCCAAAATCCATGGACACTTAGCCTACTCTGAGGAAAAGACCACTGAAGGCCAAAGCCCACAGCAACCAGGAAGAGACATGTTCCAGGAGAACCAGCACACCTCCAACTCTCCACACACCAGCACAAGAAACTTCCAGAACCCAAGGGTGGTGTCTAAAGTTTGATTTCTAACATGTGCTTCTTGGCAAGCTCCATGTCAGCCAGTAGGGAATACATATGATGTTCACCTTCAGCCCCTCAAGAGTCACACTCCACCTTCATCCACCCTATCTTCATGCGGGATGAGGCAGATCAGAGTGGTTCTGGGTGTGGGCTCTGCTGCATGCCTCTCAACCCAGCAGCATCTCTTTCCAGGTGGTGGTAAGCACTGGTCCACTGGCTTCTGTAAATGTGGACCACACCCCCCTCACTTTCCAGCTCTGCGAATAGCCGCGCCCCCCCCCCCCCGCTTTTTTTTTTCTCTATGTGTATGAATGTACTGTCTGCATGCAGGTCTGTGCACCCGTGTCGTGAAATGCCGCAGAAGTCAGAAGCCGGTGTCGGATTCCCCTGGAACTGGAGTTCTCCTGGAATTGGAGTTTCAGATGGTTCTCAGCTGCCATGTGGGTGCTGGGGATCGAACCCGGGTCCTCTACAAGAGCAGTCGGCACTCTTAACCGCTAGGCCATCTCTCCAGCCCCGAATAGGCCCCCTTTTAAATGTTCCTCGTGTCCTTGTGTGAGTTCACCATCTGCTTTCTGTGGGGACCCTGGCCAAGAGGGTATCCTTTAAACCTTTTTCTAGATCCATGCAGTGGATGAGCCCGTGATAAAAAGCTGTTAGAGAGCTGTGGAGATGGCTCAGTCAGCAAAGTACTTGCTTGCCATATAAGCATGAGGGCCTGACTTTAAGTCGTAAAAGCTGGGGCCAGAACACCTGTAACCCCAGCACTGGGTGGCAGAAACAGGTAAATCCTGGGAACCTGCTGGCCGACAGCCTAGCATAAACTGACCTCCAGGTTCACTGAGAGAGCCTGTCTCAAAAAATGTAGTGGAAGGTGACAGAGGAAGACACCCAGCATCAACCTCCAGCCCCCACATGCACACATGTGTACAGGCCTTCCAACACATGACTATCTAGAATCTTCCCAATAACTCATCCCAAACCAAGGTCGCATCCCCACACTCAGTGACCAGCCTGTTTGGGCAGATGACCCCTTCTCTTTTCCTACCATTCTGCAGTATCCCCCATGGACAATCAAACTGGTCCAGTAGTTTGGTAAAGGGAGGAAGAGTGACACCACAGGTCAACAAACAAGATGTTTGTTCAGCCTGCAGCCTGCCTCAGAGCAGCATCTGACTTGCCATGCCGGGGTCCTCAGTCCTGTGCCCGGGAGCCTTTGTGGCTTTCTACTTGCTCCAGGACACCTCTCACTGCCAAGTAGAGGCCACTGGGCATCTGTCCTTGCAGTGGGTATCCCAGACTACCATCTTGCATTCACTTGCTTACCACAATTATCTGTCTCTCCTATCAGGGCAAGGACTGCATCTCCTTAATTGGGTGCTGTGTTCCTGACACCTAGCTAGAGCCTGACACATAGTACAGAATAAAGTGAAAACTGGCCTTACAAGGTGTAGAACGCACCTGCACCCTGCAGGAGTGGCACACGCTCCGCCTTCCCATGGCCCCCGCTCCCTCCAACCTGGTGAAGCTCTAGGGGAAGTGTCAAGGGCAGAAGGATGCATTGGAAGGCACAGCCAGGTGGGGCATGAGGGGCAAAAAGCCTTTTCAGGCCAGAGGAGATATCCAAACGCAAAGCCCACAAGAACTCCTGGTCCTCCTGCTACCCAGCAATGAATAGACCAACTCAATACCACCCAAGCCATGTCTAACATGTCACTCAGCAAATGCTTCCCAACCACCTACTATGTGCCAGTTCCTCTCTGAGGCGAGGGCCGGACACATGAGGACAGAGCAGGATGCTGTTCTCCACAGGCAACCTTCAGACAAGTATTCAAAAGAAAATTAAAGATAATTTCCAGTAACAACTGCCAGGTAGGTTTTGCAAAAAGTGAAGTAGGACAGGGAAGAAGTAGGCAATACTGGAGCTAAGATCCAAGAGGAAGGGACAGAGTGACCACATGGAGCCCTGAAAGAGCCTCCGGGTGGTAGGGAGAGGCAGCACGAGGGCCCTAAGGCGTACTTCAGTAAACCTACTAAGAGATGCCAAGGGGAACCAATGGGAAGGAGAGGTAGGCCGGGTCAGCAGGGCAGGTGCAGCGCAGGGAAGAAGGGCTGGGTCTGGGAATCTCTGAAAACCACTGTGAACTGTGGCTAAGAAGGGGCCAGGAGGCCACAGGCAGGCGCCAGACATCTTGCCTGCACCTGGGTTCCTTCCTCCCACCCACCACCACCCAGACCCTGACCCCTCAGAGGCATCAGATGGATCCTAGAAGGTCCGACTTCCCTTCCACATGTCAGTTCTGACACGTTCAGGCAAAAACTTCATGTGATCCAAACTTTTCACATACAGGGTGTTGGAGTACAGGGACAAGCCTTAGTGTGTATCCCCTCCAAGCCAGTCTTCCACCTCCCAGTGTTTTCTCTCTCTCTCTCTCTCTCTCTCTCTCTCTCTCTCTCTCTCTCTCTCTCTCTCCTCACTCTTCCCAAATGCCTCAGAGCCATGATGTTATTTCCAACTCTAGCCAGTCAACTCCAAACTGAGACTTTTAACACTAAAGGACACATTTTCTAAGCCTCCTATGTTTTCCAGAGCGGGAACCTGCAGTGGGGACACTGCCAGAAGCCTCAGCCACAGAAGTCCCATTTTATTCAGGCCGGTGCTACAACTACATTTCAGAACAGTTCTGTCCTGTCCTTAGCCCTGACTCCTCAGTCTTGTCTATTCTCTCAACAAGAGCTACATAGAGACTTGTCCACAGGCAGAAGCCTCGGAGCCCAGGGAAGGTAGAATCACACTGAGCATGAACCCCTGCTGGCTGCTTGCCTTCAACTGTGCACCCCAGCAGGAGGGAAATAAACTTAGTTGGTTTCTCATTTTGTTTGGGGATGTTCTTTATTTTGTTCTGTTAGGGTATCATTTCAGGGATGCCAATCAGAATTTGAAAGAATGTGAAAAAAAGAGATCAACCCGTACCCAAGCCTGGGCTTCTAGGCTCCTCACCCTCCAGCAGCCACTTCTGATGCTTTGTCCCCAGGCTTGCAAAGATCATCACCAACCAGGAAGAAGCTCCTCCTACAGTGTGACAGAACTGGCCCCCATTCTGTCCCTTAAAAAAAATCAAGGTCAGGGGGCTGGAGAATTGGCTCAGTGATTGGTTAAGAACACTGACTGTTCTTACAGAGGACCCAGGTTCAGTTCTCAGCACCCACATGGCAACTAACAACTGTCTACAACTCCAGTTCCAGGGGACCTGATGCCTTCTTCCAACCTCCTCAGCCATTCCACAACGTGGGCCCACTTACATATAAACTGTTGATACGGTCATGCACATAAGATAAAAATAATAAATGAAAAGAATTTTTAGTTCAAAGTCAGGGTCCCATCCCTGCTCGTCCAAGCACCTGCTACACAGCTTTGACACGGCTCACTCCAGGCAGCCCCTCATCAGTGAGTCACCCAGAAGCCAACGTAAAGCTTCAGCTCCTTCAGCTTTGTATCACCATCAGAGCAGCAGGTTCCTGCTGGGCTGCAGAGTAGGGGACCAAACCCAGAGTTTGCTGGGCAAGCACTGAGCCACTGAGCCACAGCCACAGCCACACCCTTACCTATCCCTGAGCACACATCACCCACTCTGAGATCTTCCATGTTGCTCTAGGTTCAAAGATCCAAGTTCCTTCCTTCTCTGAGCTGTTGCCACCTGGCAGTATCCGCACCCCAACTTCCAGTGGGGAACCCTGACCTGGCCTGGCTCCAGTAGCCTTCACCATGGTCCTGAAATAGTCCTACACGTGACTAAGTAACGGCCCTACTTGCTCTAAGCCAGACTGGACTTGGTTTTCCAGCACTGGCCACTAAGTAACCTCCACTTCTAATTCACAGCCATGATTTAAGGCCTCCCTGTCTTCCAACAGCACAGGAGCAGGGCGCACCATGTCCCTTGTGCTTGTCCTCCTGAGGCCCAGCTCTGCTAACTTTTTGGCTCATGTCCTTCCCTCCCTACATGCAGGCCCTGAACAGTACTGAGCCTACACCACCAAGGGAGGAACCGAACCGGCTCCGAGATCAGTCTGAGAATCTCCTGGCTGGTAAGGGGCTGGGTAGTAGAAAACGAAACTTCCTCAAGAGCAGGAATCCACAAGGCCTGAGATGGTTCCCAGCACATAGCAGGTGCTTAAAAGACATCATTCTGAGATGGCCTAGCGGTTAAGAGCGCCGACTGCTCTTGCAGAGGACCCCGGTTCGATCCCCAGCACCCACATGGCGGCTGAGAACCGTCTGTAACTCCAATTCCAGGAGAGCTCCAGTTCCAGGGGAATCCGAGACCCTCTTCTGACCTCAGCGGCATTGCACGACTCGGGTGCACAAACATGCATGCAGACAGTACATTCGTACACATACGAAAATAAAAAAAATAAAAAATAAAATGATCAAGTACTTGGAGCATATGGGGGACAATGATTGACATGACCACACCTCCCTTAAAAAAAAAAAAAAAGACATCATTCTGGGAATGAACACAAGACCACGGTTCTCAGGACCACATTTCTCCTTTAATCTATGTATTGGTCAATTTCTTTGGATGCTGGGCTACAGACTAAGAGGTATAGAAAGAGGTCACCAGTAGTTTTCAGCTATGTCTTCATCCATTCAAGCTGCTATAACAAAAACACTAGAAACTCCATAGCGTATCAACAGTAGGCATGTATTTCTCAAGCCTAGAGGTTAGAAAATCCAAGATCTAAGCCTTGGCAGATGTGCTGTCTGCTGAGGGTCATTCTTCACGATGGCACATCCCACTGTGTATGGAAGAGGCTACTAGAAGGGCCAGGACTTATAAAGGGGACTCTCTTGGGTTAAGAGCATTAACCTTGTCCTAAGAGAGCCCTCAGCCCCTAGTCACTTCCTAAAGGCCCCACCTCTTAAATCAGCATACTGATGAACAGATTTCACCATGAATTTGGGGGTTGCGGGGTGGTCAGAAACACCCAGACCATAGCAAGCTCTCCTAGCGGCTCTCATACAGTGACTCTCCCCATCTATCTTGTTTGTCTCACAACAGATAGAACCAGTTGGGGACCTCCTATTCTTACCTTCAGCATCTCCCACAGTTCACCCTGCCTCACATAGGTAGTGACTGCGACCTATTACTCCAGGAACATGACTTTCAGACCTTTACACCCATCACAATTTGAATCTAGCATCAAGATCCTTAGGATAAAAGCAACAGGGCCTGCGTGGGGGCTCCTTCATTCACCCACCCACAGGTGAAAGAGGATGCAGGGCACGCAGTATGGACTAAGGAAAGAGCAGACCTACTAGGAACACAAGCTGTGACTCTGCAAGAGGCCCATGTGACTGGCTTATAGGGCAAATGGATTTAAGGTCACTTTTTTTTTTTTTTTTTATTATTTATTTTTGTATGTGTATGAATGTATTGTCTGCATGCAGGTCTGTGCACCCGTGTCGTGCAATGCCGCGGAGGTCAGAAGAGGGTCTCGGATTCCCCTGGAACTGGAGTTCTCCTGGAATTGGAGTTACAGATGGTTCTCGGCCGCCATGTGGGTGTTGGGGATCGAACCTGGGTCCTCTGCAAGAGCGGTTGGTGCTCTTAACCGCTAGGCTATCTCTCCAGCCCCACTTTTTTTTTTTATGTGTATGAATGTACTCTGTCTGCATGCAGGTTTGTGTACCCGTGTTGTGCAATGCTTCGGAGCTCAGAGGAGGGCATCGGTTTCCCCTGGAACTGGAGTCAAAAACGGTTCTCAGCCGCCATGTGGGTGCTGGGGATCGAAACCAGGTTCTCTGCAAGAGCAGTCGGCGCTCTTAACCACTAGGCCATCTCTCCAGCCCTTAAAGTCACTTTTTATATCATCTGAACCCCAAGTCACTGGAGCCTAAGGATCAGACTGCCCTCTCCAGCCTGGTCACTGTGCCTCAGAGGCCCAGCTGCTGGTAGATACCGCAGGGGCTTGATGTCCCCCCTACCCAGTCCCAGCGTTCTGCTCTCAATGACCTTCAGGGCAGAAGTTCAAGGACCCATCCGTGGGACACCTAAGGTAGGGAATGTGTCAGATTTTAAGATCAAAGTCATTCCTTTGCATAATGTATTAATTAATTAGCTAATTAATTTAAAAGTTAGGTCTGAACGGTAGGTACCTTAAACATTGTGAGGCTGATTCCAGCATGCCCAAGCACCCATGATGTCGGGCAGAGGTTTAAGGTCCCCTAGCCCCCTGGAAACTACCATGAGGTTTATCAAGACTCCCCCCACACACCTCCAGGATCTGGCCAAGTCACCATCTCTCTGTTATCCATCTCTAAACTCCCCTTCAGGACACACGATAATTGAAGACCTACCATTTGTTGTAGCTACCCAGGACCCAAATAACTTTAAACAAGGTGTTTCCTCCTTCACCTTGCTGTAGGCACCCCTTTGCCTCCCAGTGACAAGATCAGCAAGCATTTATGAAGTACCCACTGTGTGCACTAGACATAGATAAAGGCTATCTTGACACCAGGAAGGAGAGCAAGGTGGACTGGTGAGCTTCGTGGTCTTTGTCAATCTGGTGGGTTAAAAGGCGTTTCCCTGAAGCTTAAATTTATAGCTTTCTTATTATAAATGGAGCTCTGAATCTTTTTAAACGTTTTAAGATCCCACTAGTATTTCCTTTTCTAGTTCCGTTTCTATCCTTTGCACATGGGAGATATTGAAAATATCTAACCACCAGTGTAGCACCAACCAATGAGAGAAGGCACTGACTTCCGGCAGGGCGGTATCGTATCTCGTAGCTTGGCTGTGTCCCAGCCCAGGCTCTGCCCTGCTGTCCTGCTGATTTACTGGCTATTTTCTTAAAGTTTACAGGAGCTTCTTACACATTTAGGAAAGTCTTTTGTTTGTGATATGTGTCTTTTTGATGTATTACGGTGGTTGCAATGCAGAAATTTCTTGTTTTTATGCAATTAGATGTTTCCACTGCCTGTTTTATGGCTTCCAGGTTTGGGATCATATTTAGAGATGTCTTCCTCACTCTGATCCTATTAAATTTATTTTTTTTAATCTTTCCTACATTTTAAGTATTTTTGAGTTTGCTTTTCCTGTTTAGATTTCTGATCCATTCAGGACTTATATTTACCTCAGAAGTAAAGGAGGGATTCAGTTTCCCTTTAAGTAAAACAGCCACTCTCTAATCCTAATCCCAGCTCCTAATCCATGTATACCTGCACTGCCCTAAGTGTCCAGCTGTGTCTGGGTCCATTGTGGGCTCGTCTTCACTCCCTTGGTCTGTCCCCAGTCACTTAGAACCCACTGGTACCAGCACAAGTTTACCTGGGCACCATCTCTTCCCACACCCCCCACACCCCCTGCCACACTCCTTTCTCTGAATATTCCTTCTGGTACCTTCACATCCACTTCTCAAGAACCTTCATTTGTCCGTGGCTGGACAAATCGTACTCACTCACTAAAGTTAGCTTAACTTAGGAGAAACTGAACCCTTCCACCCAGGCCTAAGGTCAGTTTCTTATATTTCTTTCTCTTTTGTTCCCTTCAGTAGTCTGTTATGTCCGTCTGCTCCTACCCGACACACATCTTTTCATTGGGTTTGTGTCCCTAGCTTCTATACATTTTGTGGCTAACACCATGGGGACCATTTCTTGCTCTGTTTTCTAATTGGATACTATTTGCACACAGGAAAGCTCCTAATGTGTGAGATTAATTGTGCTCAAACCCCTAGGCCTTCTGCATTTCGTGGTATCGGCTGCTCACTGTTAGGAGGAAGACACACCCTGCACCTGTGTATTTGGCAGCACAGTTCCCAGCTCCTGGCTCCAGCCCTGCTTTTCGTTGCCTGAATGGAGCCAGGATAAGGGGTAACCCAAGCCAGTAAGGCAGGGAGGGACCCCGATGCTGTCAGAGTAGGAAAGAGGTCTGAGCCGGCACACAAAAGCAAGCCCTGGCCAGCAGCAACAGGAACAAAGCAGACAGAGGTGCCAGCCTTCACACAGCCCCCCAGACCTGTAATTGGGGCCCACAGGTCACTCTGGCCACAGCTGAACAAACCAGGGTATAATTAACTTTCCACTTGGCTTTTGCTGTGGCAGCACTTCACCTTCACCAGATGAGGATGGCTGGCCTTTCAGAGAGGCTGGGAATGGTTCTCAGTCCTCAGAAAGGGGTAGTGAAAGAGTGGCCACAACAATAACCCAGAGGAACACACATTCTGTTGCTGCTATTTAAACAAAGTCCCCTCTTGCAGGGCATTTTAGTTGGGTCTTCAGAAAACCTGTGCCTGGAGTTTGGTTTGGAAGTCCTCACAGTCCCCACCCAGCCCGTGTTCTTGCAACAAGCAGCTCAGGCTTCACGTCGTCTTTTCTCCCTGCGTTGTAACTCTGAGTGAGAGTCCTCTGCTGCCCAATGTGTAAAACGGCAGAGAATGATAGGAAAAAAAAAATAACTGCCTCTTGATAGATCGTCATGAAGACTAAAGGAGATTATTCATGTATTAAGCACCAGTGTCCACCAGACACTGGGCTAGAATAGAACGGTGCAAAACCAACATGGTTCTTGTCCTCATCAAGTTTAATGAGGGACATGGACAGTAATTGGTGAAAACCCAAAGCAGAATCACTGCAGAAACTGACAGAAGTATGGGGGCTACGGAGAGTGCAGCCAGGGAGGATTGCAGGGACCAGACTCCAGACAGTTCCACAGAGCCCTGCATGTAGTAAGAGCTAAATATGTGCAGAGTGGCAGGGCAGCACCACGGCACACAGGAGGAAATGCCTGCTTATACATTCACTCTAGGCACCAGACTACCCAGAAGGCGAGAACCTCCTGGGCCTCAGGACTAACCCTCTCCAGCCAGCACTGAGTCTGAAGAAAGTTAGGGATGAGGGAATGGAAGCTGACGGAAGAAATCAGGCTCGGCTCCACCCGAGTCCTGCAGACGGCTGTCTAGTCCACAGACTGGGTGTCCACAGCCCTGTTAGACCCTGGGGTCTTTCTACAGAGCCTGCATCTGCCTCTCCCTCCCTGTAATGAAAGCCCAAACATGCCAGCTGCCCTTTAGCAAAAATGCCAAGGACTCTAAAGCCGTCAGTTTTTCAACCTGGGAAGCAAGTTCCTTGCAGTACAGGGTTGACAGCCAGCTTTGGGCACAATCAGAAGTATCACTGGGAAAGTCAGATCTAGAAACGTTACAATGGCAAGGAGAGGGCACCCAACATCCTTGGGCGGCAGCCTTATTCAATTAGGGAAAAGCAGTGGTCGGTTGAAATCACAAACAAGCCTTAAAAGGTGCCATTGGTACCAGGAAATAAAAGATGCAATCTGAATCTAGACTAAAGGTCCACAAATGAGCACCTTCAATGGCATATAACTCTGCCCCTGCCCAAATGGACCTGCTTCTATGGAGCCCCAGGTGGCACCCAGAGACACATTCTGAAGTCAATGAAGTCCCTTAGCTCCCCACGACAACTGTTCCTAGAACTCACATGTGCATGGCCAGCACTTCACAAATTGGGGGGGGGGGGGGATTTTCAGTCAACTCCCTATTTCAAGATTACACGACCACAGAACCTGAATTAGTGAGAGTTTTCTGTGAGCAGCAACTCACAGAGCCACCAAATCCACTATCATTTCCTGACATGGTGCCCACAAGTCCTGGTTCCACAGGCACAGCAAGCCAGCAAGTCAGCACTGCAGTCTCCATGTTTATAGGAAGTGGGCGCAGGCCCAGCCACCCATGCTTACTCCCCTTGAACACCACTATTTGAAAGTAAGAGCCCTACTCTCAAACCCCCACAAAGATGAACACATAGCAGCATGAGATCTACCCAGAAAGTGTTAAGTATCAAATGAAGGATACTTTCGAGTCTTGATGTGTGCCCACAACTCCAACCGTGGAAGTATCTGTAACTCTGCAGGCAGGGGCCAAAAAGAAGCAAGGGAAGAGGCCATGAGAACAGAGAACACCGAACTTTACCTTTCACATCACAAAAATGGGTTGGTAATGTGGGGTAGGGACGGGGCCGAATTTGATGGGATTGCCTAGTCCTTCAAGTCCATGCTTTAATAATATATGGGCTGAGCACGGCCACTCCTGCCAAGAACAATGAAGAAGATACCTTCTGACCCTCTGATGGGAACTGAGAACTCCAATGAGGCCTAGGTGCGGGGGGGGGGGGGGGCTTAGGAAGTCCGCGGTCACCTTTGCACCCAAAGCTCCCTTCCGTAGTAAGTTCGCTCTACCTGGGACTGTCTCCAAACCCAGAAGTTTCTCCTGAAGGTGCTGGTGGAGCCAATCACACCAAACTTCTTCAGATAAAAGAGTCCAGAGGTCCTATTACGGTTTGAATCAGAGACGTCCCCTAAAGGGTCCATGTGTTGGAGATAGGCTGCCGGCTGATGGGCTTTGGGATGGATTCATCCCTTGATAGATTCATCTTATGAAAGCATTACTGAACCCCCCGCTGGAAGGTGGGGCTGTGGGTGTTTGGGACAACAGCCTGCAAATTGGTTTTTACATGAAACGATGCTTGTACTCATAGATTATCACTTATAGCTAAAAAATGGAAAAAAGAAAGAACTGCGAGAGATATGCAGGACAGTCATGGCAATGCATGATCTCGGTTGGGGTGGGGTGGGGGGAAGGAAGGGGAGAATGCCTGAACTGAATTGGAAAGTGAGGTAGGTGAAATCACAAATCATCAAATAAAAAAAAATTTATTCAAAAAAAAAAAAAAAAAAAAGAAAGCATTACTGAGAGGTGATGGAGTCTAAGAGGAGGAAGTAAACCGGTGGAGACATGCCCTGGACGGTGTGCCAGCTCCAGTGCGTTCTCATTTGTGTTCTCTCTTCCCCCCCACCCCATGAGGTGAGCAGCTTCGTTCTGCCCATCCTTTCTCCACTAGATTCTACCTCATCAAGGTCCAGAAACAAAAGAGCCAGCTGACAGACCACACACTGAAATCTCTGAGCTAAAATTTTGTGCGTCAAAATGAATCCTTTCTCATTTGAGTTGTGTTTCTCGGGTATCTGGCCATAGCAAAAGTAAATAAATAAATAAAGCTGGCTGATGCAGGTTTCTCTGCTAACACAATTTAAAACACACTAGACCCAAAATGCCCCAGGGGCTGGGGGGAGATAGCTCAGTAGCTAAAGTCACAAAAACATGAGGACCCGAGTTCAGTCTTCAGCACCCACATGAAAAGTTGGGTGTGGTGGCATGTGCTCATAATCCTAGAGCTGAGAAGCTAACAGGTGGAGCCCTAGAATTCATGGCCAGTCAAGTCAACCAGCCAAGCCTAATCAGTGAGGCCCAGGTCCCAGTGAGAGACCCTGTCTCCAAAACACAAGGTGGGCAGCTCCTGAGGAATGACACGCAAGGTTGAGTGTTGGCCCCCACACATAAGTGCACACATGTGCACACACATACACGTACACCTGTACTCATACACAAAGAAATTTTAAATAAACCGCTTCCCATGAGGACACCCCATCACAGCCTGCTTCATGGGTGGGCTCCCCTTCCTCCATGGTCCAGCAGTGCTGGCCTCTCCAGGGACAAGAGTTCCATTCTGAGAGGGATGGACTTCAAAAAGTGCAGGCCCCAAGTTCTCAACAGCGAGGAAAGCCTCTAACACTATTAAATACATTTTTGGTCCCCAACCTCTAGGGATAGCTGAGGGCCAATGGTCAATACTCTAACCAGTCCTGTTTGTGCAAACCCAAAAGGCCAGGGCTCAAGAGCTTTGGTGAGACACAGGTACAGGTGGTTAGGAGGGTAGTGGCACGCAAGGAGGCCAGGAAGCCCCACGCCTCTTCCCTACACCTCTCCCTGCATCTCTGAATCCACATGTGCTAGCTTTTACAGTAAGCTGGTAAATATGAGTCTTTTCTTACATTCCTTGAGCCACTTTAGCAAACCCCTCAAACCCAATGCAGAGGTATAGGACCCCAATGTATAGCCTGATGGTCAAAAATACAAGCCACAACCTAAGCTTACAATTCCAACTGGAGAACAGAGCAATCCCAGGACTGAGCCCTCAACCCAGGACATCAAGGCTTTCCCCAAAGAGGTGATGTCGGAGCCAAATCAGATCAGAAGCCACCACACTGGAGCCCAATGCTCAGTAGGATGACAGCTGGGGCGGGGAAATTCCCAACTTTAGTCTTGGGTGTGTTCAATGAGTGTCAGGTGTGGAAATGGGGTAGACACTAAGATTTTCTTGTTTTCAGGTATAAGAATGAACATAACTGTTGGGCGTGGTGGCGCACGCCTTTAATCCTAGCACTCGGGAGGCAGAGGCCAGCCTGGTCTACAGAGTGAGTTCCAGGGCAGCTGGGGCTACAGGGAGACACAGGGAGACCCTGTCTCGAAAAGACCAAAAAAAAAAAAAAAACAAAAGAAAAAAAAAAAAAAAAAAAAAAAGAAGAAGAAGAATGAACATAAGACCACCTTGTTGGCAGGAACCTCAGCTGAGTCTCATAGCTGCTAGTCTCAGCCAGCACACGCCTCCCTGGAATAGATTTCTTCCACAGTGGATGAACTTGCATCAACTCATACAGTATCCAGCAGAAAGCAGGGCTGGAGACCTCTATCTATTGACCAATGGGACCTTGGCTGAGCTACTTCACTTTTACGTCAACTGTAGTACAAAAGCAGGAAGTCAAGTTCCCCATAATATCTTATGCTGAAGCCCAACGTGTAGAATAGTACCAGTAAGGAAAATAGCTTGACCCAGCCAGGGCAACTTAGAATGAAAGGAATACCCTGCCCGACAAAGCTGGCAAACCAGGGAGAGTGTGCCACACTCTAGATGGGGAAGGGTTTGCGATAATGCCCACACGATTCCTCGACTGAGTCACACCAGGCAATAATGAATTTCTCCAGGATGCTATTAGTGGAGGTTGCTTCCATACTCTGATTCCTTTCCAATCAATGCTCCAGAGTTTGGGGGTGTTCATCGCTACACCATCCCAGTGGAGGTCGTTAGTGGGGTCCTGTTAGTAAGTGGGCAGAACTATCAGTAGATAACAGCAGCATTGATATGAGCGGCTCAGGACCCTGGAAACGAGCTGCCTCAGAGTTCAGCACACTGGACGCCTGCCAGTGGGAAGAGAAGCTGCCCAGCTAAAGCACTGAGCTGCCCACGCTTATTTCTGACAGAGACCCCAGCCCCAGTCTCCAGCTCGTGGTTTCTTCTCAACCCAGAAACACTAGCAGTGTTGAAAGTGCAGTGAGCAGGCATAAGACTCAACTTGCTGCTGACAGCTGGGGGAAGGTGACATGAGAGACGGTCCCACCCCAGGACCTATGAGATGGGAGACTGCTGCTGGGCAGAGGCCCAGGCAGGCCTAGGGGCCTTGCTGCTCTCCACCGAGAAAAGGAGGACAATGTCCCTAATTAGATCAAGTGAGAGCCTTTAAAGTTAATGGCAACATCTCAGTCTCTTGTAGCTAAGATTTTACCTCAGTCATTGACTAAATCGAGAAACAATCTACATCTATCATCTCATCAAGTGCAATAAAGGCCTATGGTCCAAGTCCTGACAAAATGTTCGCTCAGTCACCAACTATGACCTTAATAAAACACTTGGCTTTCCCTCTTTGTCCTAGGTATTTACTTTGAGAAAAGAGGGATCTGGAAAAGCCAACCCTATAGGTTCGCTCCTATTCCAAGCTTAGAATTCAAGCATCATCTCTGCCTTTGGGTGAAATACCACAATTTCCAAATGACTGGGGTTTGAATTCCTCAGCACCAAAAGGTTCAAAGAGTGTGGGTGTGGGAATAGGGTACAAACTGAGCTTTTCTTATTTTCAGACCGAACATTGATTTACTACTAGAATTAAAAGGAGACTGCTGCCAGGCATGGTGGCGCATGCCTTTAATCCTAGCACTTGGGAGGCAGAGGCAGGTGGATCTTTGTAAGTTCAAGGCCAGCCTGGTCTGCAGAGTGAGTTCCAGGACAACTGGGGCTATAGGGAGACCCTGTCTCGAAAACACCAAAAAAAAAAAAAGGAGACTGCTAAGCGACCCACCAGTCCATTGCAAACAGAACTTGGACAGTCCCGAGAGTTTCGCATGTCACCTCAGAGAAAAAAAGTAGATATTCTATCTCTCACACTCTCTCACCCTCCCCTCCAAAGCCCAGGGACTCTCTCGGAAGAGGTTGGCCTGTCCGATTGTGAGGCCAAGGAGGGGGAATGAGCTGTGAGATCACAGCACAAACGACTGGATTTTTTTTATTAATTTTTTTTATTTGATCAACATGTTTGTGTAAGCAAATCTCTTCAACTGGATTTGGCGACCCTGGGTTGTAAAAAAAACTGTACTCAGATATTAACTAATTGAGTTTATATGGCCACTTCTTATGTTTATTGCCTATGTACTTACTGGTCAAATAAAGAAAATTAAAAGAAAAAAAAAAGATTGAAGCTAAGAGCACCCTCACGAGACTTTCTTGTCTCTATGTGCTGCCTACAGAAGTTGAAAACTTGGTCTGCCTTCATATTTTCAAGCTGGCTTGAACAGGGTGAGAAAGAGCTTTGAGTTTCAGCTGCTTCCTACCAAGATATTTGCCCCCACATGAATGGCAGGTTCCCTTTGGGCCTTTTTAGACCAGCCTGGGGTTTATATGCCCTTTCCCCACAACTAGGATCCAAAAGCTTTCACTGATAACCATAATGAAAGAAGGTCTTTCTCAGGATAGTTGTGAAAAGAATACAGCTATTATGGGTTCCCTCTGCAAACTTTAGAACCCAGAAATGTATGTCCCTTTGTAGTCTGGCTGCTGGGCCCTGAGGAATACACGTGTCCCTGGTTCTTTTCTCATGAGATGGGGCACTCAGGAAGGCTTAAGCAGCTCCTGGTGAGATCATGTCCCAGCTCACCAACTCAAAGTGCTGAGTACCTGCAGACCAGGGCTCCAGTCATCTCTGTATTCCTCCTAGTTGGGGACAGGAGGCCGAGCCCCAAGGTGGACCTGGATTCCCTCTGCCCAGGCTGTCCTTGGCCTCCACAATTCCCGGATCCTGTCACAAACCCTGCCTCATAGCTCACAGCTTTGCCCAGCTTTCCACACTTAAGCTGCTTAACTTTGCACTAACAACCTCTTAATTACTGGTTTTCCAAAAGGCTTTCCAGAAATCTGGGGTGCAAACTCACCCAATTATGGCCCATGTACTGTGAGGTATGTTAGACGAGACAGGGACAGGGCGCCTCAACCCAATTCCTGCTTGCCAGGAAGCTGTGGCTTTTATTTTTAATTTTATTTAAAAGGAGGATACAGGGTACCCAAGACACCACAATAAAATGACATTAACTGTAAAATTACATTATTAATTCTTTAATCTCACTTGAGGCTTCAAGCTGTTGCTATGTCCAATTATCCGTGTAACCACCTGTCAGAATCCCGGCGCTATTTAGCATTACCTCCAGGACAGCGGTGGGCCCGGTGGTCCGTCAGGTCTGCCAGAGACTCGAAGTCCTGCTGACAGTGATCGCAGGTGTAAATTGACTCATCCTCCATGTCTTCATCGTCCTCATTTCTCTCCTCTTGACTTGTCACGCTGTTCCTGTCTTCCAGCGCACGGCTGGTTTTCCGATCGCACTCTGGCTCTCCTTCCAGGCCCCCTGCCAACAGGAAGAATACAGTCCATGTCAGCTGACAGGGTCTTGGGAAAGGGGTTTAAAGAATCGCCCAGTATTTATTAAGATACATTTAATTACTCTACCTCCCAGGGTCCATTATTCTTGACACCTCTCAGTATATTAATATATGGGGGGGGGGGTTTGTAGCATGTGGTGCAGTAATTCTCAACTATATTCTTTAATTCGTGGTGCAAATCTCGCAGGGGGACTTCCTGTCATCATCCCTCCATGCGCAGCTGCAGGGGATGGTGACCCCTCCAAGAAAAGAGAACACCTTAGCATTGGTCTCCTAAAAGCCCGATTCTACAACACACCTCTCCAAAGACCCCACAGCGGCTCCTGACACACCTCAACTTGTAGTCTTCCCCAAAGCCCTGCAGTTTAGGGCTAGAACCTCTCATGTTGGCCCTCTATACAACATATCTTCCAATACAATAAGGTTGGCTTAGATCTTGGTAAAGATGTCCTGTATCTAGAATAAAGAAGGGGCAGGTATATGAAGGACCCAGGAAGGTCCAATCCAAAGTTCGAATGGAGCCAGGCATAGTGGCACATGCCTCCAATCACAGCATTAAAGAAGCTGGAGTAGGCAGATTTCCAGTTCACAACCAAACTCAGCTACATACATAGTGCGTTCAAGGCTATCCTGAACTACATAGTCAAGGCCAGCCTGCGCTACAGAGCTAGACACTGTTCTCACCCCCCCCCAAAAAAAAAACAGCAACAACAAAACATGGACATGTCTGGTCCCTCCCAGTGACCAGAGAGTCACCTAAACAGTAAACACCAGACTTGAATGACTATAGCAGTCTCTGTAAAATTAACACCTGCTTTGGGCCCGGCTCTGTGCAGTGAGCTGCTAACCACTGAGAGAAAGTGCACTTCCCATGATCAAACGAAGCCCTGCATTCGAGTAGTGTTCTGTGCTTTCACAAAGCCATGATTCTATGAATACAGACTCATTTCACAGTCTCACACATCCTAGATCTAAGAGAGAGCTCAAGAGGTTGTGTGGGCCAGAACTTCCCAGAGCAGGACATCTCTGCGAGTCCCATTTCACAAGTAAGGCACCGCATATCTAGCTGGGGCAGTCGGGGGGGGGGGTTGTATCCAGCAACCTTCATAGCCTGACTTCTGTCTAGCTCAATGCCCTACACATCTGTGGAAACGGAGCACAGCCTCTATCTTTGAGATTAATAGAACTTGTAAATCAGCATGCAGAAAGAAAAAAATAACATGGTACATAAATTACACATAATATGCTGGTGATCTTCATTAATGTCAGTGGCTTAAATGTGCCCTTTAAAATACAGACAGCCTTGGACTGGATTGGAAAACCAAAGCGTGTATTGTCTCTTCCCACACAGACTTGTCCTGGAACACATACCCACTAGTCAAAAACTGGCAGCACTGATTTAAATCAAATAAAGAGATCTCCAGCATGCATAAATATATTTATGCAAATATATATGCATATGCAAAAGTGCGTGCATGCATGTGTATATCTGTATTCATATAACTGCAAACTTACAGAAAAAGGTTCAGCACACAACCTTTCAACTCCCAAGGGCCAGCTCCCAGAGCGTAGGAAAGAGGCATGAAGCTAAGAACACATTCAATTCTAGGTGGAAAGCACAATCCCATAAATATTTCAATTTAGAAACAAATAATGTTATAAGGGCTCTATTTCTCCTGTCTACACAGAACACACACTTCCAAACCCCCAACATCAAGAACCGGGGAACACAAATCAGCTCATCAGAGAGCCAGCTGCCGCCTTCCATGGCAGGGAAGAGCGCAGGACGCACAGCAGAGGCAGTAAAAATCAATGTTTCCATTTGTGGCCCATCAAAACATCTCTCTTCTTACCAATTAAGGGATGTACAATTTTTAGGTTCTTTTATTATCCGAACAAGCCAACTCCTGGCAATACAGAAATACCATTAAAAGCTGGGCAACATATTTATCTCAGGGAATCTGATCTGTGGCAGTAACAGCCATGTGAAGAAATAGAAAGTAAAGAAACAAGAAATATCATTCAGAGCCTTCAATATTCTAATCATTATACAACATGGTTACACAGGCAAACACTGGTCTCTGAAACTTTTAGTTTACGGTCTCTTAAAAAAAAACCCTTCAGTAGAAAATGAAAAAGCGCCATAATTTTCCAGCTTTATCTACTCCACTGACTCTCCAGATACTAAGTTAAATTCCACACCAGGCTTGTGTTACTTTATTTAACACAAGTTTAATGGACATATTTAAATTACCCCCTTGTTATTTTTTTTTTTTGCCATATTTACTTGGCAGCACTTGCTGTAATAGCTCAGCAAATCCACAACTGGAACCACAAACACTGCACTGCATTTGATCTCTTCAAATCTGGTGCATCCTGTTGACTCGGGAGTAGATAAATCAGAATGTCAACTCTCGGTTTTTATAAGGCAAAAACCCATAAAGTCGTCCAAGAGTATAAATCTGTTTTAAGGAACTGTCACCTCCCCTATGTCTGGCTACTAATGGGAAGCCAGGGTAGCTGTGCAGAAAGGGACAGGGGAGGAGAGGAGGGCCAAGGGACAGAAGCGGAAGCCAGTTCAGAGCAGATAAAGGCCGGGACCTCATCATCCAGCCCCTGGAGGATGGCAAGCTTGGCCGGACTGACCTTCAGGGAGATAAAGACAGAAGAAGAAGCCCTGGTCAGCCAGCCCAAGTTTTAGGGGAAGAACTTTCCCTGAAGGCCCAGCTCGCAAGGCCCCTCTACTAACTCCAAGCCATCAGGACCTCAGGACCAGAAAGCCCTCACCTAGGCAAGACAGACTCTGAGTCTCCTTGCAAGGCGTGACTCTACTTCCCTACTCAGCAACACCAGGATTTCACTACAAAGAAAAGGGATATAAGGTCGTCTTTTTCCTTTTAGCAGAGTCACCCCAAGCTTCAGAAGGAATGGAGCCAACACCGTTCACTTGCTGGGACACCATCCTCCCTAGAGCACCTGCTAGGGTCTCCTCTGATATGGACCCACCATGAGCAGATGCATAAGCCCCTGGGACCAGAGGACTGACCTTCCCTAATCCTCTGCCCTGACCCATGTAGTCGGGGATGGTCCTGCCTGTCTCACTCCTTCCCTGTCCAGCCCCAGAGGTCCTCCTGATCCCTGGCCTGAGGCTGAATATGGATGGAATCAACACAGAGGAGGAAGAGACCCAGCCTTGTCCAAGTCCCACACAGTAGCCACCTGGGCTATAACTACAGATGACCTTGCAGCCACCCAGGGACCCTTCACAGCAGAGTCAGCATACGCCTGCTTGCTGGCTTCTCCCCATCAGGGCCTCTGGGTCTGTGAAGGCCATCCTTCCTGCAAACAGGCAGGCCATCTCCTTTTCCTATCTCCCCCACCCCCCAACCACACAGTGCTCTCAGCCTCGAACACAGAACACCTAAGCTACAAGGACTTTGAACCCAGGCCACTCCCTCATGGCCACATGCATGGGACAGGAAAGCAAATGAGCCAGGAAGACCCTGGCCTCCACATCCAAGATGATAATGCTCTGACACCCCAAATCTCACACTCCACCCCAGGCAATCTAGTGTGGCATGTTCTCAGCTTTTGCTCAGGCCAGCATCAACTGAGCCCTTGCTCGATGCCTGGCACCTTCCAAGCGGTGCTGCCACCATGAGCCTATTCTCCGAGTGAGGAAAACAGGGTTCTATAAAGTGACGAGGCCTAGGGGGCTGGAGAGATGGCTCAGCAGTTAAGATCATGGCTGCTCTTGCAGAGGATGCAGGTTCGATTTCCAGCACCCAGATGGTGGCTAACAACCACTCATAACTCCAGTTCCGGGGGATCCAATGCCCTCTCTGACCTCCATGGGCATTGCACAACACAGGTGGACTGACAATACATGCAGGCTATACGCTCATATACATAAAATGAAAATAATAAATAAAATGTTTTTTTAAACTGACAAGGCTAAAAAAATAATAAATAAAAATAAAGTGATGAGGCTTAGCCAAGGCCAGAAAGGAAGTGCCAAAGCAGCTACAAGGTCTCCCCACAGCAGACACTGGCCTGCACAACATGGGCACCCTTACGCACATACAAGCAATACACAATAGACAGACAGACATAAAGATACCATCTCTTTAGGTCAAAAAGACAAATTTTGGCGATCTCAAAGCGGCCTACTACAGTGGGAGTGCTTTCCCTATCGGCTTATTCCTGCACCCCGCACCACCGTGTACAACAATCTACCTATGAAACCCAGTCCCTGACCAATGGTATGCACTTGGAGGGCTTTCAGTGGGAGAGGCCATGACCCACACGGCTTTTCGTTAGGAAGGTAGTGCCTTTACCAGGATGGCACTGTGAGGGAGGACCATGAGACTCAAGAACGTACTGTGTAGCCAGAGAGGTGGCTCCATGTCCTCTTGAGAGAAGGGGCATCCGTTTGTCAGGGTAGAGGGAGGTAGCCCAGCCTGGTTGAGAGCAGAAGGGGACGTTGCTGTCCCCCACCGGAGACTTAAAGGTTAACACGCTGCTGTAACTGGAAGCCTAGATATAATGGCTGTCCCCAGGTTTTCAGAGAGGAGCAAACTACACAAGAAATAGGTCTGGAATCTAATCCAGCTCTTCAGATTCCAGATCGCCACCTAACCACTACACAGGAAAAGAGGGTGCCCGGAGAAGGGCTGGGTAGAAAACAGCTGGAAAAATAGAGGAAGAGGAAAGTCCTCAAGGAGCCAGGCTGCCTGCAGGCTGTGGGTCTCGGAGACTTCACAGGCTTTGAAGCCTAGGCCACTGGGACCTTCTCGGATCCCACCAGCACCTCAGACAGACTCAGAAGAAAACATCAGTGAGGTCCTTCTGCTCCTGGTTTGGTCAGCACCCAAATCAGAAACCATGGCTCCCAGGCCAAGGGGCGGGGGACTCTACTCTTCCTAGGAGGTATGGTAGGATTCAACTAGCAGGTACAGAGCCCCGAACACCCCAAAAACCCCCAAGAACCAGAGGAGGCCCTATCTTTGGGACTTCAGGGTCAAGTATTGCATGGAAGAGGCAGAAGACCAAAATAGTACCTCAAGGGCAGAGCTAGAGAGAACAGGCCAGGCCAACAATCATATACCTTCATTTGCTCTTCCTTCCACAAATGTTTCCTGAGTGTCTAGCGTGTGCCAGGCATGATATACACATTTGCTACAACGAAAGGGCTTTTCCTGACCCTGTTTGTCTTAAGGGCCTCAAAGTCCACACAAAGCCTGGCACAGAAAAGACACTTAACAAATGTGTTGTGGAAATGAGGAGAACAGCTGCATGGCAAAGTGGGCGGGTATCTGGGTGACAGACAGCTCTAGAAGCCCCCGACCCAAGCTACATATGACCTGACTGAGCCTCTAGTTCCTGACATGCGTACAAAGAGCTGAGTGGGACTGGCACTAATTACTCCTGCTGCAGCAAGTGGAGACAGTGGGCATTCGCTACATAGATGGCCATGGTGAGATGTATAGCCACTTAAGCCCCACCCACCAATAAGCACAGAAGCCTTAAGGAGTTCTAAAGGGGGAGGTGAGAACAGACAGAAAGAAGTAGGGCGACAGGGAGAAGAGGACTGGGACGGAGGCAAGAGGGAGGGGGCAGCAGTCAGCCCAGGCAGGCAAGTACTTAGAAGGCATCCTTGCTCATCTCTATTCCAACCAGACCTGGATGTGAGCCCTTGCCCTCCACCTCTGCAAAGAACATCCAGTGGTGGGGGAAGGAAGGAAGGAAGGAAGGAAGGAAGGAAGGAAGGAAGGAAGGAAGGAAGGAAGGAAGGAAGGGAGGGAGGGAGGGAGGGAGGGAGGGAGGGAGGAAGAGAGAGAGAGAGAGAGAGAGAGAGAGAGAGAGAGAGAGAAAGAAAGAAAGAAAGAAAGAAAGAAAGAAAGAAAGAAAGAAAGAAAGAAAGAAAGACCACAGAGCTCAAAACTACATTCCACTATTTAGCAAGTGGTGACTTTGGACAAGTCATTTCCCTTTTCTGAGGCTCATTTAATTACATTAATTATTTTAATGAGACAATAAACACAAAGCCTGGTGCCTGGTTCAGAAGACAAGAGAAAATGGTGGCTCGTGGTTTCAGCTTACTGCTGCTGTTAGTCAAACCCAATACACATAGTATCATGATCTAGACAAGGGTTCAAGGCATCACAGTGCAAGGGAGGCGTGACAGGAGGCTTGTGTGCTCCCGAGCATGTAGAAGGATATGGTCAAGGCCCACGCCTCTCTGAAACAAACAAAAATGTCTATGTAGACCTTCTCCATCCCCATGAAACCCACTTTGCCAGCAGAAGCGAGTATAAGCTATAAGCCCCAACTCCCTGAACAACACGCCAGGTGACTAGAATCCACAGAGACCAGGACATTGGCTGATATAGTTACATTTATACCACCGTTCACAGGCCTACCTTTCTAGTCCTCAATCCCTACAGGTAGCTTAGGAGGAAACAGTGTGGAAGGCACCTGCCATTTTTACAATAGGGCAACATTTTCTTCATTCATGCTCCATCCTAACAGCTTGTAAGCTACTTAAGAATATGCTCTTAGGTTGGGCGTGGTGGTGCAGGCCTTTAATTCCAGCACTCAGGAGGCAGGCGGATCTCTGTGAGTTCAAGGCCAGCCTGGTCTATATAGTGAGCTCCAGGACAGCTGGGACTAAAAGGAGATCTTGTCTCAAAAAGACGAAAAAAGAAAAAAAGAATATGTTCTCAAATGCAAGAAGTGCTTTCAGAATTTAGGTGCTGGGTCAAAGCCATAGCAGGGCCCCACTGTAGCTGATGTCATCCCAGTCTCTGCCACCCAGGCCCTGGTCAGCGGTGAGTCCCTCTAGGGGCAACCCTGTCAGACATAAATTTTCACACCTGCGATCCATCAACATTTACCAAGCGCCTACTACGCTCAGTCCATTGTTTGCGGCACTGCAGAAGCCCCAAAGAACCAAACACAGCTCCATACTATGGCAAAGTTGATTTTCTATCACAAGTACTTTGCTCGTGATAGCTGTTCCATAAACATGGGAAAAAAAAAAGTTCGCCCCCAACCCAGCGTGCGAGTGTGGAATCTACCACAAAAGCACAGGGAATGCAGCTTGCTCTGCCATGGCGCACCTGCACAGGCTCAGCTGTGACAAACAGGAAGGAGTGGAAAGCAACAGGGCAGGTGGGAAGGAGAGGAAGGAGCAGAAAGGAAGAGGAACTGGGCGTGGGGTCGAACACCTTTAATCCCAGCACTGGGGGGTGGGAGGGGGGTGCAGAGAGGCAAGCAAATCTCTGTGAGTTCAATGCCAGCCTGGTCTACATAGTGAGTTCCAGGCCAACTGTGGCTACAAGGGGACCCTATCTCAAAAAAAGACCCCAAAGTGGGGGTGGGGGGAATGGGGAAGCCATCAAAATGTCCCCACTGAAAAGAAAGAAATGTTTTCCCAGCAAGTGGTTAACAGTGATGTTCGTTCCTCCAGCCATACAATCTTAATAGAACCAATCTCCACATGCAGTAATGGAGAACAGTGAGACAAGGCCACCCTGGAACGATGAAAATTTTACACTGTGACTTGCTGGTGACCTCCTGAAGCTGTCTGGTAACAACTCCAGGCAGGCCAGAGGTAGGCATGAGAGAAGAGTAGTCAGGGCTGCATGGGAGCTTGATCAACCCAGCTAACTTGTAGACAGTGCCAGGGCCTGGAGCTCTTAATTGCTCCCAGTCCTGGTGTAGAGCTCAAGGATTCTGGGGCAAAAATTACTCCCTTGTGATGGCTGCAGGAAAAAAAAAAAAAAAAAAGGCCTGTGAGAAAACGGGGGATTGAGGGGTCTCCCCACCTCAAACCTGAACCTCTGTGGCCACACTGAATTGACTTGGGGTCAAGAGTCAGAGTCAGCCCACCCATGATCCAGCACTGAGGAGCTATTGTGGCTTCTAAGCTTCCTGTGTGTGTCTCTGGGCCTCTGTGGGCCCATCAGTAAATCCAAGGATGGACTGCAGGGACAACTCTTTGAAACAATGCACCTTGGTGACATGGGAGAGAACTGGAAGTGCCACCACCCCACGCAGGAGGGAAGCCTTGTTTCTGCAGGTCTCTTCAAGGGGCTCCACAGAGCAGCACTCTCCAGAAAAAATTCAGACCAAGTCCGCCTCACCTGCCCTCACCTGCCGGGGCTCACCTCACAGAGTTTCACCCCTTCCCAACCCCTGCAGGAGCTCTGAGCATTTGCTAAACACATCTTCTGCCTTTAATCACAGCAATGTTGTTTGACCTGCTTCCCCAGACCTCAGCATCCAGCATAGGGCCTGGTACAGAGTAGGTGCTCAGTAAAGACTTGTGAGGTGAAGACATGAACCAAGCAATTGGAAGGGCTCTTCCCTCTCCTACGCACATTGACCCAGCTGGGGGTACAGCTCAGTGCTTGCCTATCCTGTAGAAGGTGCTGAGTTTCATGCCAGCACAGCTAAACAAATAAACAAACCAATCCAGTCATGGGTCTGTATAAAGATCCAGCCCTGCAGAGGAATAAGACAGTGGGAACCGAGCCAGGAAGAGCCCCCCAGGCCTGCCACTGCCCACATGCAGGTCCTCTCTCATCCTGGAAACCCACAGCCGGCACCTCTACTATAATCCAGATGCTAGCCATTTCTCCTACTGATGACCCTCCAGCCCCTCTCCATCAGTCACTGAGTAAACACTGTGTAAAACTAAAAACTAACTAGTTGCTGGCTGTGGAGACAAGACCTACAGAACAACAGAGACATTGCCTAGAGAAAGGCAGCAGATCTGCTGGGAACTTTTCACCATGTGGTTGGGTAAAGGAAATTAAATGGCAGCACATGTCCAAAACGCGTCCAAAACACCAGCCCTCATCCAACCCAGGCTTCTTCCAAGGACCGTAACTTCTCTCCACAGCTTAACACCATCCACTTGCTAAGGACAGTTGGCTTTCTGCTTGTTTCCCAAGAGGGTGTCTGGAGTCCCACAGTGAGCTATTAGAGATTCGGGGAGTCTCAAACTCCTACAAAGCCCATAAAACAAAGCCTGTGGCTTGCTGTCCAGAACCTTCACTGACAAGAGGGCTGGGGGTCCCCAGGTATGCGCACCCTTCCTGGAATAAACTGAGATGGGGACTTTTCTTGGTGGTCTCATTCGAAGGGATCCACATTCCCACACAAGAGGAGCAGAGCCAAGGGAGGATTAACCACAGGTCAAAGGTCAAGTGGGCAGCACAGAGGACTCTTCCAGGCTCACCACAAGGGCTTCACTGTCTACACCCAAGATCCAGTATCACAATGATCTGTATGTATGTGCACACCCCACACCCTGTTCACCCCCAGGCTCATCCTCAAACCCTCACTTAACCTACATTTCAAACAGCTCGTGATGTTCTTTAGTCAACATGAAGCAGAAACCTTTTATTAAATGCTGCTAATTTTTTATTGATCACACTGTGAATCATTTCATTTTCCATTACCGCAAATGTCTCCTATCAGGGCTGCGCGATGACGCTCCTCTATGCAGTCTCAAGCAACTTGTCACTTTTAATCAGTTTTCAGTGTCAGTGTGGCTCAAAAATTAGAAAGCGGGTTCTTTGTACCGTTATTGCTTTTGTTTAAAAAAAAAGTTTCCATACAGGAAGGGTTATTATACACGGAATAAATATACATGAATCAAATTCAAATGAAATTCCTCCCTGACTCTAACCAATTTTAGCATTAGCTCTTGTAATTTTTTTAGGTTTATTTTCATGGAAAGACTGTGCATAATTATTGCTCGTGCCCTCCCAAAACACTTATGTTACTAAAGTGCGAAATGTCTTCTAACACAAAGACAGATCTCTGGGAAGTAATTACAGAAATGCATTCAGGGGCAATAATTCTATATTAGCTGTCAGCAGCAGACATCCTCAGAAAGGCACTTGTTACCAAGGAATTATTTGTGTTGCCGTTGAAGGCATGGCAGGCAAGCCCAAACCAAAGACTGCGTCTGACCGGAAACACGGGCTCCCTCATCAAGGGTCAAATTAAGTTTAAATCATTACCTTGAAGCCCAGCAAACTCGTACCTGACTGTCTATTGTGGAGATGGTTTTGAGACGCACTCGAGCGCAACGTGGTCTTCCCTTTCACAGCGTGGTGCAATTACCTTGAGTCTCAAAAGGATTCTGCCAGGAGCTTGTCACAATAGGGAAAGAGGAGGTGGCAGGGTGTCTATTAAATGCTAACTCATGTCACCAAACAGAATTTTCAAGAATTATAAATTGCCGAGCTGCCTCTCAGCTGACCCCCTCGTGTTAAGAAGAGCCCAGAATATTATCAGGAAAGTGCAGGAATTTGCATCAAAGGCAGGAGAGGTGGCTCTGTGGGAGCCTAGGGGGATGGAGCTGAGGAAATGGACACACAGACCACAGAAGGTATGGGCAGCCATAACAGCTCCGGGGGGGGGGGGGGGTAGAGAAACAGCAGAAATGGGAACAAGTAGGGAAAGGAGGTGCATGAGCTTTGTTCCTAACTTGGCTTGGCCCCTTTCTGAGCCTCCATTTCCCCACCTGTAATAAACTCCTTCACAGTTCTATTGGGTGTTATAAGATGAGCAAGATTCTTGTTCTCGTACCTGCAAAATGCCAAGACCTACTCTAGATGCTAAAAGGAGCTACTCAGCCTCCAGAGGCTGGGAGGAAACTCAGAGTGGAGAGCGGGGTCTTCCTGGGCCTGGAGGGTCCTCGTTCACCTCCAGGATCCGCGTGGACTCACGGAGCCCGGCTTCCCCACCTTTACTCTGATGCTGAGAAGAGTGGCACACACCTCTAATCCCAGCACTCAGGCGGCAGAGGCAGGCGGATTTCTGTGAGTTCAAGGCCAGCCTGGTCTACATAGCAAGTTCCAAAACAGCTGGGGCTACAGGGAAACACTGTCTCAAAAAGACCAAGAAAAGAAAGAAAAAGGGGGAAAAAAAAAAAACCGCTGAAGGCCTCTGCCCTCGTGAATCAGAGTAAAGCACAAACACAGCTTCTTCCATCTGTGTCCCTCCCACGGCTTCCAGAATGACAGGTGCTTGCTGAGATCACCCAGGATGAGAGGCCTACAAGCCTCTTCCTCCGAACAGTGGAGCCCACCTACAATGGAACATCCCTCCCTGCCAATAGTACCTTCATATTCCACAGAACCACCGGTCCCCACTGCCCTCTGTGATGTTTACATGAGTTCACAAAGGTAGACCCCATGGATATTTCCTGGAAATGTCCCAGAAAAAGTTCCATAAAATGAAGGCTGGAGTTGATGGATAGAGATGGAGGAGAATGGTTTGCACCA
This sequence comes from Rhizomys pruinosus, assembly GCA_009823505.1. Lineage (NCBI taxonomy): Eukaryota > Metazoa > Chordata > Mammalia > Rodentia > Spalacidae > Rhizomys > Rhizomys pruinosus. The sequence continues at coordinate 2,477,508 of VZQC01011742.1, read as the reverse complement.
CGCCCTCAGACCCAATTATTTGGCAATGAGGCATGTATGCTAGGGAACCCATGTGCTAGAGAGCACATTGTGAGAACATAACTTAGAATTAAAGTAGGAAAAAAAAAAATTAGCCGGGCGTGGTGGTGCACCCCTTTGATCCTAGCCCTTGGGAAGCAGAGGCAGGCGGATCTTTGTGAATTCAAGGCTAGCCTGGTCTACAGAGGGAGTTCCAGGCCAGTTGGGGCTACATGGAGACCCTGTCTTGAAAAGACCAAAAAAAAAAAAAAAATTAAAACACATCTGCATTTCCATGAGTAGACCAATAAATTATGGCATATTTATGTGGTAGACTCCACATAGCAATTAAAATGAATGAAACAGAGTTATGTGTATCAACATAGATCTTCCAAGCATAACCTGAGAGAAAGCAAGTAAGTAGAAAATATAACCTGTAGTTATATACATATATACCAGCATGCACTTGTAAATTTTATGTACATATACCAATGTATATATACATATACTCCAACATCTATACTGTTGTGGGGGTGTTTTTTTTGGGGGGGTTGTTTTTTGTTGTGTTTGTGTTTTGTTTTTGTCTTTTGGAGACAAGGTCTCCCTATAGCCCCAGCTGTCCTGGGACTCACTATGTAGATCAGGCTGGCCTTGAACTCACAGAGACCCGACAGCCTCTGACTCCCAAGTGCTGGGATTAGCACCACCATGCCCAGCACGTTTATACTGTTCTAATCCCATGTTGCAACAAGAAGGACATACTAGAACCTGCAGGGGGTGAGGGGCCCTCCGGAGCTCTGTGGGTGGGTGAGTGTCGTGTTCCCGGAGACTTCATCTTTTCTGGATGCTCTTTTTCCCCTTTCTTATATCTGAAATATTGCTGAGCCACAGAAATTTTAAAGGAGCTAAAATTTGTAAAAGAACAAGTGGTAGACAAATTGAAGAGTCACAGTGACAGCACAAAATCCTTGACAGAAAAGACTCCGGGGAAAGCAACCAGCCCAACTCACACTGCTTTAGAGCCTACCAAGACATCGTCCCCAGTCTACGCGCCACACTCAGGGCAGAGGCAGAGCTGGCATCACCCTGCCGCCCAAGCCTACCCCGCCTGTGCTCCTTCCCTCTATCCAGGGGAGCGTGGGTGGGCAGGGGGGGAAAATCGGAAAATTAAGAGGATTTTCCCATATGAAAAATTAAATGATATCCAAGTACCTGATTCCGCCAGGGCAGGAACTTGTCCGTCATGGAACCCCTGCACCTCAAACAGTACCTGGCACAGAGACAGTGCACAAACTGCCTCTTGAGTCAATGAACAATCAGGCTGCTATGAATTAAAATTGTCCATGTCATTATTCAGAACAGAACAGATCTCTTGCTGGGCAGCATCAAGAGAGAGGTTTTTTACTCTTTTTTATTTTTTAATTTTATTTATTAGTATACATGTGTTGGCATGTGTTGGCATGCAGTCCACAGCAATACATGTGTAGGTCAGAGGACAACCTGCAGGAGTTGGCACTCTCCTCCCATCATGTGGGTTCTGGGTATTGAAAGTCATCAAGTTTGGCAGCTGGCACCTTTACCCACCGAGTCATCTTGCTGGCCCCAGTTAGTCATTTTTTTAATATATTTTTTATTATTTTTTTTAATTTTATTTATTTATGTATGTGTATGAATGTACTGTCTGCATGTAGGTTTGTGTACCCGTGTCGTGCAATGCCGCGGAGGTCAGAAGAGGGTCTCGGATTCCCCTGGAACTGAAGTTCTCCTGGAGTTGGAGTTACAGACGGTTCTTAGCCGCCATGTGGGTGCTGGGATCGAACCCGGGTCCTCCGCAAGAGCAGTCGGTACTCTTAAGCGCTAGGCTATCTCTCCAGCCCCAGTTAGTCATTTTTAAGTAAATGTAGATTTTGTGCCTCTGTGTTGGGAAAGAAAAAAAAACCACTCGAGCTCTGCCTTCTCACCAATTTTCTGCCCCTCCTGTGGGCAGGCTGTGCTCGTGAGTCCCGGCTGTGCTTGGAAAGCGCCTTTGGGGAGATGAGAATGGAAACAGTCTAATTCAAGGAGGAGCCAGGCACTGCCTAAAATGCATCCTGGCCCCCTTCCACGATTGCACATCGAACAGAGAAAATTACTCCAACCCACTCCGCGGGAGCACATCTATGGCTGGCCAGCCAAAAGCAGCCGTTGCTAAGAAATCACACCGGGTGACGTCACATGATCACTTGCTACAGGCAAGATGTGGCCAGGGTCAGAGTTCAGAACAGTTTCTGCAAATCTTTCCAACAAAGCCCCTGTTCTGTACAGGGAAAAGAAGATGAATGGGCATCTGGACAGGCATCTGCTGCAGCTGCCCGGCCAACAAAGTACTATCACAGATCAGGGAAACTGAGGCCAGGGCTAGAGAATGACAATGTTCAATTCCCCAGGAAACAGGAGCTTCTTCTGCGCTGGGATATTTCCTAGGACATGGGGGTCTGAGTCCTTCCAGGGCAGAACTATCTTATGCAGAAAAGTTGAACAGAAAAGCCCAGGCCACAGAAATACCATGTGCCCACAGCCTGCTGCTTTACACACACACCTACACACACACACACACACACACACACACACACACTCACATCCAGGTGCCACCAGCTATCACCAAGGCATAAAAGAAACAAAGCAGGTATGGTTCTCTCCATACCTGCTGGCCACTAGAAGCACCCAGAGGCACCAAGACCCATAAAAAGCAGGTTCTCAGGAGTGAGATCCCATGAGAAGGCTCAGCTCTAATGGTACAGGGAAGACCACACCCAGAAGCCCATGTGCTAGAGGCTCTGCCCACACTCTCAAGAGTATGCACACATCCTGACCTTGGCCCTTGGCAGGGAGTCCGTCAGGCCAGCCTGTGGTCTTACCTGGCTTTCTCCCCCAAACTGTTTCTGAGTGTCTTTATTTTCCCCACACACACACACAAAAAATGAAGCTTTCCTCTTAGTTCTGATTACAAAGATAACTGTGATGGATGTCAAAGATACAAGCCATACAGAAAAGCATAAAGAAAATAGCACGAATCACCTCAAATCTCACCACCCAGAGGTTTGGGCTGGGACTACTTTGATGCACAAGATTTCATCCATCCCCTCCCGCATTTGCAGCAATCAGCATACAGAATGGGATCTTGCACCACATGCTGATCAGTAACCTCTCTACACTTTGTTCCACTCAACCCTGTGCTGTGGTCACCTCTTCCAGGGATGGCTTCTGGGGCTGCCTTTAAAGCTTCATCCAGAGAGAAATCACGTGGTCTGCAACTCCTGGTTAAACATGAGCAGGTGTGGTGGTGAATGGAGGACGGCTGGGATTTCTCTATTTCAGAACACATTGGCTTTGCAAACAGGTCCACTCCAGGAATCTCTGAGGGAACGAAACACTTCCGTGCGTCTCTGGTTCAGAGGACCACCTGCATCAGAATCCCCTGAGGAAAAGCTGACAAAGTCCCTAACACTTGGCTACCATCTCTGCTCACCTTTATGTTCCATCTACACAGAAGACAAAGGTCCATGTGGAGGAGAGTACATGACCTTCAAGAGATGAATTCCTTCAGCCAGTGACAGAACCCTGTGGCCACACAGTCAGGTCTCTGCATTATTCACATGCGCTCAAGGACACAGTGGTGAGCACACTGCCCCCTCAAGCTCCAGCTCCAGCAAGTCACTGTAATGCCTTGTCTTCATACCCAATGATTCCAATATAATTGAGGAAATTTACACTCCGTGAGTTCTGAGCTAGCTGTAACAGCAAGAGGCACTTCCGGGGCACAGAATTAGAATGCTTCCTGGGTTTCATCATTAACATCTAACCATAAATGCCCAACTCATCCCTGTCAAGACTCCAGGATCTGAGAAGCCCCTCCATTCCTCTATCCCAGGAGCTGGGGCAAGGGAGGGGCAAATGTTTCTGGAATTGGACATGCCCTAGAGGCACCTTCCTCGCTGCTGCCAGCCGCTGACCAGTGCTAAATCTCTGAAGACATTGGTAGACAGGAGCAGGAAGGAGTCCTGGACCAACCTCACAGTCTTGTCCAGAGGTAGAAACATGAGGACACAGCAACATTCACCCTCCTGCCAGGGACTGCCCTCTGACTTCAGGGAAGGAGGCCGATGGGCCATCTGCTTAGCTCTAGTGGGGAAGAAAGGCCACAGACATATCCACAGATAAACAACTGAGTCTACAAGTGACCAACGCTTTGAAGAAGATCAAAGATGATGCACTCGGTATAGGAGAGGCACTTCAGCAGGTGGTGACCACTGGCCTTCTAGGAGGACATGAAGGACCCAAACCACAGAAAAGCAGAGGGGATGGGGATTCAGTCCATTCCAGGACAGAGAGGGGGTCTAGGTGTCCACGGTCAGAGTGGTAACAGCCAGGTTTACACCAAAGGGAGGCCTAGGGAATACCCCGGCACACCATCCAATCCTGAATGGAAAGATTGGGGGAGCCCTTAAGAGGGAGCTCAGAACCACTGCAGAAATCTCCACCCAAAAATATCCCCATTCTGGACTTTGGGTAGAGCAGTGATGTCCACATACAACAAGATTGAGAGTCTCCAGTGGTTAAGAGCACCTACTGCTCTTACAGAAGACCCAGGGTTCAATTCCTGGCAGCCACATGTCAGCTAAGAACCACCTTTAACTCCAGTTCCAGGGGAATCCGACACCCTTTTCTGACCTCCACAGCATTGCACAACACGGGTGCACCTAGTTACATGCAGACAGTACACACGTATACGTAAAAAATAAAAAAAAATTTTTTAAATGATTGAAGCCGGGCGTGGTGGTGCACACCTTTAATCCTAGCACTTGGGAGGCAGAGGCAGGCAGATCTTTGTGAGTTCAAGGCCAGCCTGGTCTACAGAGTGAGTTCCAAAACAGCCGGGGCTACAGGGAGACACTGTCTCAAAAAGACCAAAAAAAAAAAAAAGATTTTGAGAGTCTCTGTACCTTTGAAATCATTTACCTTGCTCAAATCTTATTGGCAAGCATTTCAATATCAGAGAGCCATGTTATCAAGACGCACCCAGTGCCACAGCAAAGTGTCAAGCTAGGTCATAAACTGAGGTCATAACCAAGACCCAAGCCCACCATGACCAAAGGAAGAACATGACACCACTGCCTGTGCCCCGCCTCAGCTTACCAAAGGAATGACATCATCAGCCTGCACTGTGCAGTAAGGCCTGGGGCCATCTGTCCCAGGACAAGGAGCCACCATTTAAAAAAAAACTCAGGAACTGCCAGGCATGGTGGTGCACATCTTTAATCCCAGCACTCAGGAGGCAGAGGCAGGTGGATCTTTGTGAGTTCCAGGACAGCCTGGTCTACATAGTGAGTTCCAGGACAGCTGGGGCTACAGGGAAACCCTGCCTCAAACAGACAAAAAAACAAACAAAACTCAGGAACCCCTGAATCATAAGCCTACAAAGAGGAAAAGAAGTACCATCCCACAGAGACAATGAAGAGGCCTCTCCAGTCAGAGAGCTGCCAGCAAGTGTGGGTGCTGAGTTTCAAAGAAGAAAGGAAATGAAGAGAGAAATTCACCTCCAGACCCCAAGTCCCATCCCACAGACATCCCCAAAGCAGAAAACTAGACTGTGCAGCAGCTTGCAGCCCCCATCTATAATCCATTAGCCCAGGCTCAGGAAAGCGTCTGAATCAGGTGGCCTGGTGCAGCTGGCTTTCACAAAGCCCAGCTTACAACTGCACCCTTGGGAGCTGCATTGGCATGTCCCAACCCACTCAGATCCACTAGGCCTCAGCAGCCCTCAGGTGAAAGTGAATGTCAGAACTGCCTGTGGCCATGGCAGCACTGTCAGGGAATTCTGCCCTGGGGCTTCCCAGGCCACTCATCCTTTGGACAGGAGACTCCACAGGCCATAGAGGTGGAGACACAGATTGCTCTAAGACATCCTGGGACATGCCAAGCATGCCTATAATCCCAGCACTCAGGAGGCAGAGGCAGGTGGATCTCTGTGAGTTCAAGGCCAGCCTAGTCTACAGAGCGAGTTCTAGGCCAGCTGGGACTACAGGGAGACCCTGTCTCGGAAAAAAAAAAAAAGAGATCCTGGGACAGGTGAGCAGACGTTATGGTGACACAGAGGGGAAGGACCTTGCTGGTCTCGCTCAGCATCATAGAGACTGAGAGCAAAGGCTTGCAGCTGGATGCAGGCCCCTGGGTAGCTGTAGGTTATTTAACCTCTCTTAACCAGTTTCTTCTCTAAAGTGGGAGGCTTTTGATACAGCAGCAACAGCGTTGGGGGGATTGTCCAGGTGGTAACAGAGCCCACGCATGCCTCAGGAACCCTCACTGCTCAGCTATTCATGACTGTGGACCCTGTGTATCAGGCTGTGTCCTAACCAGAGGGAGCCCTGGGTGGTGGTAAGTACAGGGCAGAATACCAAAACGGTGACAAGACAGGGAGTCACAGGAGGCAAGGAGGCCACTGCAGCTCCAGTAGCCAGCAGAAGGCTCCCTAGGGAGGAGGCACTGAAATGGCAGGAGGGGCCAGGCCTGGAAAGGTGGGCAGAGCATCCCATGAGGAAGGCACAGCTCAAGGAAGGCCCAGAAGCAAGCTCAGAGGCTGCAGGAGCTAGGGCATCAAGCTGGGCAGGAGCCAGCTTAGGTGAGGGTTATGAATATGAAGATGGGCTGAGTTCCAGCTTCACAGCTCCTCCTGGCCCGCCAGACCCATGTGCTCCTTCCACTTCCTACAGCACCTGTCAGCTCAGTGCTTTTATTGTTTATTATCTCCTGACATGCACACCAGAGTAAAAACCAGGAGAGCAGGAAATGTCCATCTTGGCTCACGGTTTAATTAATCTCTAATAGCAGCTGGGCATGGTGACCCAGGCATTCCATCAGTCAGGAGGCTAAAGCAGGAGGATTTCAAGTTCAAAGTCAGCTTGGTCCACACAGAGAGATTGGGGGGGAGGGGAGGTTGGGAGAAGGAAGAAGGAAGGAAATAAGGGATGGAGGGAGGGAGGAAGGAAGAAAAAGAAGGAAAGAAGGGATGGAGGGAAGAGAGGAAGAGAAAGAAAAAAAGAAGGGTGGATTCTTCATTGCCTAGCACAGTGCCTGGCCCAAAGGGGTTCTCAGTAATGTCTGTGAATTCTGTCCACTGGCACTCAGTATATGCTCAGAAAGCAGGATCTCCTCTCTCTTGACTTCCTGTGCTCAATTCAAGATGTGAACTTCAGCTTTTTGCTCCAGCCCCGGCCACCATGCCTCCCACCACAATGGACTCTTAATTCCCTGGAGCCGTCAATTGTAAGCTTAAATAAACTCTTCCTTTTATTTAAAAGGAAGGAAGGAAGGAAGGAAGGAAGGAAGGAAGGAAGGAAGGAAGGAAGGAAGGAAGGAAGGAAGGAAGATCTTCAAGGTTTCCATTACTTTGTGTATGTGTGTTGGTTTGTTAGTTAGTTAGTTTGTTTGTTTGTTTGTTTGTTTGAGACAGGGTCTCCCTGTAGCCCCAGTTGTCCTGGAATTCACTCTGTAGACCAGGCTGGCCTTGAACTCACAAAGATCCACCTGCCTCTGCCTCCCAAGTGCTGGGATTAAAAGCGTGCACCACCACGCCTTTAATTGCTTTGGAAGGAATGAACCTCCCATCCCTGGAGGCAGCCAAGCAAAGCCTGGGACAACAATTGCTAGAGACCCTAAGCATGGAACACATTAGAATGAGCCGAGGCTTCTATTTCACCCCTCCTCCAAGGCTATGGATCTGCCCTCCGCCTGGTGCCCAGAGCTGGGGGGTGGGGGCAGCTGGCACCTGTGGCAGCTGCCAGAGACACAAGGACAACCAGCATAAGCAGGGGGGGCACATGTGCAGAGTGTGTGGCCAGCACCCCAGTTTCTGGATCACTAGAGATTTACTAGCTGCACACAGTCTCTTCCAAGGCTTAATGAGGAAGTGTAACCACTGCAGGGGCAGAGGGGGAGTAGGGCAAAACCAGAAGGAAAGAAAAAACTTTTGACCAACATTGTGCATGGAGCGCCGGACGGAATAGCCTTTAGTTGTCCCTCAGAGGGCCCTGGGCGGGGCACTTCCCCCAGACAATGGGGCCTAACCTGTAGGGGTCTACTTCCTTTGTGGTAAATAATTTCTGACTGGGTTTTCAGCTATTTATTTCTAGAACAATGCTCACTGCAGTGCTCCATCTTCTTAGGTGGTAACAACCTGTGTGCTCCCCTACTCCTTGTTTGGAAGAGAAGGGAGGTGGGAAAAGCCATCTAACCAACATGGCTAGAGGCAGTCAAACCGTGCCAGCAAAGATAAAATTCAAGGGACACTGCCGGGTGTGGTGGCGCACGCCTTTAATCCTGCCACTTGGGAGGCAGAGGCAGGCGGATCTTTGTGAATTCAAGGCCAGCCTGGTCTACAGAGTGGGGCTACAGGGAGACCCTGTCTCAAAAAAAAAAAAAAAAAAAAAAAAAAAAAAAAGAAATTTCAAGGGACACTAACAGGAAGGGTCTTCTCCCCAAGATGCCTGGGCAGGCTGATGACAAAGCCAGAAAAGGCAGGTCCAGCCCCCAGAAGACCCCCCCACAGCAGGAGCCTACAGACCGTCCCATCCTCCAGCACTTCCCTTGCTAATCTTCATCTAATTTGCTTGGCCACTTCCAGCTTCCTCCAAACCACCTTAATTGGAAAATCTTGAGTTCACACGCAAAGTTGCTCCCTGCTCTCTCTCAGAGGACACCTCCAGAGGGCGGAACCGTCGTCACCGTCTTCATTCTTGGCAAACGTGGCTAATAATGACCCTCTTTCACTAATGAAAAAAACACACATGCACACATCATGGCTGCTGTAATTAAGCTTGTGATGAGCTGAGTTGGGGGGAAATTAGATTTATTTACATGCGGTTCTGCTGCTGCTGAAGCGCTCACTATTGGGGCGAATCCTCATTAACCCTCGTTTTCAGGGCGTGCCCTTTCGTGCTTCCCGCCTCCTCTGTCCCCTTCATAAATAGTAGTTGGTTAAAAATAATAATAATAATAATTAACCATTCTCAGAGTTGAATTCTCTTCTGCAACACTTAATTCTCAACTCACATCACCCAGATGCTGACGATAATAAAACACCAGTGATTAGAGTTCCTACTGCTGTTTGCACCAGTGCATTAGCCCAGTGTTGGCGAGACATCACCGAGACACTCGATGGATCAAAAGTAGTGTCAGGGCCATCCCTCTCTCCAGGACCAATCCAGAGGTAGGAAAAGGAGTGAGTGGGTGGCTGGGGAACAGAAATGAAGGCAGGAACCAAACTGGAAGGCAAGTTGAGGTGGAAAAAGATAGCAGAGATAGAAATAGACAGCTTCAGCAAGATCAGGTGGAGTCTGGGAAACGATGGAGGTGTCAGTCACCCCAAAGAACCCAAGATGCCTATGCTGTATCAGCCTGGACCACCATCAGGACCACCAGGAACCACAGCCCCATGGACCTCAAAGGTGCTGAATCCAGGCTAGAAAACATTATGACAGCTTTGTTTCTGGAGAGCAGTGTCATCTCATTAAATATACATACAGTCACCAAGACGCTTTCCAGTTCCTAGAAAAAATACACATTTCAGAGTCAAAGCGGCATGATAATCAAGGGTTTAAAGACAGCCTTACAAGACAGCCCCTGCCAGAGAGAATCAGGCCACTTCCCCCCGAGTCCTGCAGAAGGCCCAGCAAGGAGCAGCTGGATCGCCGCGGATGACTCTGGCATCTTCCGGCTCTAAAGGCCTCTGCCCCCCTCTCAAGCTTGGGACCCAAGAAAAGTTCAAGCGGAAGAGATCTCAGAGATCACATCGCCAAGTCCACTGTTGCCTTGGAAAAGGACGGCTTCCAGCACCCTCCAGAAGGCCGCAGAGGACTGGCAGGGGAGGGTATGGATACCACGGTCACCATCTCTCAGGGCATACTGTGCAAGAGGGATGGGAATGCAAAGGTGCATTGTGCCGACTCCCTCTCATGTGAGGAGATGTGGGAAGGAGGTGGAAGAGTAGGTACAAACAGGACCCATGGGCCTACATAACGAGTTCTCTTCTAGAGGAAGAAAACCTTAAAAAGCCTAAGTCCTACCAAACGACAGATGCCAACCTGACCACATCGCCTCTGGGCCACAGAATAGGCAGATGAGTTCTACTTCTAATTCTGAGTGACATGTCCTCCTGCCTAGGTGTTTGGCTTTGCTTATAAAATTACTTGATGCGCAATGGCGGTTTTCTTTCTTTCCCATTAGACTGTGTAACATTGGGACCGCATCCAATGCCTCGATCTGTTCCATGCCAAAGACAAGACTCAGACTTTCAACACATGCTTAACAAACACAGCCAAGAGCTTCCTGTCTTGTTTTTGTTGTTTCAGTGTTGGGCTGGCTATGTTCACACCTGTACTTTGAACCTCACACATGAGGTCATAAGTTCACATAACTGCTCTCACCTTCTGGACAGAGACCAGCTCTCAGAACAAGGTGAAGCAAAGCAGTGGCCTTATCAGGAAGGACGCTCAGGACACCAGGAAGAGACTGTGCAGCCTGTGCTGTAACATCATCAAGAAGTTGAAAACCACCCCCAGCCTTCTTCCATACAACCCACCTGTCCATAACTATTAATTAAAATAACACATCTCTGCAAGTATTTTGGGCTCTTGGGGAAAGCAAACCCAGCCAGACAACACTACTTGCTTCCAAGTGTCCCACCAGCCCCATCCCCTTGGAGTAACGAGAGAAGCCTGACTCAACAGGAGACAGCCCCCCACCTCCAGTCCCTGTTCATGCCTTCCATTTCCATCAAGGAAACCTGGTTAATGAGGTTCACCCATCCCCTGGGCAGTCCAAAAGTCAACGCAGGTTTACCCTCCACAGAGGTACCATAGCAAGTACTGTAGCAGTAGCAGGTGTCCTGGTAAGTACTAGTTCCCCTGATACATCAAAGGAGAAAAGCAAGTCAAGGGAAGAACTCTGCACTCCCACAGCCTGACCTGATCTCTCCCTCAGAGCAGGCAGCAGCTTCTTAGCTCCACACTGCTGCTCCATGCAGGCCTCAGCCTCCTGTTCAGGACCACAGAAGAATCTTCTTTTCTTTTCTTTTCTTTTCTTTTCTTTTCTTTTTATTTTTTGTCTTTTTGAGACAGGGTCTCTCTGTAGCCCCAGCTGTCCTGGAACTCACTATGTAGACCAGGCTGGCCTTGAACTCCCAGAGATCTGCCTGCTTCTGCCTCCCAAGAGTGCTGGGATTAAAGGCGTACGTCACCACGCCCAGCTAGGACCACAGAATACCTTCCTTGGACACCAGTAAAAACCTGTCGGCTTGTCCAGCCACTCACCAAATGGGCACCTGCTATGTGGTAGTCACTTGCTGACCTGCCTTCACTTGCCACTGGTGGAAAACAGCCTATCCAGAAGCCTCAACTCCAGGAGCATCCAGAGCCAGGATTTGTTCTAAGAGTTTCTGTAATAATCATCTGTGAAGGCTAATTTTCATTGTCAACTGGATTAGGTTTGGAATCCCAGAAGACAAAAGCTCAAGGTGAGTCTGTAGGGTGGTTCAGTGAGGGTGAACAAAACAGACAGGCACCCTGAATGCAGGAGGTACTGGTCCATGGCCCGGGTGCCAGACTGAATGAAAGGGGTTGAAGAAGCCGAAGCACAGCACTCATCTCTCTCTGCTTCCTGACTGCATGCAATGTGACCAGCTTCCTCCCCGTCCTGACACCACACCTTTGCCACCATGATGGTCTGTATCCTCAGACAGAAGCAAAACAAGGCCATTTTAAAAAAAATTTTGCTTGGCCAGGTGTGGTGACGCACACCTTTAATCCTAGCACTTGGGAGGCAGAGGCAGGCGGATCTTTATGAGTTCAAGGCCAGCCTGGTCTACATAGTAAGCTCCAGGACAGCCAGAGCTACAGGGAGACCCTGTCTCAAAAAGACCAAAAAAAGAAAAAAAAGCTTATAAGTGTTAAGCTTGCATGAATGTAAGTGTACCTGTGTCATGCAATGTTCATGGAGGACACAAGAGGGCATTGGATCCCTTGGAACTGGAGTTATGGACAGTTGTTTGCCACCATGTGGATGCTGGGAATCAAACCCAGTTCTTCTGCAAGAACAGCCAGTTCTCTTAACTGTTGATCCAGCTCTTTATCAGATATGTGGTCACCATAATAAGAAAAATAACTAACACATCACCCTTACAGAAACATCATTCCCTCACACTCCTTAAAGAATGATATCCGGGGCTGGAGAGATGGCCTAGCAGTTAAGAGCACCGACTGCTCTTGCAGAGGACCCGGGTTCGATCCCCAGCACCCACGTGGCGGCTGAGAACCGTCTATAACTCCAATTCCAGGAGAACTCCAGTTCCAGGAGAACTCCAGTTCCAGGGGAATCCGACACCCTCTTCTGACCTCCGCGGCATTGCACAACATGGGTGCACAAACCTACATGCAGACAGTACATTCATACACATAAATAAACAAATAAAAATTAAATAAAAAAAAAAAAGAATGACATCCCAGGGGCTGGAGAGATGGCTCAGTGGTTAAGAGCGCCAACTGCTCTTGCAGAGGACCCAGGTTCGATTCCCAGCACCCACATGGCAGCTAAGAACCATCTTTAGCTCCAGTTCCAGGGGAATCCAACACCCTCTTCTGACCTCCACGGCATTGCACGACATGGGTGTACCAACCTACATGCAGAAATTCATACACATAATAAATAATAAAAAAATTTAAAAAGAATGACATTCCAAAACTAAATTATAGTACCAAGAGTCATACACATTCATAAAGTGACAGAACTTTACAGAAATGCAAAGAAGGGCTGGAGTGATGGCTCAGCAGTTAAGAGCACTGGCTGCTCTTGCAGAAGACCAGGGTATGATTCCCAGCATCCACATGGCAGCTAACAACCATACAGCTTCAGGGAACCAACACCCTCTTCTGACGTCTGGGGGTGGTGCCCAACACACATGCACTTACAAACATGCAGGCAATGCACTCATACACATAAAATAAAAATAAAATACTTTTCTTTTTTTGGTCTTTTCAAGACAGGGTCTCCCTGTAGCCCCAGCTGTCCTGGAATTCGCTCTGTAGACCAGGCTGGCCTTAAACTCACAAAGATCCGCATGCCTCTGCCTCCCAAGTGCTAGGATTAAAGGCATGCGCCGCCACGCCCAGCAAAAATAAAATACTTTTTGTTTTTTTTTTTTGTTTTTTTTTGTCTTTTTGAGACAGGGTCTCCCTGTAGCCCCAGCTGTCCTGGAACTCACTCTGTAGACCAGGCTGGCCTTGAACTCACAAAGATCCGCCTGCCTCTGCCTCCCGAGTGCTAGGATTAAAGGCGTGCGCCACCACGCCCGGCACCAAAAATAAAATACTTTTTAAAAAAGAAATGCAAAGAAACCATCACCATAGAATCCAAGCCAGTAGTTACTTCTGGGAGAGAAGGGGTCCCACCTGATGGGACTTGGGAGGCATCTGGCAGAGTTCTATTTATAGGTGTGGTGTGGTATCAGTGGCATTTGTCTAATGAAACATTCGCTAAACTTGGCCGGAGTGGTGGTGCATGCCTTTAATCCCAGCACTTGGGAGGCAGAGGTAGGTGGATCTCTGTTAGTTCAAGGCCAGCCTGAACTACAGAGAGAGTTCCAGGCCAGCTAGATCTACAGGGAGTCAAAAAAGACAAAAAAAAAAAAAAAATCACTAAAATCATATTTGTTTTGTGGCATTTCTATGCCAATTTCATTTAATAATAAAATAGTTTTTTATCCTAGAAAGAAAGCTTGCTCTAACTTTTTCTTGAAGGTGATGCAAAACAAGACGCTCTGGGACAGGTCACTAACCAGGTGCTGACATAGTGGAGCAGGCTGGGGACCATGGCAGATTCACCAACACCCGAGGCCCATGAAGTTCTAGGTTGGGAGGATGCATTGCAAGGCAGTGGCTGTTTTGTTTTGTTCTGTTCTATTCCATTTTGTACATAATCTAGATGTTTAATCCAGGCTGGCTGGAACTGGCAATCCTCCTACCTCTGCCTCCCAAATGAGAAGATTACAGATGTATGATGCCATACCCAGCTTGGTAAGGGCTATTTAAAGCATAAGAGTTGCACTTCTAAGGGGTATGGAGAGACAGCTCAGTAGTTAAGAGCACTGACTGCTCTTGCAGAGGATCTGGGTTCAATTCCTAGCACCCACATGGGGGCTAACAACCATCCATAACTCAAGTTCCAGGGGATCCATGCCTTCTTCTGACCCCCTTGGGCATTGCATGACACAAGTGCACTTACACATGTGCAGGCAATACAGTCATACACATAAGATAAAAATCATTAATCATGATTTTATGTGTATGAGAGTATTGCCTGCATGTGTGTGCAAGTGAACCTTTATAGTGCAATGCTTGTGGAGATCGGACTCCCTGGAATTGGAGCCGCAGATGTTGTTAGCTGCCATTTAGGTGCTGGGAATCAAACCCAGGTCCTCTGCAAGAGCAGTCAGTCCTCTTAACTGCTGAGCAATCTCTCTGGCTCCAAAAATATTTTAATTTTATTTTCATTTTTTTTATGTGTATAAGTGCATAATACAATATATTTTTTAAAAGAGTGGCACTTCTACAAATGACAGGACTTGAGTCTTTCTGCTGTAAACAACTGTGTTCTTTTAGAGTTCAGATGCCCAAACTCAAGAAACACTGAGTCTGGAATGGGCCGGGGCCCAACATGTCAAATGAAAAACCTTTCTGGTCAGGCGTGGTGGCACATGCCTTTAATCCTAGCACTAGGGAGGCAGAGGCAGGCAGATCTTTGTGAGTTCAAGGCCAGCCTGGTCTACAGAGTGAGTTCCAGACAGCTGGGGCTACAGGGAGACCCTGTCTCAAACAAGACAAAAAAAAAAAAAAAAAAAAAAGAAAAAGAAAAAAAAAGAAAAGAAAAGAAAAACCTTTCTATCTAACTTTGCATCCTCCTGACACCACAGGAAGTTCCCTCTCTACACTGATGCAGCCAGGAGCACCCCTGGCCCTTAGCCTCTGGGCTCTTAATAGAGATTTGTGGCCACAGACTCCCTGGACTATAAGCTCCAGGAGGGCCGGGATCACTTCTGAGGTGCTCACACTGGACTCCAGTACCTATCTAAATGGATGGGTGGGTGGTGGATGAGAAACGGATGGGTGGGGTAGATGTATAGGTGGGTAGGTAGGTGGATGGACGGACAGATGAGTAGATAAATGGAAGATGGATGAACAGATGTTTGGAGGGGAAGATGGGTAGACAGATGAATGAATGATGGATAGATAAATGAATGGATATGGAAGTAAGTGGGTGGACAGATGGATGGACAGATATTTGTGTCACCCTTCTGCAGAGCTTGCCTCCCTAGAATACGTTCCAGGGGATTAGGAATCACATCTGCTTTACTTAATACAAAGCCCAAGAACCTAAACTGGGTTAACACAAAATATTTACATAAAATGAATGAGTGAAAAAAGAATTTTTTTCAAGAGATGGGGGACGCAAAGTTGGTGTAATTATGATCGTGGATGAAAGACTTTAGTCCCACTTAGCAAGGAGCAGAGAAACAAATCAGAGAACAGGAACATGCAAAGAAAGAAACTGAAGACGGGAGAGAGGAACACAGAAAGGTGCTTGAAAGCTAAGAACGAAACAGGGAGGGCTTCCTGGAGGAGGGGAGACTGAACTGAGTCTTCAAGGAAAAGCCAGAAAGGTTCCCCAGTGAGAGGCAAGGCAGTTCCTCTGGGAGGTGACCAGCATCTCCGACACCCAGGAACTTCTCTGCAGATCCATTTACCATTCTGCTGGCCACAAAAACCATGTCTTCCCATGCCCCCAAGATGTGCCACTGCTGCCACATCTCCTCCAACACTGTAGGGCAGATGTGCATGTGCACACACTGCGCGCGCGTGCGCGCGCGCACGCGCACACACACACACACACACACACACACACTGGTGAAGCTGAATCCATCCGAGCTCCCAGCAGCTCACACTTGTGTTGCTCACATGGTCTTTAATGTGCATTGGAAACCCCGTGATCTCACCCAAATACGGAGTCTGATGAAACTGGTCCAGGATTCTGCAACATCTACCAAGCTCCCAGGCGAGGAGGGAGATTCGGTCCCACACTTTCAGTAGCAAAACTGGGAGCTCCAGCCACCACTTTCAATAGCATGAATAAGGAAAACTCTCCCACCCAGCCTCCTACCTAACCTCAGACTTGACTGACTGGCTAATTCCAAAGAGTAATCAACCTTGGATGCATGTACACAGACAGACACATACACACATACACACACACACACACACACACACACACACAACACACAAACACACACACACTCACACTTATAGGAGAATCATTAAGGTAAGGCTTAAAAAAGGAATGAATGAACAAATCTATGTTTAAACCCACCCAGCAGAGCCAACACCTAGCAAGTAGAGTCTGCAGCATCCAGGCAGCAGAAGGTAGATTGAGATCACAAGTCCAGCTGTCTGGAGAGCCCTTCAAACCAAACCCCAGGTCACATAGGCATGGTGCA
Organism: Rhizomys pruinosus; assembly: GCA_009823505.1. Classification (NCBI taxonomy): domain Eukaryota; kingdom Metazoa; phylum Chordata; class Mammalia; order Rodentia; family Spalacidae; genus Rhizomys; species Rhizomys pruinosus. The sequence continues at coordinate 2,460,935 of VZQC01011742.1, read as the reverse complement.
ACCCCATGGCCTAAGAAGAAGTGGGCCCTACCAAGGCATAAGCCCAGAAAACATCAGACCTCCATGCCCCTCCTCCGAGCCCCTCTCCATCTCGGAAATGTTCATATGTGAAGACTATGACCAGCCCTGCCAGGCTACAAATATATACCACGATCTCTGGGCACCTGTGGCTGCTTCCTGATGGCCCTGAGGCTAGCGAGGCAGGAACAACTGTCCCCTTGTCCAGGTGAGAGGGCTGAGGCTCAGGAGTCAAGCAATTTGGTGGAGGTCACGCCAGGAGGAAAAACAAGCTCCAGGCCTCAGCAGTTCCAGATCTGCTTTCCAAGTGTAATGGGGGAGAGGATGTGCTGAAGGGCTAGAGGCTCCCGACACGGCTTTCACACATAACGGACGAACACAGCCTCTGCCCTCAGGAGCTGCTGCCTACCTTCAACCCAGCCTGAGGACCCACTTGGGCCACCAGCCCCAGACTCGGTCTCAGAATCTGTCACTCCAGTAACAGGGGAAAATGAACCAGGTATAGAGTCTACCACGTCCACCGCTCGGCAGCAACGGTGCTTTGTCTCCTGAGCTCCTTTTTATGCCTTTCTTCACAGAGGTTTAACACAAACAGCCTAAGCCAGCCGGGTGACAAGGAGCTTTCACTGAAGCGTGCACACCGCCCTGCTGCAGGATATTCCTTCCCTCAGTCTGCAAAGGCTGGTCCGCCTCACCTCAGCCACAGGTGCTGGGATCGCCTACTTTGAAACACGTGGGAACGGCTCCTCCCGCAGAGCTTCTCACTCAACTATAGCTCCTCCAGCTTCACCCATACACAGTGTGGCAGCGGGCACAATTCCCTGGTTGCTAGCCTGAGGTCACAGCATTCCCATGACCACATCTGGCACTGTTCCACCAGGCCAAAGCATCCATTCTGTGGGTACAGGCAGGCAGCTCGTGGCTTGAGGGGACAGGCCTGTGCCTATGGGTCACCTACCAAACTAAAATAAGACATAGAGACCAGGTATCTTTCCCTCGGGGCAAAATATGGGTGAGAGAGAGAGAGAGAGAGAGAGAGAGAGAGAGAGAGAGAGTGTGTGTGTGTGTGTGTATGCTCATGTGAGTGCATATGTAAAGCTGAAGGCCTCTCCTGCACCCACACCCTTGCCCTCAGGCCCAAGTGCTGAAAGATGGGGCACCAAGCAGGTCCCCTGCTCCAGGCCACACGGCCGAGGGTCACACTCTACAGGTGTACTGTCACCATGCCCACAGATTGGCTGGAGGACAGGGCACCTGAAAATGGAGCAGCACCCAGACAGACAGGGAGGGGCCAGCTGCATGGCTTACGACAGGATCAATCTGCACTGAGGTGGAAGGAAATCCTGACACAGGCTGCAACAGATGAGCCTTGAGGACAGCACGGGAAGGGAAACCGGCCAGACACAAGTAGGCTCACCTATGGGTACTTAGAGGGGTCAATCACACAAACAGAAAGACAAAGGTGGCTGCCAAGCTAGCAGAGTGGGAAGCTGGGGTCAGGGGAAGAGATGGCAAGAAGTCTGGAGATGGAAGGGGCAACATGGTACAACAAGGCCCAGGCAAATGCCACTGAACTGACAAATGACTCCAAAGGCAAACTGTTATAATTACTTTTTTTTTTTTTTGTCTTTTTGAGACAGGGTCTCCCTGTAGCCCCAGCTGGCCTGGAACTCACTATGTAGACCAGGCTGGCCTTGAATTCACAGAGATCCACCTGCCTCTGCCTCCCAAGTACTAGGATTAAAGGCGTACACCACCAACGCCTGGATTTATTATTATTATTATTATTATTCACCAATGCCTGGATTTATTATTATTAATTATTTTTTAAAAATATTTTTTATTTATTTTCATATGTGTATGAATGTATTGCCTGCATGTAGGTTGGTGTACCCATGTCGTGCAATGCCGAGGAGGTCGGAAGAGGGTGTCGGATTCCCTGGAACTGGAGTTAAAGACAGTTCTTAGCCACCATGTGGGTGCTGGGGATCGAACCCGGGTCCTCTGCAAGAGCAGTCGGCGCTCCTAACCGCTAGGCTATCTCTCCAGCCCCAATTATATTATAATAAATGCAGGCAGAGCATGGTAGCACACACCTTTAATTCCAGCACTCTGGAAGCAGAGGCAGGTGGAATTCTGTAAGATCAAGGCTAGCCTGGTCTACATAGTGAGTTCCAGGCCAGCTGGGGCTACAGGGAGACCCTGTCTCAAAAAAAACAGAAGGAAGATATACAGATATTTGAGCAATTGATAGCTGCTGAGAGAGGAGGAGTCAGTTTTCTTTACTTGTGATGCCTGGTAAGTTGACCAGATTCCAAGGATAGACCCACCAACACTAAAGAGCATTTGGAGAACACAGATTAGACTCAATAGGCTTTTCAAAAGAAAAAGAATAACAGAGGGCACGAAGTGGGGATGAGATCAAGGTGGACATGGGCGGGGGGTTCTACATGTGATTCAAATAGACTGTATGAAATTCTCAAAGAATCAATCAAAATATTTTTAATTACAGATGAAAAAACAAATGTTGCAAAGTCTAGGCAGCAGACATAAGAAAACTATGGGGCTGGAGGGATGGCCTAGAGGGATGGCCTAGTGGTTAAGAACGCCAGCCAATATTGCAGAGGACCCGGGTTCGATCCCCAGCACCCACATGGCGGCTGAGAACTGTCTGTAACTCCAATTCCAGGAGAACTCCAGTTCCAGGGGAATCCGACACCCTCTTCTGACCTCCGAGGCATTGCACGACACGGGTGCACAGACCTACATGCAGACAGTACATTCATACACATACAAAAATAAATAATAAAAAAAAATAAAAAAAAAAGAAACCTAAAGCAGAAGTCACAATGTTAACATACAAAAAGTACAATTCTGCTCTTGCAGAGGACCTAGGTTCGATCCCCAGCACCCACATGGTGGCTGAGAACCATCTGTAACTCCAATTCGAGGAGAACTCCAGCTCCAGGGAAATCTGAGACCCTCTTCTGACCTCTGCAGCATTGCACGACATGGGTGCACAAACCTACATGCAGACAGTACATTCATACACATACAAAAATAAAAAATAAAAAGTACAATTCAAGGAAGACATGGTTAAATGGGGCTTTGACGTGGCATGAGCCTTTAATCTCAGTCCTTGGGAGGTAGAGGCAGGCAGATCTCTAGGAGACCAGGGCCAGCCTGGTCTACACAGCGAGTTCCAGGTGGGCTAGGACTAGGGAGACCCTGTCAAGAAAAAAAGAAAATAAAGCAAAAGTAAGTAAATAAATAAATAAATAAATAAATAAATAAATAAATAAATAGCTTTGAGGGTTGCTTTATAGTGCAAAGTGATACAAATGAGGGGTTATGCTCAGTACTCCGAGAGTGGAGCAAGGCTGGTGGGAGGACAGGCCTTTCCACTCAGAGAAGGCGTTGCCAAGAGCCTGCTCTCTGTTTTGCTTTTTAATATTTTGTTTCTGGAGTGTGGGCAGGTGTGTGTGCATGTGTGTGGTGCACACTGGACTGGTTGGCCAGCAAGCCCCAGGGATCCATCTATCCCGGTTCCCTGGAGCTGGATTTATTAGTACCACCAGCACACCCATCTTTTTATTTAGGTGCTGGGGATCAACCTCAGTCCTCATTTTTATCTTACAATGACCTAGCTCCCGAGTGCCTAGAGCTCCCTCCCTCTCCCCAACTAGTTGTTGTGGTTTGTTTTGTCTGGTTTTCTTGAGAGGGTCTTTGTTGGGTAATCAGGCTAGTTTTGAATTCAAAATATAGCCCAGGCTGGCCTCGAACTTTCCCTCCTCTTACCTTACCCTCCCCAGTACCATGAGACCTAACTCCTTCAAACTTTTTTTTTAAGTCTTTCAGCCTTAAGAACAAGTCCTGGGCTGGAGAGATAGCCTAGCAGTTAAGAGCACCAACTGCTCTTGCAGAGGACCAGGGTTCAATCCCCAGCACCCACATGGCGTATAAGAACCCTCTGTAACTCCAATTCCAGGAGAACTCCGGTTCCAGGGGAACCCGACACCCTCTTCTGACCTCTGTGGTATTGCACGACACGGGTGCACAAACCTACATGCAGACAGTACATTCATACACATTCAAAAATAAATAAAATTTAAAAAAAAATTTAAAAAAAAAAAAGAACAAGTCCTAGCCTTGAATAACTTTCTCCTTCAACTTTTTGGGTTTTTTTTTTTTTTAATTTTTATTATTTTTTTTATAGTTTTTTTAACGTGTATGAATGTACTGTCTGCATGCAGGTTTGTGCACCCGTGTCATGCAATGCTGCGGAGGTCAGAAGAGGGCATCAGATTCCCCTGGAACTTGAGTTAAAGACGGTTCTCAGCCACCATGTGGGTGCTGGGGATCGAACCCGGCTCCTCTGCAAGAGCAGTCAGCGCTCTTAATGGCTAGGCCATCTCTCCAGCCCTATTTTTTTATTATTATTATTTTTTTTTTCTTTTTGGTACTTTCGAGACAGGGTTTTCCTGTAGCCCCAGCTGTCCTGGAACTCACTCTGCAGACCAGGCTGGCCTTGAACTCACAAAGATCCGCCTGCCACTGCCTCCTGAGTGCTAGGATTAGAAGTGTGCGCCACCACGCCTGGCTATTTTTTTTTTTATGTGTATGAATGTACTGTCTGCATGCAGGTTTGTGCACCTGTGTCGTGCAATGCTGCGGAGGTCAAACGAGGGTGTCAGATTCCCCTGGCACTGGAGTTAAAGACAGTTCTCAGCCGCCATGTGGGTGCTGGGGATCGAACCCGGGTCCTCTGCAAGAGCAGTCGGCACTCTTAACGGCTGAGCCATCTCTCCAGTCCCCTCCTTCAACTTTTGTTAAAATGAGTTTTCACACTCTAGAAAGTCAAGGAATTTCCAGTTGTTTTAAGGCCTTGGCCCAGTCCATGGAGACGCAATGCCTCCAGCCTCCAACTAAGCTTGTGGAAGTGGCGAGCCCTTCACCCTCAACAGCAGAGCTATGGTCCGGGACCCAGACTCCACATGAGAAAACTGAGGCTCAGGGAACGCAAATAAAGAGAGCCAAGCCCCCGAAAGGAGGCAAAGCAGGGGTTCAGCACAGTGCTCAACCACTATGGCGTCCTCCAGAGGCACGGAAGTACCTGGGAAGCCATAGCCTAAAACCAACAAGGCCCAAGACAGCAGAACTCAGTGTAGATGTAGGTCTTGGCATTCTAAGGCCCAAACCAATGCCAACCCATCCTTTAGCAATAGCTGTATTCAAACAGAGGGACCAGAGTCCTCAGCACTAAAACTCCATTTGCTCTAACTAGCCCAAAAGTTTCGTTGTGAGCTACAAATGATAAAAACTAGATGGATGATCAGAAAGGAGCATAAATAGTCAAAAGTCACACAGCAGGTTCCCACCATTCCCACCACGTTAGGACTAGAATCTACCAAGCCTCAGCCTTTGACCTCAGAGAGAGTTGGACCCTGCTGGGCCCCAAGCTATGGGCCATCAGACACCCCACTGGGATGACTGGGACACAGGTGGCCTTCTCTGAAGTCCACATGCTCTTTCTGCCAGGACACCACCTCCTGCCCACCTAATGATCGGTCCTTCATTTTCTCCTGCTAATTAACTTGGATGGAGCTCTCTTAAAGCGAGGCTCATCGCGCCCCCACCTTCTGTGAACCAATTTCATCACAACAGAAACCATGTTGCCAAAATGAGAGTCCCGTCCTCCTCAGGCCCGTGCCCTCAAAGGCATCCTATTAAAGAAGACCAGTTCTTAATTAACATTTTGATCTTTAATCCGTTACCCATCCCTCTAATCCTGTTCGGAGGTGTGGCTGGCCCACTTCCGCAGGCAATGAGTCCGGCGTCCAGGCTCGCCACAGCTGGACGCCGCTGACAGCCGCTGCTCCCAGACACCTGCTCTGCTCCAGCCGGGGGCCACATCCAGGGTGGGAGCCTCTAGACGGCTCCGTGCAAAACTCTGATGGCCACTGCAGACAGGAGTTCACTTCATTAACCCAGAGCCCTGGCTATCCCCACTGGCCCAGCTCTCCTGGCTCTGAGCAGCTTCGCTTCAAAGAAAAGATGTCCTTCCTAGCCCGGCCTCGCCCGCAGTAGTACTCTCCAGCAGGCACATTCTCCAGCCCACGATCGAGTCTGCATCAAGTCTGCAACTGCATCAACCATATCCGGATCGGGCTGGTACAGCAGCCTTAAGCTCCAGAAAGCCCTGGACTGCCCTCAGACCTTGATGCTGGTTTGTTGTCTGACCTCCCTGAGCTCTATCAGTCCCTGGCCTCCCTTGCCCACCTCCGAGGCGATGTCCATTTGCCACACTCAGTCTTCACTGCCCAAGTGGCATGCCCCACCCAATAACAGGTGGCCCCTGCACACATGTGACAACCCCTAGATGTACCTGCTCCCAGCCCCCCAGCCCCAGACAGATGTCCAGAGCCCCTCTGTATCTACCAGGCATCCCACACCGACAGGAGTCCAACCCAAGTATGAGTCCAACCCAAGTCATGGTCCATAGGCCTCTATGGGCCCCTCACCTCAGCAAGGCTCCTGCAGCTGTGTGGCCACCAGCCTGTATCCTGCTCCCTGTGGAGGGCCCTCTAGCCTGTCTCAGGCCATACTTTTTATAGACAAAGCAAAACATTCTGATATTCTGTGAGCTATCCTCCAGAGAGTCAGAGCTGGCCTCTCCTGTCTGACCTTGACTGCAAACTCCTGACTTACTTTCACCCAGAAGGGGGCGGTACTAGCCTGCCTCCTGCTCCTGCACAGCTGGAGGGGTGCTCACCACCCACCAAGCACCCACCAGTACCCAGAAGAGCACAGTGTCCCACTCTATCTCCTGACTCCTCCACAGCCCAGTCCTTTGGGCTCTGCTCCGGCCAGTGAAGTCCCCAGGTCTCCAGCCCTGTCCCTAATGCCCTCTTCCTCATGCACAGATCTCCAATCGTCCCACATCCATACCTGTGATCACGAGCTCACTTTCCAGCACCGTCTCTGCTCAGCATAAAGGAGCTCTGTTCTGTTGGTCTTGTTCACCAGCTGGAACTGCCCAGCCTACAGTAGGTGCTCAGTAAAACTGGTGATTGCCAAAGGAATGATAGGCCTATGGAGACCGTCCCAGCTGTGACCCAGCTCACACTCCATCAAGGAGATGACCTGTATCAATAGCATGAGGGCGATCCAACAGCAGTTGAGGAGGTAGTTAGACATAAAGCAGAACTTCCTACTGATACATGTCTTAAGAAATTGTCCATGCATGAACAAAGGCAAAACTCATGCTGGGGAGGAGGAAGAGGAAACGAAGCTTATAGAGCAGACTGCTAAGGAGAAAGGACAGCCAGCATGTGGTCATCGCAGACTTCTAAGGACAGGATGAGGGCTCGCACAACAGCTTAAACACCAGGAGCCCACACAGATCATGCCCTGAGGTGCAGCCAATCTCCAGTATTCACAGGCCCATTCCACAGCCTCCTTTAAGTCACCAGCACTGCCTACACTGGGAGAAGTTGACTGGGCACACCCACCTGGAAGCACACCCGTATCAGGCTATTGGTAACGGCTCTGCTGCAAACCAGCTCCACAGCAGCCCCTGGGCACCCCTGGGCCTCGGCTTCCACACCCCAAAAGCAGGCATGGCAGTACTCCCCACGGCCTGGATGGTACTGAGAATGCTCCAGAGACAGGAACCCCAGGCTGGCCACCTCTCTTTTGTTTCTCCCTCCTCACTTGAGAAGGCTTTCCTCACTCTCACCCAGATAGAAAGTGACCCCAGGTTCCTCCAGGAAGGATATCGAGCAGCCAGCAGAAATGGCCAGTGGCACCCTCAGAGGGCCAGGCCCAGATCCCTCCTCACCACAGGGCAAAGCAGGCAGGTCTGGGTATAGACACGAGTGTGCACCTGTGTTTGACTGAACTCGAAGCCCTGCCCCTGAGCCCTCGATCTGGTCTGCACATCCGTTTCCCTGACTGTGTGCCTCCTGGAGCCCGGAATTCTAGTCACACAGACAAGTAAATACAACAGTCTGGTAGAAATTAAACGGGGGATGTGACAGGAGGCTAGCCCTCGGCCTGTGTGCAGCAAGCACAGCCCACTCCACCCCTGGGTTCCAAGCCTACATGTGCAAACAGCTTCTCCCACCAACGCCGGGAGCTGGAGACAGGCAGACACAAAACAAGGAAACTGCGGATCATGTCTGAGGTCCTAACACCATGAGGAGCCCTCCGTAAGACGCACACAGCCTGTGCCTGGAGAGATAGCTCAGCAGTTAAGAGTACTGGCTGCTCTTGCAGAGGACCTGGGTTCAGTTCCCAGCACCTACATGGCAGCTAACAACTGTCTATAACTCCAGTTCCAGAGGCTTTTCACTGCACAACATAGGTACACTTACATTTACATACATGCAAAAACAAAACCACTCATACACACACACACACACACACACACACACACACACACACAGACTTACAGAGTGCAGAGTGAGCCACAGCAAGTAAAGGTTTCCAGGGTCTGCTCTAAAGACTCTACTGGGGCGGGAGGGGGGCCTGGAGAGATGGCCTAGCGGTTAAGAGCACCGACTACTCTTGCAGAGGACCTGGGTTCAATCCCCAGCACCCACATGGAGGCTGAGAACCGTCTTTAACTCCAGTTCCAAGGGACTCTGACACCCTCTTCTGACCTCCGCGGCACTGCGCGACACAGGTACACAAACCTACATGCAGACAGTACATTCATACACATAAAAATAAATAAATAATTTTTTAAAAAGACTCTACTGGACTGCTCATAACAGGCCTTGGGCAGTATCCAGGCAGCTTCCCAGGGCCTTCAAGGCAGGCTGTCTGCCAGCTTCCCACACACACAGTGCATGAGGCCCCAGGCTATAAGATGCATCTTCCTAGGGCCAATGTAAGAAAAATCTCAAGGCAAAATGGATCTGTAGCACATGCCAAACTGACTGAGAGGTGGCTACTGCACTCAGCATTCAGTGGGGAAGGGGCACTTTCCAGTCCCAAGTGCTTAAATCAGACAGAGGCAGCTACACTTCCTTCATCCTATTTCTCTTTTGGCTTAGGCTGCCAGGAAGCTCGACTGTGCACTGACCCGACCCTTATTATAGGTTTCTAACAAAATGGTCTTTTCCTCTATTATTTAGCTGCCAGGTGAGGCCCAGGCCACTCCTATCCTGTCACTAATCGCTACGGTGAGCATTTGCTGAGTGTCAGCCCCCATGTTGAATGCATGCCATCTCCTCTCTCACTTGTTTTCATACCACTGCCACAGGCCAGGGCTTTGTGATCCCACTACAGGTCAGGAAATGGTCCTGGGAAGAGGCAGTGAGTCAGGCCTAGTGCCCCAGAGTTGCTCCTAGGTGGCGCTGCACGCTCACAGGCTCCCTGCTGGTCTCGATGAACAGAACCCTGGAAGGCAGAGGGACCCCACTGTATCCTGACCCCTCATGTAGTTCAGACACCTGTCAGTAATGTGCTTACTACACTGGTGGGGAGTCCAGAGTAGAAATAAAGATCTGTGGACTTCAAATCCTATGCCTTGGGGTCTGCAGGGCTTGGTAACCTTTGCCCCAACCTTAACTATGATCTCAGCCTGGACCCTAAAGTCAAATCTAAACTCACTCAACCCACAGTAACTAACAGCCATGGAAATTCTCCTGGCCTAGGCTGGCTTGGCCTCCACTCCATGTGGCCAGCATTCTGACACAAAGGCCACAGTAACAATGCAGATTCTCAGTGATAACATGGGCTCGCACAACTGATGGAAGCATTTGGAGTCTGCTGCAGGAGGCCATCAGGAACAGGAGCTCACCCCTCCCACAACCTGGGCATAGCAGGCTGCAGCCCCAAATGCCCAGAGCATCAGACATGGAGGGCCATGTTGACCTCCCCCACTCACTGTGGTGGTGGCTCTGGCCAGCCCAGCGGGTGGGGAAGAGATGCCCGGCCTGGCTTCCTGCTTGTTTCAGCCTGGCCAGGAGTCCTGCAGCCAGCACAGGAAATAACAGGGGCCCCCAGAGGCCTCCCAGGCAGGCCCAGAACTGAGGCTGCCCAGGGAGGGAAGGAGGCCATTGTCTGCTTTTGTTTCAGTTTCCCTAGCACTATCCAAGAGATCACAGAGCTGACAAGGCCTCCCTACTGCAGCTGTCCAGCCTCCCAAGACCCAGGCCTGCAGACAGGCCTGCCAGGTCCCTGGGTTATTAAAGCGGCAGGTGCAAGATAAGCCATGTCTAAGTTGGAGTTGGGGTGTGCAAGGGCCAGAATGGGCCAGGAAGTCAGACCAGCAGATGGGTATGGGAGTCTGCAGTCAGCCTTGATCAGGCCAGCACTGAGCCCAGCAGCACAGTGTGAGTCTCCAGAAGGAAAGAGGTCTAGACCCTGGAGGCAGCACCAAAAAGAGAGGGAAGAAAATGTAGAGCAACAAGACACTGCACACTCCAAATACACTGCCACCGTCCTGTTTCTGAGCGGGGCCACCCAAGAGGCAGGTGCTGGCCGCCCCGGGCAAGCTCAGCACTGTGGGCACGAGGAGAAGCCATTCGTCAGGCACATATGGGTACAGGCGTGTACACTGGGTTTTTTGGTTTGTGGGTGTGCACACAGTATAGGTGCGTTGCATGAAAGCCCATGTGTGAAGGCCTGTGTATGAATGTGCACACTGAAGAGATGGCACCTGTGAATGCATGTATGTGAAAGCGTGTGTCTGCGCATTGTGGGAGGTGTTTCGTATGTGTACATGACTGAAGAGCGGCCCAGGCTCGTGCCCACCAGCCGTCTCTCACACATGGTTCCTGCCAGTTTCTCACTGTGACCCGTCGATACAGCTGTCAGCCTTTCCTCGTGCTCCTCACCCCAAAGGAAGCACAAGGGAGGGGCACCGAACCCCGATCGGCAGCTCCAGAGGTAGGCCCTAGACTCGGCTCAGGTAGAAGCCTACAAGCTGTGCGTCGGTGCACAGCTCTCTACCACTGAAGGCCACCGTGGCGTGTCCGTAGTGGGAGCACTGTTTCCTGTATCTGGGCTTGGATCACTGGTAGGTGCTCAGCCCCTGCCTGGCAATGAGGGAAACTTCCTGGATGCCAGATGCTGAGGAGTTAGCCATGAGCGAGACAGCCCTTGTTCCTGCCTCCACAAGCCTGCAGGGGATCGAAGGTGCTGCACCCTGAGGAAAAGAACCTTAAGTAAAATGTATTGTGTTTACCAGATGCAGTATCGTCTTAGGTGCTAACCACAATCAAGTACCAAGCAGTCGACGGCTAAAGCAATCAACCATGAAAAAGGAAAGAATGTGCAGGGTGGACAAAATGATTTCTCTGAGCTGGACAGAACTCTACCACCAGCTCCAGCACAGGTACCCACACGTACACATGTGTGCCGTGTGCACTCCTGTCAGGCAGGACGGAGGCAGCCTGAACACGGCACGCTGCCTGCAGCCTACAGCTCACAGGACACACTGACCGTGACCATACAGACCAAAGGGCTGGTTCACAGAGTGTCCGCCAGGGAAGCCAGGATCAGCCAGGCTGGGCTGACCTTGGCCATTTCCTGCGGGTGCTGGCCCTGCCTTCACAGTCCATGTAACCAGCCCCACCCATCAAAGCAGCCTGACCACATCATGGCTCAGGCTCGGCCTTTAAGAGCAGACTCTAGCCTCATACAAGCCCCTCTGCTTCCACGTTCCTCTTAGGAAAAAGCCCATGACCCCAGGCAGGGTCAGCAAGCAAGCATGGTTCTGAAGCCTGAAGACAAAGGTAAGAGTACTTACAGGAGGCCGTGATCAGAGGTGACCTGAGCCCCTGTCAACCCCACTCCAAGCTCAGCGCCAAGCTCCAACACATGCTTCCCCATGTATGATCCACAGCAGGAGGAAAGGTGCAGAGGGTCCCCCGGGCTGAGCACTGCACACAGAGACCCACCTGAGCCCTTACTACTCCATTTTAGATGAAGAACCAAAGGGGATAAAGTAACCAACTCAAAGTCACACAGCTAATGAGTAGCTAGATGTTCCAAAAGCAGACATCATTCTTAACAAAGAGGACAAAAATCAGGCCCCAAAGTGCCCAAGGCAAATAAATACACAAGGTAAGATGACTGGACCTTAGCAAACACTCACTGGCTTCCAGCCACCTGCTGTACCTGGGCTGCAGTCTGGGACCAGAAAATGAAAGCAGCACCCCAGGAGTGGCAGATCTGGGCACACGGAGAGGGGCACTGCAGCCTAGCAGAGAGTGGGGGCCAGAGGCAGGAGGCCGGCTGCCGATGCACTGGAACTATGGCCCGGCTCTCCTGTGCAGGTTCCAGGAAGACGTGTGTCTTAGGTTGCTTTCCCAAGATGAAGAGGAATGGCACAGACTGAGGGCCCGGCAGGAGCAGAGGCTGCAGAACAAGTGTGGACGGGACCAGCAGCTTCCCCACACCTGTGTTCCAAGTCCACACCCTCTGGACCGGCCAGGCCACAATGGGCAAACTGACAAGGTCACCAGGTTTGCTCACACTTTGGGGTTCAGGCAGCAATAGCACAAACTGCCCCGGCATGCTCACATGCTGGGCAACAACCTCCAAATGTATCATCACCCAATCCCCCAACACACCTGAAGTTGGTCCTGTTTAATGACCAGGCTGCAAGTCATCAAAGAACTACAGGCTTCAGCATGCCCAGCAGGACTCCCCTGGAGTCCTTCAGGAAGGGCCAAGGGCATAAGGGGGACGCCTTCCTGTCTGTGAGGGCCACCTGAGCTTAGAGGAAACAGGTTCACCATCCCCTCCTATGACCTTCTGATGGTCCTCCCCACAAGAAGCCCATCAGCAGCACCAAGAGAGGAGACACCTCACGCGGGCCTTCCGAGGACAGTCTGGAGGCCAGGCCCAGCAGTGATGAGGGCGCGGTGCCCTGGCAGAGAGTGGGACTGGGCAAACCAAACCCCAAGCCATGGAAGTGAGGCATCAGGGGGGTGGAGGGGCAGAGGAAGGGGACAGAAGAGGCGTGACATGGCCTCCAGCATGCTTGCCTACCAGCACATGCATGCACATGATACATGGGTCTGTACACACATATGCACACAGGCCCAGCGGGGAGGAACACTGCTGCATGGAGTCCAAGGAAAAAGGCAGCCAAGAAGTACCATATCCTCCTAAGAGATCTAGCCCCAGTCTCCCCAGGCCCAGTGAGCAGCGCCAGGTGAAAGGGAAGCAGAGCCACCAGGGGCCTCTCCAGCCAAGGCTGCAGGTACCTGGGGTATGTTCACATGCACACAGACACAAACACACACACACACACACACACACACACACACACACACACAGAGGTGCATGACCACACAGGTGCTGTGCCTGTGTACACATGTGGCAGATGCCCTACCTCATGGACTGCTCACCATGGTAACAGAGTGGCCCCCCTCTCGGCTCCAGCCACCACCTGAAGGCTTTCTGAGGTTCCCCGTGCTGGGGGGAAACAAGCTTAACAAAGGCCCAGCTCAGGCTGGCCCGGCCAGGGGGCCTTGCAGCAGACCAGCCAGCGCATGCCCGCCACGCTCCCCCAGTGAGCTCAGGGCCACCACGTCTTCCTACCCAGCCTGCCTGGCTCCACTTAGCTCAACTCCCCACAGACTCCCCAGCCGAGCTAATGAGAAACTCCCCAGCTGGCCCCGTATAAAAACGCATTTCATAAGTCTTTAAAATGCTGGGAAATTCTACATCTCTTTAGTGAGACTTTCCTGTTCCTTGAAAATGTCCCCTGGTCCTCATCAAGGAGATGAAAGGAGGGGGATAGAGTACAAAAAGTGGACAATACTCTCCAGGGCAGCCTGGAGCCACAGGGCACCTGGGCAGCTTCCACCCTGGGACACAGCAAGAGGTCTCCCAACTAATGGCATGGGGACAGGGCAGGACATCCTCACTGTGGAGTCCAGAGGAGGAGGGTCACTCAGGGAAGAAGAACTCAGGGCAACGGACCCCATGGGGGACCTAGGGAGAAAGGAGAGGGCCAGTGTGCAGAGCTTACTTTGAGAACTGTAAGGAAAATGAAGCTGAGTGTGGTGCATGCCTGTCACCACAGCCTTCAGGAGGCTGAGGCAGGAGGATGCAGCGACAGGAATCAGGAGGCTGAGGCAGGAGGATGCAGCCACGGGAATCAGGAGGCTGAGGCAGGAGGATGCAGCCACGGGAATCAGGAGGCTGAGGCAGGAGGATGCAGCCACGGGAATCAGGAGGCTGAGGCAGGAGGATGCAGCCACGGGAATCAGGAGGCTGAGGCAGGAGGATGCAGCCACGGGAATCAGGAGGCTGAGGCAGGAGGATGCAGCCACGGGAATCAGGAGGCTGAGGCAGGAGGATGCAGCCACGGGAATCAGGAGGCTGAGGCAGGAGGATGCAGCCACGGGAATCAGGAGGCTGAGGCAGGAGGATGCAGCCACGGGAATCAGGGGGCTGAGGCAGGAGGATGCAGCCACGGGAATCAGGAGGCTGAGGCAGGAGGATGCAGCCACGGGAATCAGGGGGCTGAGGCAGGAGGATGCAGCCACGGGAGTCAGGAGGCTGAGGCAGGAGGATGCAGCCACGGGAATCAGATACAGCCACACTGAAATGCAGTGCCAACCACCACCCACCAGAGACACAAAGCCCAAGGCAGAATTCTACCTCAAGTGCAGAATTAAGGTAGAGGCTGGCTGTCCCCAGAGCCCCTGAAGCTATCTACTAGAGGTGACAAAGGAGTCCACTGTCACATCTACCTTGCCTTCATCTAGGTCAAAGGTCTGGTACATGAAGGAGATTGCAAAGGCCAGGGATGTGGACAAGCCCAGGGCTTCAGGTGGAGTCCCTGTGAAGTCACTGGAATAACAAACAGGACCCAGAATGGCTCCTACTCCCTGCTGCAAAAGTCCCACTGTTCCAGACACTTCAGTTGACTTAACTGGTGTGCTGGATAGCTCTAGTGTCAACCTGACACTCCTGGGTTGAGGGAGCCTCAATTGGGGAATTGGCTCCATTGGATTGGCCTGTGGCCACATCTGTGGAGTATTGTCTTGATGGTCAAGCAGTGTGGGAGGGCCCAACCCACAATGAGTAGTGCCACCCTGGGCAGGCTGTTGCGTACTGTATAAGCCAGAGGAGCAAGCCAGTGAACAGCATTCCTCCATGGCTTGTGCTTCAGCTCCTGCCTCCAGGTTCCTGCCCTGAGTTCCTGCCTTGGGCTCCCTAAGTGATGAACTGTGACCCAGGAGATGTAAGCTGAATAAACCCTTTCCTTCACAAGTTGGTGTTGGTCAGAGTGTTTTGTCATAGCAATGGAAGATAAACTAGAACAGAAATTGGTACCAGGAGTGGGGTATTGCTGTGACAGACCTGACCTTGTGTTTTTTGGGGAAGGATTGTGGAGGCATTTGGAACTTTGGGCTGGGAAGATCATTGAATGCCTAAAGATCATTGCTGTGGAGCTTGGAGCAGTTTTGCTGAAATAGTTGTAGAAGATGGAGGCCTGGCTTGTGAAGTTTCTAGTTTCAAAGGGGAGCAGAGATCATCAAGACTGTGTAATCTGTGGGTTCTGGTCAGCTGGGGCTGAAGAATCAGCTGTAAGAAACAAGAGACCAGAACCTGAAGTGAAAGCTTTGTTGTACTGGGACAATTGATGCTGGTTAGCTGGGGCTGAAAAATCAGCTGTAAGTAACAAGAGACCAGCATCACTGTGGTGAAATCTTCTGGGAATAATTTCTTCAGGGTCAACACACAGAAGGTGTGATCCAGAAGGGGCCTGAGCCTCCATCTCAAGCCAGAAGCAGGACTTGGTAGTGTGTAAGAGTCTCCTATATGGTTCTGGTGTTGAAATTTGAGGGGGTCACAGAGAGCAGCCGAGACTTGGCACTGTGAGAGGTCAGGAAAAACCACTGGTGGAAGTTCACCTCAGTTGCAGTGGAGACCCCAGTATTGCAGGGGTCATGGAGAGAAGCTGAGGCTTTGCACCAGGAGATGTCAGAAGACCTCTGGTGAAGGTGCTGCCTCAGTTTCAGTGGCGACCCCAGCTTTTTGGAGATACCGGAACCATGGGACGACCACCAAGAGCAGCAGCAGGTGTGGAATGGAGTCAGCCTGGGTCTGCGAGATGAGCTATGTGTGCCAGGGACAGCCTAGAGGAGGAGGGGGAGCTGCGGAAACCCTTTGGAGCCCAGAAGATTGTGAGCGAATCCCAGGTTGTCCAGCCTTGAGCTACTTTGCTGGACTTAGGTTTTTTTTGAGTGCCTGATTCTTCCCTTTGAAATAAGACAGTACTTGTTTTGGATTTTACAGCAGCCCACAGTTAAAAGACTTTTAAGAGACTGAACTTTTTTTTTTTTATTATTATTTCTGTATGTGTATCAATGTACTGTCTGCATGCAGGTCTGTGCACCCGTGTCGTGCAATGCCGCGGAGGTCAGAAGAGGGTCTCGGATTCCCCTGGAGCTGGAGTTCTCCTGGAATTGGAGTTTCAGACGGCTCTCAGCCGCCATGTGGGTGCTGGGGATCGAACCCGGGTCCTCTGCAAGAGCGGTCAGCGCTCTTAACCGCTAGGCCATCTCTCCAGTCCAAGAGACTGAACTTTTAAGCGTTTGGACATTTTAAGGACTGTGGGGCTTTTAAGGTTGTACTGTCTTAGGTTGTGATTAATGTTAACATCATACTTTGGGGACAAGAACTGGAAAGGTGGTGGTTTAATAGTGATGTGTTTTGTGTGTCAAGTTGACAAGGGGTCAGTTGTGCTGGATAGCTTTAGTGTCAACTTGACACACCTGGATTGAGGGAGCCTCAGTTGGGGAATTGGCTCCATTGGATTGGCCTGTGGCCACATCTGTGGAGTATTGTCTTGATGGTCAAGCAGTGTGGGAGGGCCCAGCCCACAATGAGTAGTGCCACCCTGGGCAGGTTGTTGTGTACTGTATAAAAAGGCGGGTTGGGCATGAGCCAGAGGAGCAAGCCAGTGAACAGCATTCCTTCATGGCTTGTGCTTCAGCTCCTGCCTCCAGGTTCCTGCCCTGAGTTCCTGCCTTAGGCTCCCTGAGTGATGAACTGTGATCCAGGAGATGTAAGCTGAATAAACCCTTTCCTCCCCAAGTTGGTGTTGGTCAGAGTGTTTTGTCACAGCAATGGAAGACAAACTAGAACAACTGGCCAGAGCTCGGAGGTGAAGGCTGTCCCTTTGATACCACAGGGACCTGCCCATACCCTACTCCCTACCCAGAACCAGGAAATGTTCCTTGCAAGGAGCCCAGAATAGGCATCCGAATAGATCCTGATGTTCAACCTTCCAACCAGGCAGGCTCCTGCCCCACGGCCCCAGCAAATTGATCCTGTACCTAACACCCTTATTCGAGTTGCAGGAAAGCCTGGGCCATGGTGCCTGCCGGGACCTGACTTTTGAAGTAGGAACCTTCTGGGCAGCAGAGGGAAAGTCAGCTCAAGTACAGCTCTTCCATCAACCCAAGTGTGCCCTCACCAGGCCTGAACCCCCACTGAGTCTCCAGCTTTCTAGAAGAATGTACTTGGACCAGTATTCTCAGAGGCAGGTCTGCCATCTATGGGTGAGCTGTGACGTTCATACTCAAGCAGCCTGGATTCAAATCCCTACTCTGTTGCTTCTTGGCTGTGTGACCTTAATGCAAGCCAGGCAGTCTCTGTGCTTGGGACCTTTTTCGTCCATATGTAAAAGGTCTGAGGAGATCTGGTTCCTGGAAGGACCTACTATATATGGGAATGACAGTTTCCACTAACCAGGACAATGAGACCAATCACCAGGCGGTAAGGTCTCCAACCCTGACCACACTCTGATACCCACAGCCTCAAGCTGCTGGGCACAAACAACTGATTACAGCGTTTCAAGCCGCAGCACTGTGCTGGAAAAAAATCTAGCTAGCCTGCAAGATAAGACAAGAAACACTTGTTAATAGATTCAGCTTGTCCCATCTCCAGTCTTTCCAGTTGGACCTCCATCCCTTCTCTCTGCATCTCCCTAGCTCGGTCCATAGAAGCCATTTTGGAAGGAAGCCTAACTGTCCCCAAACTCAGCTAGGAGAGGGCACAATCCAGTGATAGGAAGACTGTACAGTGACATGAAAGTGAGTCCCTCTGGTCTCATATCAGTGACAGGGCCAGGGACAAGGAGGCATGGGCTGGGCTGGTTCCTCACAGCCTCACACAGCCAAGCTCAGAACCACATACATCCTTCCCAGAACTTGCCAAAGGGCTTTCAGAAGAAAGAGGAATACTGGAGCATGGAGAGGGCCCCACCCAGGCTGGGATGGGCTGGAAGGAGGGAGGAGGAGAGACATTGGCTAGAAGGGTAGGTTCAAGGCTGGAGGCACAAACAGCAACCTGTAAATGCCCCTCCTTGGTTAATCCATTCCCAGCACTCCCTTCTCACCTGTGGCCAAGCCATTGATACAAGATGACCACACGTCTCCAGCCTGCCTGAGCATGCCTGAATCTGGCCTCTGGAATGCCTGGTCCATTATTTCCTGCCTGCCTGAATCCAGTCTCCGGGTGGTGGTGAGCTTCCCAGATGCCATGCCATCCTTGACCTTTAAAATCAAGGATGAAGCCCCTCTCACTGCAACAGGACTAGATGCCCCTGCAATTTAGTAGGGGCTTAAACATTTACAGACTGCTCAAGAATGCCTGAATCAAGCCTCCTCCCAGCACACCGCCCAAAGTGTGCTGTGTCTACTGGCAAGTAAGGGCCAAGACCTTAGAAGGAAGTCTAAGAATATATCTAATTGATCCTTGAGTTGGGCCTCTGTGGAAGTTCCTAACGGGCTGAGCTAGAACCATCTGATCCCTCAAATACAAAATCAAGAGAGAACCTGAACCCTAGACCAACCAGCCTTTTATACCTAATAAGAAAACAACCGGGCTGGAGAGATAGCCTAGCGGTTAAGAGTGCCGACCGCTCTTGCAGAGGACCCAGGTTCGATCCCCAGCACCCACATGGCGGCCGAGAACCGTCTGAAACTCCAATTCCAGGAGAACTCCAGTTCCAGGGGAATCCGACACCCTCTTCTGACCTCCGCGGCATTGCATGACACGGGTGCACAAACTTGCATGCAGATAGTACATTCATACACATACAGAAATAAATTTAAAAAAAATTAAAAAAGAAAAAAAAGAAAACGACCAGCTAGGCATGGTGGCACACGCTTTTAATCCCAGCACATGGGAGGCAGAGGCAGGCAGATCTCTGTGAGTTCAAGGTCAGCCTGGTCTACAGAGTGAGTTCCAGGACAGCTGGGGCTACAGGGAGACGCTGTCTCAAAAAGACCAAAAGAAAAGCATATCAAGAATAAAAACAAAGCCATTCTTCAACTCAACATAGGAAGGTGTGAGTTTCATACCAGAATCACAAACAAAAGAAATCCACATGCCAAAATCCCAATGAAAAAATAATGAGAAACCCATATATAACTCCATCAAACGCCGGGCATAGTGGCGCACACCTTTAATCCTAGCGCTCGGGAGGCAGAGGAAGGCAGATCTTTGTGAGTTCAAGGCCAGCCTGGTCTACAGAGTGAGTTCCAGGGAAGCTGGTGCTACAGGGAGACCCTGTCTTGAAAAGACCAATAAATAAATAAATAAATAAATAACTCCAGCAAACATTACCAGTCCTATAGAAGGGTTCTACAATGGGGACACCCTGGAGATAACCAAGACACAGAATTTTAAAAGAACAATCATAAACATGATCAAAGAATTCAATGAATTTAAAGAACACACAAACAATTCAATAAACGAAAAGAAGATAGGAATAAACTGCTGACTGAATTTGCAAAAGAGAGAAATACTGAAGAAAACTCAGGCTGAAAAGAAAGAAATGAACACTTCAATAAGCCACCTATAAAGGACAGGAGAGCCGGGCGTGGTGACGCACACCTCTAATCCTAGCACTTGGGAGGCAGAGGCAGGCGGATCTTTGTGAGTCAAGGCCAGCCTGGTCTACAAAATGAGTCCCAGGACAGCTGGGGCTACAGGGAGACCCTGTCTCGAAAATACAAAAAAAAAAAAAAGGACAGGAGAAAGCCTCAGCAATAAAAATGAATGAAAAAGAAAACAAAATATCAAGATTGGATGATAAAGTTGAAGAACTGGACCACTCAAGCAAAGATCATGAAAAAAAATTTTAAAGCACAGGAATCAGCCAGCCCAGCACTTGGGAGGCAGAGGCAGGCGGATCTCTGTAAGTTCCAGGCCAACCTGGTCTATATAACAAGCTCCATGCCAGCTGGGACTAAAGGGAGACCCTGTCTGGAAAAAAAAAAAACTAACTAAAAATGAACCTACCATTCAACCCGGTTATACCACTCCTTGACATATACCCAAAGGATTCATCCTATTGCAGAGAAACCTACACATCAATGTTTATTGCTGTTCTTTCACAATAGTGAAGAGATGGAAGCAATCTAAGTGTCCCTCAGCTGACTAGTAGATAATGAAAATGTGGTATATTTACACAATGGAGTTCTACTCCATGATAAAGAAAGACAACATCATGAAATTTGTAGGTAAATGGATGGATCTAGGAACTGTTATGCTAAGTGAAGTAATGCAGACTCAGAAAAACAAACAACATATGTTGTCCTTCATTGTGGATCCCAGCACCAAATCCTTATACATCAGCATGTCTCCTGATGTAGCTGCAGGAAGCAGTAAAATGGAAAGGAACCAGGGAGGTAAAGGGAAAGAGGGAACCTGAGCAAGAAGAGTGGGAGTTAGATGTTACTGAGGGGGAGATGGATAAAATTTGTTATTTAAATGGGAAGGGAGGGGTGTTATAGAAGGAAATTTAAGCATAAAGAGAAAGGAGCTGAAGAGAAGCTTCTTTTGTATCAGATAGAGACTATTACAGAGTACCACAACTGCACACACACACACACACACACACACACACACACACACACACTGTCTGTGAGTTGCCCAGGCGGCACATCTACAATGCAATCTCTACACCTAAGGCTCACACAACATGGAAATGGAACAAGGGGCCAAGAGGACACTAATTAACCTCTTAACTTTCATTAAGGAAGCTCCCTCATGCAACAGGGGGCCAGGAACTCAAAAGGTCATGAATGGCCAAACCGTGGAGATTAGGAGTCTACAGAGTGTGGGTCCATGGACAGGTCTCCTATATTCAGCTTTACTCACCCAGGCCTTAGGGAACATTGTAGAAGAGGGAGCAGAAAGACTGTTAAGAGCCAGGGAGGTGGTAACGACCCTGCTCACATGAACCTACAGCAATGGTGTCAGCGTGCATAAGACCCACGCAAGCTCGACCAGACAAAAACTCAGTACGAACCTGGGGAAATGGGCAGCAGAACCCAATCTTAGCTGAAGAAATATTGGCAGTTGACTACTGTTGGGCAAGAAGGAACTGGTCTTCTTAAAGTGAGGGACTCTGGATAGGCTGACTACAACTCAATGGATGAATTTGCACTAAGGAATAGCTGGAGAGACTAATTTGGAACAATAGGCCTTAATACAAATGACAGAATGTATAAATTCCAGTTGGGGATAGGGGGGCACCAAGGCAGAAGAGTGTGTAAAGGTGATTAAGACTGCTTGAGATGTTGGGTATGAAATACACAAAAATTCAATTTAAAATTATGCAAAAAAATTTGAGATTAATGGCTAAAATATAAGATGCCCAAAATGAAATGCCTTCTCCTCCAGAGGGAAGGCTGGACAGGCTGCAAAGAAAGGGGAGCCCACACATGCACTGGCCAGAATGTGAAGGGGTACAGCCACTAAGCAGAACAGTCCAGGCTCCTCACAAAGCTCAGTTCCATGCTGCTGTAGGACCTGGCCATTCCATGTCTGAGCGGAACAAAGAGGTTCAAACAGGAAACACGTTCAAGAATGTTCACAGCATTGCTAGTCACAATAGCCAGAAGATATGAACATGCACATCCAAGAATCCATTTGCCAGACTGATGGATAAACAAAGTGAAGTCTGTCTACACTGGGGAGTGTCACTCAGTCAAAAGAAGGGACAAGGGACAGTGCATCCTAACACTATGGATCACTAGGCTAGGTGAAGGGAGCCAGTCAGTAAACACATGCCACAGCTACCACTTACAGCCAATGTCTGGAGCAGACAAATCAAGCCCACCACCTAGGACTTGAGGAAAGATAGCTTAAGACTGCAGGGCTTCTTGGGGAGAAAGGTTCATGACAATGTTGTACTGGGCTTTGGCAATGGCCTCACACATCTCAGAACATGCGGAGAGCCACAGAATTGCACTCTTTAAATGGATGAAGTGTATGTCAAAGCTGCTTTAGAACTGAGTTGCTATTTTATCTAACAATTTAATTCAGCTCTCTGGATTCTTTTTGCATAATTCAGATGATCTGGCAATTCCAGGCCCAGTGCTCCATGGCATGCCAGGAGCTGAGGGACAGCTCTCTCTAGAGGGGTCTGTGTCATGTCACCTACTGGTTCACTCGTGCCATGAGCCAGACAGTGTCACCTACTGGTTCCCTTGTGCCATGATCCACACATGTTCCCGCCCCGCCCCCAAGGGGGAGGGTAGGCTTCTACCTTCCTAAGAAGTCGGCTGGTAAGCAAATACAGATGAGGTCACAGACTCTTCTGAAATCACACACAGAAATGATATAGGTACTGGAAGAGAACCACACTCATGGACGCTTAGAAGCAACTGAGGCGCAAACAGGCTCAGACCTCTCCAAGATTAAACTGTCTCTAAAAATGTCTCTAAAATACACCCCACACCCACACCCCACACACAGCTTCCATACCACAAACACAGACATACACACCCCACATACACTATGCACAGGACCCCACATCCCCCATATCACATCATAAACAAAGCCACACACAAGCACACACACTCCACACACAAACACTGCCCTCATACCACAAACAAACCCACACATACAGTAGCTTGTATTCAGCCCTCCCACCAAACTACACTACATACAAACACTACATACATAGCTGCTCGTACCAACACACACACACCACACATAGCACTCCTCACCACATACATAGCCCTCACACACACACCTATCCCACATACATACCACAGATGCATACACATACAGCCCACATCCTACACAATGAGGCACAGCACATACACCACCCAGTACACATCACTACACCCACATACATACCACATACACAACACACAAACTCACCACACACATAACACACACTACCACCACTGCTCCCACCACCACCATACTGCCTAAGTTTGTAGATAAGAAAAATTAAGATCCCAGCTTGAGGAAATGCCCCAGCAGATAAAGTACTAGCCAAACGAGCATGAGGACCAGATTTTGAACCCCCAGAAGCCACTTAAAGCCAGGTGGGCATGAGGCCCTCCTGTAATCCCAGCATGCACAGGTAAAGAGGAAATCCTCAGACCGAGGTGGGCAGCCAGACTAGCCAACAGTAAGCTCTAGCTCAAGGAGAGCCCATTTCAGTATATAAGGTAGAGAGCTGCGGACAAAGACGTTCAGTGTCAACCTCAGACCTCCTCAAGCACAGGCGCACACGCGCACACACACACACACACACACCCCAAGGTTGTGCAAGAAATGGCCCATTAATGCCCCCCCTCCCCACACAGCTGAGCCCCACCTCTATTCTGAACGCAGAGGTTTTTTTTCCACTATCAGAACCCAGTGTTTGCCAGCCCAGAGGCAGGAGACTGCCCCTCACCAAACTGGAGAACAGTGCAGGTCTTTTTTTTTTAATGTATACCAAGGTGGCCTTGAACTCACAGAGATCCACCTGCCTCTGCCTCCCGAGTACTGAGATTAAAGGAGTGCTCCACAATGCCCGGCAGATTTTTTTTTTTTTTTTTTTTTCGTCTTTTTGAGACAGGGTCTCTCTTTAGTCCCAGCTGGCCTGGCCTTGAACTCAGAGATCCTCTTGCCTCTGCCTCCTGAGTGCTGGGATAAAAGGCATGCACCACTATGCCCAGCTCAGTGCAGATCTTTTATCTCCTTCCCTGCCAAGCAAGGTTAGGCCCTCCTTCACCGTCAGGGCCCAGGTCAAGGGCATGGAGGGAACAGACCAGTGGTTTCTGGGGTAGCTGCAGGGTCTGGCTGGAAGGGAAGCCAGGGCTAGGCACATCTCACACTCCATGCGTCTGCTGGAGTCCTCCATCACACACTCAGAACCAGGGCAAGCAGGACATGGAAAGGGCTCATACAGAGTGCACAGCCTTCACCCAAGGTCAGAGGCCTCACACGAGGGCTGTCTGACACCTTCAGCTCTCTGCTCTACCTGGTCGCCAGGAGTCTCAGTGAGCAGAACACAGCTATGTCCTGTGGACAGGGAGCGGGCTCCACCAGAGGCTATGCCAAAGCACTAATGGTTTCTGCTTGGCCCTCCTCCTTGCCACGCTGTGTGGGCAGAGTCAGGCTCCCAGCTTCAGCTGCGGAGAAAACTGTGTTCAAGTCCCTGATCCACAGTGCTCTAGCTGGGGACCACAGACTCACACGCAATTCCAAGCCCCTCCCCTCATCTGGCAAATGACAGCATCTCTTAGTGGCTCACGAGGGGCAGCTGGGAAGGGTTTGCTCCCTGGCACCTGTCTTATTTCCTGGTGTGGCCAAGTGTCATTCTCTCAGTTTAATGAAAAATACTAAACAAAACAACCTCAACTAGGCCTTTGTCCCTGCCCTTCTCCAGGTGGCCCCTAAGCCATCCCAAGGAGAAAGGACAGGATGACTGCCAGAAAGAGCGCCACCTCACAGAGCTGTCACCACGGTCCGACGAGTAAAATGTTCACTGTGCCTGCCACAACTAAGTAAGTGCTCAATAAATTTGTCATCACCCAGACACAGGGCTGTCGGCCATACTGACTTCATCCTGCCCCAGGATTAGAGCCATCCCAGAAGCCTGCACTCAGGGCTGCTTACAAGTTCTTTCATGGTCCAAGTTTAACAGAACAGAGGAGAATCCACCATATGCATGCTCCATAAAAGCATTCCAAAGGCAATAAAGCAGTCCATGGCCAGCTCCAGCTTGCCCACTCACTGTCCACATTGCTGAGCAGATGACCCAAGGTTATCTGGCACTTTAGCACACTGTGGCCACAGGGTCCCTGCAGTGAGGGATGACTCACAAAAAGCACACCACATCCTGAACATGTGTATGGGGCATGCTGAGCTCTTGGCCAGAAGTACAAATCTTACAACTCCCACCATTCCTGGGACACCCCCCCAGGGCTGGCCAGCACACTGTAGAGTCACAGAAATGTAGGTGGCAGAGGCCATGGTGGACAGCAGCCCTGCCTCCTGCAGACCAGAAGATTCCTGACTACCTTGAGCTGCAATCTGGGAAACTGGCACCTCCTCCACCTCCACAGTCACAGCCTTATTCCTTCCCTCACATCCCAGCCCCATTCCCATCACCTGCATCACCTCCTGTACCAGGAGAGCAGCGGGAGGGAGCAGGAGCGAGGGACTGAGGACAGCCTTCCTCCATCAGAGGCTTGGGCACAGCAGGTTCCCCTCAGGAGGCTGGTACAACCTGAGCTTGCACACCCCCACATCTGTCAGGAGCTGAATAGACTCGCCGTGTTTCACCAGTCATAGGAACTGCATCTCCCCTGGCACAGGGACAGGAAAGGGCTGCACAGCCCACCCCACTTGCCCAGGGCTGACCCACAACAGCCTAGCCTTTGCTCTCCTCAAACTGGAACATCCCCAGTGCTCAGGCTTCCGACAAGGCTCCTTTCATGAAGGGAGCCCCTGTCACAAAGGGCCAGGGTGACAGAGACCACCTACAGACACAACAAGTCACACAGCAGAGCCAGCCAAGACCCTGTGGGCTCCAAAGAGCACTCAGAATCTCCTGGAAAGGCACTGGGCCAGAAGCGCAGGGACCTGGGTTCAAGGGCCAACTCTCTACTCT
The DNA here is from genome assembly GCA_009823505.1 of Rhizomys pruinosus. Taxonomy (NCBI): domain Eukaryota; kingdom Metazoa; phylum Chordata; class Mammalia; order Rodentia; family Spalacidae; genus Rhizomys; species Rhizomys pruinosus. Next base: position 2,435,020 of record VZQC01011742.1, on the reverse strand, counting down.
TCCATCCATTTAGTACCACCATGCTTCACAGTTCAGTTATTTGGAAACCATCTGCTGGGGATCCACAAGATGGATCGGCTAGTAAAGAAAGCCTGCCACACAAGCTTTATGACCCGAGTTCAACACTCAGAACTCATGTGAAGGTAGAAGGAAAAAAACCAAGTACACACACACACACACACACACACACACACACGCACACACACACAAGAAAACAATGATAAATAATCTTTTCCTGAGCCTAAATATTGTATATTGTTACTTAAAACTCTTATTGACCCAAGTTTCTTTAGTTAAATGAACTGGAACAAGTTGTAAACGACCAGAAAGTCACAAATCAGATGTGCGACTACTAGAGTAGTTGTTAGATGTATAAATACCTGGGGGCTGCAGAGATGGCCTAGCGGTTAAGAGCGCCGACTGCTCTTGCAGAGGACCTGGGTTCGATCCCCAGCACCCACATGGCGGCTGAGAACCATCTTTAACTCCAGTTCCAGGGGAATCCGACACCCTCTTCTGACCTCTGCGTCATTGCACGATACGGGTGCACAGACCTGCATGCAGACAGTACATTCATACACATACAAAATAAATAAAATATTAACAACAAAAAAAAAGATGTGTAAATACCTGAAAACATGCACCCAGAGCACATGTCTCCTCTTGCCTCAGTTTCCACAATTTAAAAGAAAACATTGGATGTGGTTAGTGACTGTCTAGGAGATCCCATCAGGCAAGACTGGACAGGCCCTCCATGAATTTGGAGCCAGCAAGTTAGAACCCAGGGATACACCTGCCCCAAGACAGGGACAGGGAAGAAAGCCTGTCATCTGACAGACAGAGAACTGGGGCTCCGGGTGATGGGACACACAGCCACTCCGGGCGATGGGACACACGGCCAGCTCCAGGCTCAAGTTCCATGGGCTGTCTAGAAGTTTACCAGTTAGAAAGGTCTGTACCATTGGCTGCTTCTTAGAGCTTAGAAACTGAGCTGCCAGAAGAGAATCTGACATGGAAATCCCAAGGCCTCTGGTGGCCATGACACCTAGCACCCCCACGAGGCCACAAACCCCTCAAGTCTGAGCTTACTCTCCCATTACCTCCCCTGGAGGGGTAAGTCTGGGTCTAGCAGCCCCTCCTGGGAACAAGAGAATAGCAATGCTGGTTTCTATTGGCGTCCATCTATGAAGTGGCCTTTATTAAATCTGATGAGAGTGTCAGAGGCCCCCGCAGCTGGCTGTGCGGGAACTCACCACTCCTGACTTGCCCAGAAGATAGAACCAAAGCCTTGAGAGGTGATGGGCTTCGGCTCTATCTGCTGCCTCTTTCAGTAGATTTTACTGGCTATACGGAAACATAACGTGTATCATGGATAGCTCTGCACTAGACACAGGAGTGTGACATGAAAAACACTATCTCCATAATAGCTGACCCCCAAGTCCCTAGCAGTTGTTCCACCAGCCCCTGGGCACTTACCTGCTGCCGCCACGGAGGAATCCCAGGCCAGCGAGAAGTCCGAGGCCTCTCCCTCTTCAACTGGAAGAGAACAGAGAAGGGCTGTAAGTTTGGAATCTGTATGGTCATGGGCAGCACACAGGTCAGCAGAGAGCATGGGAGCATTAATAGGGGTCCTTTTTTTTGTTGTCTTTTTGAGACAGGGTCTCCCTGGAGCCCCAGCTGTCCTGGAATTCGCTCTGTAGACCAGGCTGGCCTTGAACTCACAAAGATCCGCCTGCCTCTGCCTCCCAAGTGCTAGGATTAAAGGCCTGCACCACCACGCCCGGCTAAGGGGGTCTTTATATGATATCTATGACCAAGGGAGAAGTAGCAAAGCCTACGAGGTGGTCTTTGTTAGCTTCGTGGAAATATACAGGGATCAGAATAAACCAACCTGACGCCACAGCTTGGTGGGTGAAGTGATTACCAAGCAAGTGTGAGCACAGGCACTCAGGGCTCCAGAGCACACACAAAGCTGGACAGAGTAGCACATGTCTGTGATCTCAGACCTCCTACATCGAAACGGGTGGCAGAAATGGAAGAATCTCTGAAAGCTCACAGGGCAGGGAGCCTGGCATACACAATGGCAAACATAAGAAAGACAGTTCAAACAAGTGGACTGAGAGGACCAACACTGAAGGTTGGCCTCTGCCTCAGTCTACTTTACTGTTGTTACAAACACCATAACAAAAACCAACTTGGGGAAGAAAGGGATTATTTGGCTTATTCTTCCAGGTTAGAGCCCAACATCAAGGGAAATCAGAGCAGGAATTCGGCAGGATTTTCCTGGAGGCGAGAACTGAAGCAGAGACCATGGAGGAAGACTTCTTACTGCTTGCTTTCCCTGGCTTTGTCAGCCAGCCTTCTTGTTTGTTGCTTCTTTGTTTGTGTTTGTTTTGTTTGTTTTTTCGAGACAGGGTCTCCCTGGAAGCCCCAGCTGTTCTGGAACTCACTATGTAGACCAGGCTGGCCTTGAACTCACAGAGATCTGCTTGCCTCTGCCTCCTAAGTGCTGGGATTAAAGCCATGTGCCACCACTTATTACAGCCCAGGCCCACCTGCCCAGATATGGCACTGTCCACAGTAGCTGCACCCTCTTACACCAATGGACAATCAAGAAAATGCCCCCAGAGGCTACAGAGATGTCTCTGTAGTTAAGAGCACTGACTGTTCTTGCAGAGGACCCAGGCTCGGTTCCCAGACATCTGTTTACTCCAGTTCATAGGCAATGCATGCACAGGTGCACTTACATACATGCAGGCAAAACACTCATCCATATAAAACAAAATTTTAAACAAGAAAACTCTCCCAGACAGGCCCACAGGCCAGTCTGATGGGGGAAATTCCCCAGCTGACAAGGATCTCTCTTTCCAGATGACTCTAGCTTGTATCAAGTTGACAAAAACTAACCAGCACCTCTACACATCCACCCACACTCACACACAAACACACCATATACACATACACACACAAAGATTATAAATGAAGAGGAGGAAGAGGAGGAGGAGGAGGAGGAGGAGGAGGAGGAGGAGGAGGAAGAAGAAGAAGAAGAAGAAGAAGAAGAAGAAGAAGAAGAAGAAGAAGAAGAAGTTAAAAAAAAAATGAATGCCAAATAAATGCTATGTCAGGTATGGTTTCCACAGCCCTGGATCCTGGCAGACATCACTAATCAATCACAACACTGTCTCCAATCAAATACATTAGAATCCTCTACTCAGTCCCACACACAGCCATTAGTTTCCACTCATGATGAAGCCATCTGCTACCCAGATGAATGAGGCAAGACTCAGAACAGTCCCTAATCCCAAGCATGTTCCCCTTTGTGTCCACCTCTGAGACACAAAGGATGCCTTGATTATTCAAGAAGTGGATGCGGTGGCTCTCAGAAGTTGGAAAGGGGAGGGCACTGGACCCCGCTCGGAGACCTGACCTGCTAAGGCCAGCTTGCCCAAGGCAAGCAGATAGAAGCACTACGCCTCACTGGCTGGCAACATGACAAAGCAACTTGCTTTCCCTGCTCCAGCCTGGACCCCACAGAATGAGGCTAGACAGGGATGGAGTCTCCCCTATCACAGACCCCAGCACTTGGGACCAGGCTGGTGGGAAGCAGAGGAGAAACACTGTACAGCATAATAGCACTCTTGTCCTGGAATCAGTCCCAGTCTGGAGCACACAGTAATATTAAAGCTGGGTTATGGACTTTGTAAATGGAACTTTGTTTAAGCCAAAAATGTGCACACATGGTGTTTTTTAGATTTAACAGGCTCTGCAGCTCTGCACACGTGCAGGCTGAAGCAACCCAACCCACCCACTTTCCTGCCCCTCGATGCTGGAGCTGGAATAGGTGGGTACCAGCTGTACGTCAGGCACTGTGTGCAGTGCTACTGGACTGCCCCTGGTTTTATTCATCGGGGAATATGAGCACACCTAATGTCTCACAGCTAATGAAAGCTAATATCCAGCTTGAGTCCCAACCCTAGGTCCTCCATGCAAAAAGGGGCCCCACCTTAAACTACAACACCAAGAACACATCCAGAATCCCAACCACTCAAGATGAAAAAGCCACAACCCAAATCTACCTGCTCAAGGGCATGCTGAGCAATCACTTGGGGAGAGGAGTGGGCTGGTTGTGGTCAGAACCTGGGTTCGAATCCTGGCTCTGTGCCTTATCAGCTATGTGACTTTAGGAAAATTCTCTGATCTTTTGACTTTCGTAGTTCCATTTCAAAAGCAGAGACAATATGGTACTGCAGTCAACAGCTATTAGGCAGAGCAAATGGGATGGTACCCCCACAGGCCTGTGCACTGCACCCAGCGTGCAGCAGCCCCACAAACACCAGGGCTGCTGTCTGCTGGAAGCTGGCCTGGCATGCAAGAGGGTGTGGTGTGGCTCCAGTGATCCTGAATGCCCCTCCTTGCTCATCTACCCACCATCCTCCTCCCCACCAGAGCCTCTCAGATGCATTTCTTTGACCTGTTAAACCCAGCTCATGGGAGAGGGAACATGGGGTGGGGACAGGCCACGGAAAGCTGACAGCACGGCTCCTCCAGAGCAGAACCTCAGAACCAAGCCAATGAGATGCCACAGCTATGGGGGCAGGTCCACAGCTCCTGTTTGACTCAGCAGGTTACAGCTGGGGTTGTAACCACAGCTCCTCACACCTGACAGAAGAATACACTTGTGAACACAACTGAAACAGGAAACCCAGAAACCCAGGCACATGGGCAAGGGTGTCAGGTGGTCAGAAGCAAGCTCCATAGGAAGAGCACTACTAACGACATCCACGTCCCTACCTAGAGCTCGGGAATGTCACCAACGGCATCCGTGCCCCTACCTAGAGCTCGGGAATCCCACCGACGGCATCCGCGCCCCTACCTAGAGCTCGGGAATCCCACTGACAGCATCCGCGTCCCTACCTAGACCTCAGGAATCTGTACTTCATCTTTCCCTCCCTCACTCACAGCACCTTTACTAAGAGGTTACTGGCAGTCTGGAAGGCTTCCGTGCTGCCATTTTGCTGGATTATTTCTAGCAAGGTGCACATGGGGTTCTAAACCCTGTCAGTCACAGGCACCATGAAATTCATGCACAGAGTGCTCCTCTGTCCTGTGTGCCCAAGCATCGGGAGAGTCCACTCAAGGTTATTGAGTTATGAAGTTTGACTTCCCAAGTCACTGACCTTGAGGGTGTCCTCAAGACACTCAACCCTTCTGGTGGGAAGACCCAGCCTCAGCCACCCGGGAAAGCAAAAGTAAACATATACAACATTTTGTACCCTAGGGATGAGGGTTGTTCTGTCCTGGGGATAAGGGGCTGCAGAGGCTGTGTCAGGAAGAGCAGAGAGTGGCAGGTCTTGGCGCAGACTTCCTGCACTGTGCACCACAGCCTCCCCAAGGCCTTTCAGTGAGGGACCCATTGCCAACCGGCCTCCAGCCTAGAACAGGACCGTATTTCACCATGTCCCCTGTGCCAGCGATAGCTCACATTCTGCCTTTTGAAGGTATGAACAGACAGCCTGTGTGTGTGTGTGTGTGTGTGTGTGTGTGTGTGTGGTTTATGCACTGAGCGCAGGTACTGTGCTGACACACAGGCATCAAATCCCCTGGAGCTGGAGTCACAGGTGGTTGTGAGCTGCCTAATGTGGGTGTTGGAAAGGTCTTTGGCAAGAGCAGCAAGTGCTCTTAACCACTAAATTATCTCTCCACACCCCTTTATACATCTTTGATGAGAAAAAGAAATACCCAGATGCACCCCTCTACTCGAGACCCTTTGCTGCCTAGTGCTGTGAGAACGGGCTCCGCAGAAGTGAAGCCTGGGCTCCCAATACCACCAGCAAGAGCAGCAGAGAAAGGAAGGCCTGTCACGTGCCCACTGCAGGGTGGGAGCCCACCCTAGCAGTGTGTGCTTTCTAGAGGCCCAAGCTTGGAGCCCACACCCCTTATCTGGAATTCTGCTGCGGGGAAACACAAAGGATCCAAAGGGCTGAGTATACTGGGAACAAGCAATCCGTACAAGGCCAGCCTCACAGCAGACCACAGAACTACCCACAGGGCTGAGTATACTGGGAACAAGCAATCTGTACAAGGCCAGCCTCACAGCAGACCACAGAACTACCCACAGGGCTGAGTATACTGGGGAGAAGCAATCCGTACAAGGCCAGCCTCACAGCAGACCACAGAACTACCCACAGGGCTGAGTATACTGGGGACAAGCAATCCGTACAAGGCCAGCCTCACAGCAGACCATAGGAACTACCCACCATCCAGGGGCTCGTGCTTTCTGAAGACCTCCCCAGGTTCCACGGTTAACACATTTATTACGAGATTAGTACCACTGGGGCCAAGACACATCACAACCCTGCCCTGCAGTGGAAAGGCATCAGCAAGGAACACGGTGCACAGGACTAGGGCATGAGCAGAGTGACACTCGGGCCACATGAGTGCGAGAACAGAGGCTGGTGTGGGAACTGTTTCTACATGAATGCTGCACAGTCTACAGGCACAGAAAAGACATGAACACTGGTCATGGTGGCACATGTGTCTAATCCCAGCACTCAGAGGCAAAGGCAGGCTGGCCTTGATCTCACAGGAAGATCTCTCTGAGATCAAGGCCAGCCTGCTCTACATAGTGAGTTCCAGGCAGGCTGAGACTACGGGAGACCCCATTAAAGACACACACACACACACACACACACACACACACATATGCAAGGGAGACACGAAGTTCACATAAGGCAAGAGTGTCTGTAGGTGCTGAACTCACAGCCTCAGGCCATCACCTACATCAAGCCCCTGTCTGAGGTGCCCCAGGGCTTCCACAATCCAACAATCTGCTGTGACATCTGCAAAAGTAAAATCCGCCAAACTGTTTTAAGACCCCAGTCTCACCGGGCATGGTGGTGCACGCCTTTAATCCTAGCACTTGGGAGGCAGAGGCAGGAGGATCTTTGTGAGTTCAAGGCCAGCCTGGTCTACAGAGTGTGTTGCAGGACAGCTGGGGCTACAGGGAGACCCTGTCTCGAAAAGACCAAAAAAATTTAAAAATAAATAAATAAAAATAATAAAAGACCCAGTCTCTTTCTACTACTAAGTCTCTTCCATCTGCGTCCTCTCCAGTCAGTTACCTCTCGTGGCCATGGGCACTATGGTTTTGTCTCACATGGATCTCAACTTGGTTTCCCTTTTGGTCCCACAAACTAGCTCCATGTTGGAGCCAGGCAGATGTCCATCACCAGATCTCTGCCCAAGAGGGTGAGGTGCACAAGCACACTCAGGGCCTCTGGGATGCAGGAAGACCCTTGGCTTGCTCAAGGGCGCATACCAGGCAGCTTGGCAAGCCCCTCATCACCTAAGTGCACCAACTCCATGATGAGCTCAGCTCTCCGTAGCCTGGGCCCCATTCAGTGGTCCATCTCCTGTTTCTTGGGTATTCATCTTCCTCATCACAGGGCAGGTACTACTGGCTCTTGACTGCCAGTGTTGGTGCCTAGCTCAGTGCAAATAGCAGGAAGCACTCAACTGTTTGAACAAATGAAGCAGGACCTGGGCTGGCAGGCCCCAAGAGCCTGCGCCTGCTGGAAGCAGAGCTCTCTGTTCCGAACCAGGTTCTAAACCAAGCAGCCCCAGGCACGTACTTGCCCCATCAGGGCAGAGCCCAGAAGGCACTCACCAAACAGGCCTTAGCTGCAACAAATGGGAGGCATTCTGGGTTTCAGCTACCCTAAAATAAAACCCTAAGCTGGGAAGCCTGGTACGTATTACCCTGCACTCAGCCGCTAGACAAAGGCTGCTAAGGACTGCCCTCCAAGGGAGAATCTGACAGCATCCAGTCAGGAGAAGGGGTACAACTGTTACCTGTGACATCCCAGGGGGTTCCAGCACCATGTGGGGACCAGAATTCTTAATAGTGGAAAGGAAGGACCAAGAGCCCCAGGGGCCCAGAGAGGACACCTGTTGGCAGCAACTCAGGAACAACTCTGACTATTAACGGCTGCTGGGGGTGTTAAGGGATCCAGGTTCTATAAGGGCTTCAAACAGATCAGAACCCCACATTCTCTCTCAGCTCTGGAATTGATGGCTGGTTGAGCCAAGCGAGCCCCACCATATGTTATCTCCCCAACTCCTCTGAGAGGTTCAGAGTTTGTCTCCTGTGTACCATGATGGGCTCTGCAGCCCCACAGAGGTCCCAGGCAGACCTTATGTGCTGGTGGAACTGCAGGCATCGATTTCAGAATAAGGTGTTAGGTAGGTGGGCACCTGTGCAGATCAGCTGCCCAATGACGCTTGCTCCTGGCTGGAGAGCGGTGTCCTCTACCCCAGGATGAGGGCTCCCTTATGGATGCACAAGAGAGAGAGCTGGACAGGGAAAAGGAACGGAAAGTGGGGCTGAGACAAAGAGGCTGGAGAAGCAATCCCTGAGCCCAGCAGCCTGCAGACCCCACAGGGCACTCCCACTCCCCGAGCTTGTCACAGCCACTGTCACAGGCAGGAAAGCTTGGGGGATGAGGGAAGGAACAAGCTCTAAATGTCAGGAAGTGAAGAAGTGAAGAAGGAAATGAAAAGGGCTGGCTGAGGGTAGGAGCCGACTTCCACAGAGCCCACGCCCCCTCTGAGCTCCAAAACCACCACAGGCCAGAAGAGCCCGCAGGGCAGGCCCCTAGGCCGGCTTCCAGACACCTGTGCGATGGGAATTTTCTCAGGAAAGAATCGTTCTCATCAGAAATAATCTAGGAAAATCTTCTCCCCACTTCAGCCCCTCAAAAAGTCTCAAGAACCCATGGACGCTTGGGTGATTTTCCCCTCTGGCTAGTGCTTCTGGGGTCTCAGTAGACTCTTTCCAGTACTGCTGGCCCCGGAAAACCCCTCACCTTACAAAGGGGCTGGGCTCACCTTAGCCTCACAGAGGCTCCTGAGAGTCCCTCCATCGCAGGGGAGGTGGTAAGCCAGGCAAAGGACACATGACCGCCTCTCCCCAAGTTCATTCTTAGGGGAACCATGTCACCCCAATCAGGGTAGGGCCCAAGAAGGTAAAAGGGGCCCAAAGCCCAGAGCATCACTGTCAGGCATGAACCAGAGCATCACTGTCACTGGTCATGGGAGGTCTGAGGCTGGTCCCCAGCAAGCAAGCAAGCAAGCAAGCAAGCAATACATGGAGGTTTGTCCTGTGTGGGCGTGCAGGCTGTGAACTGTATTAAAGGCCACACAAAGGTGGTAAGATGGAGCTGAAATTTAACCACCTTGTCCACTAAGCAGTATGTCCTAGTGCAAAGAAAGCTGTGAATGTCCAGGAAAAAAGACTATGTATTCCTCTTCACCAAAGCCTGATGGACCCTAACTTTCCCAGGTGCTCGATAACATACCTCATCCCATGACCACCTCTGACATAAAAGTATCCAGGCAAAATGACCACGGTCAAGCGTAAGCAAACCCAAGCCCCCAACATGCTCACAGCTTCTCTCAGGGAGGTGGGGAATGCACTGGAAAAAAATCACACTACAACTCAAAGGCTCCTACAGACTCCATCCCAGCCCCTCAGAACCAGCTAGACTGTCGGGGATCCTTAGGAACCACATGAGGGTCACACCCAGACCCCTGAACCCCACATTTGCCATCCACTCTGGCCACTTGCCAAGAAGACAAACTAGCCAGGTGTAGTGGCACGCACCTGTCATGCCAGCTTTCAGGATGCTAAGGCAAGAGGGTCACAGGCTTGAGGCCAGCCTTTAACGGTTCTGCACAATCTCACTGGCCACCAGAAGGCCCAGCATCTCCCAGAGGGGACTAACCAGTAGCCAGGCCCCTTCATCCTTCTCTGGCTACACCCCTGACAGCAGGACTTCACACTGAGGCAGCTGAGCTGATTTTTAAAGAAATTTATTTTTAGCTGGGTATGGTGGTGCATGCCTTTAATCCTAGCACTTCGGAGGCAGAGGCAGAGGCAGGCAGATCTCTGTGAGTTCAAGGCCAGCCTGATCTACAGAGTGAGTTCCAGGACAGCTGGGGCTACAGGGAAGCCCTGTCTCCAAAAGACAAAAAAAAAAAAAAAGAGAAATTTACTTTTTGGAGGCAAAAGGATCAAGAGATTAGACTAGCCTTGGCTATATAGCAAGTTCATGGGGCCTTGTCTCAAACTATCACCGCCATCTCCAAACAAGAAAGAAAGAAAAAAAAAAGAGAGAGAGCAGATTTCATAGCTCTTACCATCCTCCTGCTTGACTCCATGCTTTAAAAGGGCAAAGTGCAAAACTAAAATCTCTGCACAAGCAGCAGGGTGCAGCACCACAGGAAGGCTATGGCCCAGACTCCTTGAGCATCTGAGCCTTGCCAACCCCACCCCAATGCAGAGTCACACACAGGCCGCCCATCTCCCTGTCTACCTGTCCCACCCTCTAAGATCCAGAAGAAAAGGACTGGGAGAGAGTGGAGGCTACAGGGCCAGCCAGTAAGACGACGATGATTTGGGGGAGGGGGGATTGTCCTTTCCTGTCCCTTCAAACACTGGAAGGACATACATTTTGTAATGGGGGGAGGGGGCAACCACAGTGGTAACAGGCACCGTGCTAGTCATCCAACACCCGCTCCCTTCATCCTCCCAGCCCTCCATAAGGAAGGTCCTTCCCCCCACTTCTGGCAAGAAAGAGAGCCCTAGGAAGCCACCGTAACTCCCAGAAACAGCGCAGATGTTTTCAAGTAGGACTTCAGCTCACAGACAAAGAGGGGAAAGAGGGGAAAGAAGGAAGGAAGAAGGTAGGAAAGGAGGGAAGGATTTATGAACACCAGCCTGCGAGCCTTGCTGCTCCCTGGTCCATCAAGTTGTGGGGAGCAACAGAAAGAAAACAGAACGCCAGGCCCCGTGTGCCATGTCGTCATTCATGAGAATCAGAACCCACGAAGAGAAGCAACTCACCAGGACCCAACAAGGAGGCCTAGAGTCCAGGTGCCCCAGCTCCAGACCCAACAAGTGGCTGAAGCCCACACTGAGCCATCAAGAGTGTCTACACCTGGAGCGTGTCACAGTGCAGAGCCTCATCCCAGGGCACATGCTGAAGGCATCAAACCACTGGCCTAACAACCCAATGAAATAGGACATTCATTAACCCCATTCTACAGATGAGAAAAATAAGAGCTAAGCAAGTTGCTGCAGGGCATGGAGGCAGGACTGGGATTATCAGCCTTGTGTTTTCCTCCTGCTCCTGTGAAACAGAAGCTCTGGCTGCGGTAGCAGCCAACACAAGCGTGAACGCTAACTCTAGCTGTCCTGCTCCACGATCCCACCATCCACCAGATTCTTTTAGTTCCCATCCCATACTTGCAGCCCCACGACATCCCTTGGTTGTCCCCTAGAGTCCACACTCCTTCATGCAACACGGGAAGCCATGTGAGAAAGTGGTGTGCAAGCAGAAGTTGGCAGGTGACTCTCAAGGTAGAAAAGGCTCAGGTTTATAGTGGCTGCGACTGCCTATGGTATAAAGACTGGCATGGCCAGTCTCAACCCAAACCCTATCACTGAGCATGGGGCTAGAGAACAGGGCCAGACTAACCAGCAAGGGGCCAAGGAAGAGCAGGAGACTGTCTACACCAGCAGGCACCACTGTGTAGGGAAAGAGTGCCAGGGACTGGGGCAGTAGGCTGCTGAAGGGACCCAGATACTCTGCCTGCTTGGTCCCCACAGCTCACTCCACCCACCCTGCCCAGACCTACTGTGTGTGGCCGTCAGATGTTTTAGCAGAGACCTACTGTGTGTGGCCGTCAGATGTTTTAGCAGAGATTCACTAGAAGCTGTACTTTTCTTACTCGTTTCCAGAATTATCAACTTTTTTTCAATTTTTATTTGTTTATTTAATGTGTGTTGACCTGTGTAAGTTTATGTGCACCATATGCATGCAGGAGCCCATGGAGGTCAGAAGAGGGCCGGGTCCCCTGGAAGTGAAGTTACAGGAGATTGTAAGCCCCCACGTGAGGGCCAGGTCTTCCGCAAGAAAGCACTCTTTTTTTTTTTTTTTTTTTTTTTTTTTTTTNNNNTTTTTTAGTCTTTTCGAGACAGGGTCTCCCTGTAGCCCCAGCTGTCCTGGAACTCACTCTGTAGACCAGGCTGGCCTTGAACTCACAAAGATCCGCCTGCCTCTGCCTCCCAAATGCTAGGATTAAAGGCGTGCGCCACCACGTCCGGCAAGAAAGCACTCTTAACCACTGAGACATCTCTCAAGCCCCTGGAATTTGCAACTTTCTTTTTCCTTTTTTTGTAAGTTTCTGATATAAGTAATTGAGTACAATGTATAAAACTAGGAACTAGAACAGAGTTAAAATTAAACTGTAAGAACAACTTTCTCTGAACGTCTGAACACATCGTTAGAGCTTTGCAGAAGGCTGTATCCACCCATGTAACTGAAGAATGCAAACCGCTCCCTTCTTAACACCATGAGTGAACACTGTGAGCATCTTTTCCCATCAAATCATAGACAGACCATCCCTACTGATGACACTCCGAGTCCTGCTATGGGAGACTCGGGGACTAATTTAGCCAAGCCCCTGTTGCTAGGTGCCTAGGCTGCTGCCAGCTGCTTCCAGCTGCTCCCTACTGCCAGGGCGTCCACAAGGCAGCCCACATTCACACTCATCACACGTGGCCAGGAGCTTGCACAGTGATTTTCCTTGGGATTTGTTCTCAGAAACAGAATCTCTAGAACAAAGACTTGACCCTGTTTTAGGCTACTGGGACGCACTGTCGATATGTTTGGCCTTTTCTTCCTTTCCTGCACACAAGCACACTGGTCCTCAGAGCCGAACAAGGTACTGTAAGAGACGAGAATAGGAACGTAGGCTTTGACCACTTCACCGTGAACTCAGGCTTAAGCCTGATCTCCCCCCCCCCAAAAAAAATGGTATCCATTTTACCAACGGAGCAAACTCGAATCAGGGTCTGTCTTCATGGCTCAAACCACACCTATTCAGCTCTTCACTTGTGTCTTTCAGCAAGTGTGGGACAATTACCAACCAAATGAGCTTCACGGAAGGTGTGTACCTTCCTAGAAAGACAGAAGCTGACAGGAATAGTAGGTGGAGCTGAGATTCCTCTATTCTAAGTCCCAGAGTGATGGCTCTACAGAGGTCAGCCTTGGGTATGTCAGCCTAAGTCCATTACAAACTCTGCCTTTTGCTTGCTGTGTGACTCCAAGAAATGACTCTACTTGTCTGAGTCTTGATTGCCACATCATAAAGTAAGGGCAATAGAACTCCCGTTAATTTTGAAGAAAGAAAAGAAATAACTCAGGCAAGGAGTTTGGCTCACTGCCTCCTAGGAGTGGATGACTCTAAGCAGAATTACTCTTTTGGGTAAATCTACTTCCAGTTGGACTGTTTCTTGAAAATTCCCTCTCTGGAGAACTGCCTGCCCAGGCCCCAGGGTTGCCCTCTGTCCCACCTGCCTGGCCCAGCCACTCTCTGCAGCCAGACTCCTCTTGCGTGTATTTTCATTCATGCTGTCAGTCCTGCACAGCATCACGACGCAGCCTGGCTGTGTGCTCGTTTTGGTAGCAGCGCTACTCTCACCACTCGCTGCCCAGCTCTGAAGGATGCAACAGAGCGGAGGCCACTGAAGCCAGGTGAAAGATGGTGGTGGAGTGGAAGCACTCCAGCCTTGCACAACACCCACAGGCAGGGCTGGATGGAGGCCCAGTCAACACCAGGCATGCAAACCCAGACATATTAGGGGGTCTCAGCCCCTCACTGAGGGTGGAAGTTACACACAACCCACCTATAATTGTGGCTACTCAGGACAAAAAAAAAGTTCCAGTCTTCCCTTTTGTCTACTTTTGTTTGAAGGAAAAAAAGGGAAGGGGGCATCATAAAGTAGAAACTAGTATGTTTTTATGAGCTACTCGTCCTCGGCGCTAACACACCATAAATGAGTATTGAAGCCTTGTTACACATGTGGTTTAAATACCCCTGAAGAGGAAACTGAGGCTCTGATTGGAAATTGATGTGTGTGTACACACGTGCACACAAGGTGGGGTGTGCAGCACGCACATTTTCATTGGTTGGTGCATGAGTAACTCCAGTCTTTCTCTCTTATCTTACTGCCCCTCTCATTTGTGTGGAAACGATGCATCTTATTTATTTTTTATGTCTATGAATGTACTGTCTCCATGTAGGTTTGTGCACCCGTGTCGTGCAATGCTGCGGAGGTCAGAAGAGGGTGTTGGATTCCCTTGGAACTGGAGTTCTCCTGGAATTGGAGTTACACACAGTTCTCAGCTGCCATGTGGGTGCTGGGGATCAAACCCAGGTCCTCTGCAAGAGCAGTCGACACTCTTAACCGCTAGGCCATCTCTCCAGCCCCACAATACATCATTTGAAGCGTCCCATTCTGATCACTTTCAAGTGTGCAGAATGCTAGTGCTAACCACATGCACACCAGCCAGGAGAAAGGGAGAAGCTCTGGCTGAGGAGCAGCCCAGGCTGCCAGCAGATGGCCATTTGGTGACGAATGCTCCATGCCTTGAGGACTTAGTGCTTTTGATAAACCTGATTTGGGAGGAGGACATCGCACAGGCACAAGTGTCCATCTCCTTGGCTCCCATGCCCACCCACCATGATTACCATGCCCATGGGGGGCTTTTGAGACCACAAGCTTCCCCACCTGCTCACACAAAGGTAGTTTCTCTCACTGAACCTGCAGGTTTTCACCTGAAAACCTTCACTACAGCCAGACCCACCCACATGCTCCTGAGCACTGACAGCCCCCACAGCAGGGATTCCCCAGGCATTCCCCACACTCCTAGCAAAACAGGTGTGTGTATGGGGCTGGAGAGATGGCTCATCGGTTAAGAGCACTGACTGCTCTTGCAGAGGACCCTGGTTCGTATCCCAGCACCCACATGGCGGCTAACAACCATCCATAACTCCAGTTACAGGAGATCTAATACCCTCTTCTCACCTCTTCAGGCACTGCACAACACAGGTGTACTTACATTGGGGCAACACACTTATACACATAAAGTAAAAATAAAAAATAAAGACTGGGCATGGTGGCGCACGCCTAAAAAAAAAACAGGTGTGTGCATGTGTGCATGCGCGTGCACATGTGGGCGTGCCATGCACACACTGATGTTCCATGGGCTACACTGTCCCTAAACTCCCTCCTTCACACATTTTTTTTTAAGTTTCACTCTCAGCTCATGAAAACACACATGACTGTACTAGCAACCATCTTTCTATTAGATCTTAGAACAGACATAGACAGTAATGTTTTCCTGAGCCAGGGGAGGAGACTTGTGATCCTAGCTCTCCAGAGATTAAAGCAGGAAGATCACCAAGTGGTCAAAGTCAGCCATGACCATATGGCAAGTTTCAGGTCAGCCTGGGCTAGGTGAGATCCTAAACTTAAAAAAGAAGAGGAAGAAGAAGAGAAGGGAGGGAGGGGGGAAGGGAGGGGGAAGGAAGAGGGAGGGAATTTTGGTTGGTTTCTTTACCAACAATAGAATGAATATGTGACTATGAATCAAAAAATATTCTCAGGGCTGGAGATATGGCTTAGTGGTCAAGAAACTGGCTGCTCTTGTGGAATCCCAGGCTTGGTTTCCAGAACCACATGCAGCTCACAGCCACCTGTAATGCTGGCCTTTCAGGTATGTGGTACACTTACATACATGCAGGCCAAAAGCTCATAAAAAATAAAAAGAAATAAAAAAGAAAAACATAACAAACTTAATATACAAACATGTATATGGACCTTCAGTATAAATAAATTCTTTTTTTCTTTTTTGGTCTTTTTGAGACAGGGTCTCCCTTTAGTCCCAACTGGCCTGGAGCTTGCTCTGTAGACCAGGCTGGCCTTTAACTCACAGAGATCCGCTTACCTCTGCCTCCCAAGTGCTGTGATTAAAGGCATGTACCACCACACCCAGCGAATAAATTCTTTTAAAAAGAATAAATTGCTGGACATGGTGGCACACACCTTTAATTCCTAGTACTTGGGAGGCAGAGGCAGGTGGATCTCTGTGAGTTCAAGGCCAGCCTAGTCTACATAATGAGTTCCAGGCCAGCTGGGGCTACAGCTGTCTCAAAAAGACCAATTAATTCTCTTAATCAATTTTCTGTGTCACACAGGCTCTAATGGCAGTGACATATCCAGGACAGAGTTTATGAGAAGGACTGGACACTTCACAGATAGGAGGACAGTGCACGCCCTCCACATCGCACACTGTCTGCCTGTCATTGGTTTTATGTGAAGGTCTGGGAATCCACCAGCCTATCTGAGAGCCAAGAGCTGCAGGCCAAGAGCAGTGCTAAGCAGGAAGCTGGGTGAGTAGCTCAGGTAACTACCTGAGCCCCTAGTGAAGAAAGGGAAAGAGAACGAACACAGCCGGCCCTCTCCCCACACCACAGCCCAGGTATTTAGCTCACTAGCACAGGCCCATTTCACAGACTGTGCTCTGAGCCCTGGCTAGGCTCCCGGGCTGTGCCTCAGGAAGGCTTATGGGAAACCCAACCCAAAACAAGACTTCAGAAGAGACTGTGGATAGGAAAGAATGAGACTGAAGGCAAGATGCCTGCAGCTCCCACAGGCCCTGAAAGAGGAACATTCCTAGGTAATGGGTACACTGTACCCCTCACACCCCTGACCACATCTGTCTCGTCCAGAACCCTGAAAGGCCCAACACTTGCCAGATGTGGGCTGCCTAGAAGGACCAGGTTCATTTTCCTCGTGTCCTGTGATAATACTTGGCTGTTTATTTAACTTTCTGCTTTGGACAGCGGAGAGATGGGCCAGGAAAATCAGCTTGGCTCCCTTCAAAACACAGCAGCCCACACATCGCGAAAGGACACCCACACAGACACTCCCCTCCACCCTCCAGAAAGACACATCTGGCCCACTGCAGGCAGGACGGCCTCAGGGCTGGGGAAAGCTGCAGCTCGTCCACAAACTGTACGCACCCGCCTGGTGCCAGGCTCCCTCTGGCCAGAATCTTAGACAGTTTTCCCTGGCTGCTGGACCTCAGAGAGCTGTAGGTGACCAGTCGTAAGGGAACCAAGCCAGGTCCAGAGAGCCCCAAGGAGGACAGAGAGCTGCAGAGAGAAGGAAGAATCACTGGGCTCCCAAACAGACAGGGCTGCCCTCTTCTCCCCTCAGCAGCACGCCAGCCCCCAGAGGGCAGGCAGGGACCACTGGGACTATTACCCAGGCTGAAAAAGCCCTGTGCCCCATTCCTCTGCACCAGGTCTGGTGTTCCATCCCTGTGGCATCTGAAGCATGATCTAGGCTGAGGACGAAGACACTGACCATAGGAACTGAAGTCTCCACCCAAGACCACCCAGCAGAACCTGGGCAGGGAGGTTTCTGCACTGCCATGGGCGTTTGAGCTTCCTTAGGATGACAGGCACAACCCTTCACGCAGCCTCGACAGTCACAAACCCCACAGTCAGTCTTTCTCTCATGACTGGGACATCCTTGTGCCAAAGCTCTACACTCCAAAAGCAGCACACACCCCACCCCATCCCTCACACTCAGCTCCACAAGCTGGGGCTGTGCACACCCAGGCTCAGCCACCATGGCAAGCGAAAACAGTAAGAGGCTCAGTGCCCACAGGAGCCAAGGCAGGGAGAGAGAAAAGTCCCCATGGCTTACAGGCTCCCACCCCAAAGGACTTCTGCACAAAACTCAAGCCCTGGTGCCCTTGAGCTGCCCTGACATACCCTGCCCCCTGGCCTGGCATGTCTCCATTCTTTTGTTCTTTTTACTTATTCATTTATTTTTATTTTATGTGTATGAGTGTTCTGCCTACATGTATGTAAGTGTACCACATGTATGCAGTGCCCACAGAGCCCAAAATTGGGCATCAGATCCCCTGGAACTAGAGTTACAATTGTTATCTGCCATGTGGGTGCTGGAACCAAACCCAGGTCCTATACAAGAGCAGCCAGTGCTTTTAAGTGCTGAGCCGTCTTCCTAGTTCCCCCAGTCTCCATTCTTGTTCACACTTTGGCAAGGAAGCACACTCGGTATGTCTGAGCAGTCAGGACTCAAACATTGCTGAGCACAGGGTCGGAAATGAGACAAACCTAGCTGACAGTAACAATGCTGAGAACTAGGCTTACAGCCCCACCATGTGGGCCTCATTTTTCTGGCTAAGGTCAAACAGGGTTATACTAGTGCAGACCCTGGGAGACGGTGACTGGACTGTGAGACAGAAGTCAGATGGTGCGGTAAAAGTCCGATGAAGGATGACTAGAGAGGAGGGGCACCTCCCGCCATCGAGCTAGCATGGCCGTCACTTCCACATGTCCACCCACTCGCCTCCCGGGGAAGAGCTGCACTTGATTCTTTAGAGTGTTGGGTCAAGATGGGCAGGATCGTGGGTCACATGACATGCCCACATCACACAGAACACTGAGGCCCAAAGACTGGTATGCTTGCGGGGCTGACCGCACACATAAGCCTGGCCCTGCTTTAGCTCCAGGGTCAGGAACAGGCTCAACCCACAGTCCCTAGGGTGCTCCCTCTTGTTAGGCTCCAGCTATGCAGGCCACTGCTGACCTCAGGCTCTGATTAGGAGATGTGGGTGGCATAGGCAGAACCTCAAGAACCTGACACAGCCACTTCCTCTGGTCTGAGGGTCACAGAAGGTCAAGTGGAGTCCATCCTCAGGCATCATCTCCCAGCTGCTGTGGCCCTCAGACCAAACTAGTGCCTGAGAATGGACTCCACCTGACCTGCTGTGGCCCTCGGACCAAACTAGTGCCTGAGGACGGACTCTGCCTGACCTGCTGTGGCCCTCGGACCAAACTAGTGCCTGAGGATGGACTCCACCTGACCTGCTGTGGCCCTCGGACCAAGCTACTGCCTGAGGACCAAACTAGTGCCTGAGGATGGACTCCGCCTGACCTGCCGTGACCCTCGGACCAAACTAGTGCCTGAGGACGGACTCCGCCTGACCTGCCGTGACCCTCGGACCAAACTAGTGCCTGAGGATGGACTCCACCTGACCTGCTGTGGCTGGTGCTCTGCCAGGAGGGCACCCACCAGGCCGGGCACCAACTTCTCCAGTCTTACAGCCATGGCTCTCTGCCTGGAAAAAGCCCTGAAAATACACTTTCCACAAGCCCAGAAATGCCTAGGCAGTTGTTTGTGGTAAACATAGCTCCTCCAGGGACAATTCTTGCCCCAGACCTGAGAGACAGGACAAGTTAGCCTGATGCACACCCAGCAGACCTGGACTTTGATCTTGAACTTTGAACTCAGCACAAATCTGTAAAATGGGGAAGCAACACTAGTTTGTCTCCCAGCAGCTTTTCAGGTCAGACCAGCTTGGCATGAGGCAGCACCAAGATAAGCCATCACTCCCTGAAGTGATGCTGGGGGCAAACACCAGGCTAAGCCTTTTCTGGGTATTAGCTCACATAATCCTCATAGCCAGTTGAACAACTGGCTAGTGCAGCCTATGTCACAGAACATTACAGGAAAGAGGTCACCCAGTCACAGACTAGGAGGGCACAATGTCCTCAGCCCTGACTGCAGAAACAAAAATCTGCTGCGATTGCAACTCTTTGCACCCTCTAAGACCTCTCCCTGTCCAGGGTCTGCCCCCACCCAGCAAGTCCCTCTGCCCCTCCCTGTCCCCCAGACTCTACTGCCTTCCCCAGAGCCTTTGGCTCCAGTGATCATTGCTCTAACCAACGAACCCCGTCAGTGATGGAGGTCCCACCTGACCTCACTACCCAAGACACCTCCCGAGACCTCTGGGCAAACAGAGCGGCCTGCCTCTGCTTCCCATACACCTTTCTTAGCAAGCCCTACAGCCAAGACACATGTGGCCAAGACACCCAGAGTACCAGGCTTGGCCAAGCTCAGCCCCGGCCTCTCCCTCCTTTCTAATGGTCCAGTACCATCTCCCGGTGCAGCATCCACCATCTAGTGGTTGCCACCAATTCATCCAAGGCTCTTTGTTGCTTTACCTTTTTAAATCCAAGATTACAAGAAAAGCATTTAAGTACAGGTGCACACATAAAGAGAGACATCTAACACACACAGGACCCTCTCAGAAACACGGGGCCCCGGTGAATAAGAACACATCCATGAGCTTACACTGCCCCTTTTAACACAAATGGACCCCCAGGCACACCCAGTGGTCTCAGCCCTTGGGGTGCCAGGACATGACTGGAAAGGGGAATTGCAGAAAGTCCATACACTGACCCACAGAGATATGCCCATGGGAGGTGCCTGGATAGCTGGGGTCCTAGAACCATGTCTCAGAGGCAAATCTGAGGAACAGACACTGTTAGCCTGGTGGGACAGGCTCAGGAGAGCCCAGAGCTGAGGAACAGACACTGTTAGCCTGGTGGGACAGGCTCAGGAGAGCCCAGAGCTGAGGGACAGACACTGTTAGCCAGGTGGGCCAGGCTCAGGAGAGCCCAGAGCCGACTTCAGTCATCTGAAGGTCTGTCACTAGAAAAGGGAATGAGCTTGCTGTGTGGACCCAAGAGGTCAGCTGCTGGGACCAAGCAGTGGCATTCTGGACAGGAGAGATTCAAAAGGAACAGAGGATTTCAATCAGCAAAGCCTACAAACAAAGGAAGGCCCAAGTGGGAAGTGGCAAGGCTGGTGGCATGGGAAGCGTCAGTCAAAGCCAAGACCCCAAGGCAATGCCAGACTGGCATGGAAGAAGTTGGCGCTAACCTCTCAGGAGTCTCCAGTGACTGCAGGAGAGCCAGACTGGATCTCACAGAGATCTGCCTGCCTCTGCTCCCAGGTGCTAGGATTAAAGGTGTGTGCCATCATGACCAGCTGACAACCGAGCTTTAAATGACTCATCCCAGCCTGCCCTAGCACCCTGTCCCCTTGTATCTGCACAGCAGGACCTGCCAGGCTCCTGCAGGAAGCTGAGTCCTAATCCTTCCAGGGACATGTGCCTCTACTGCACACCAGGGACACTGTGGTCTAACAAGAACTCACAGGGCAAGTGAGGACTCACTCCAAGCAAAAGAGGGCACTTCAGGGACTAGAAGAGCACTGTGCCTGCAGGGGCAGGATGGGTTAAAGTTTGAATTGGAGCTCTGCCCCAATTCAGGGCTGCAGCTGGCTTCCCAGCCCTCTGGGAAGCTGAGTCAGCTGCCCAGGCCCCACCTGACTGTCCCCACCTTTCAGCCACCCAGCCTAAAACCCCAGCTCTAAGGACCAGGGCAGTTGCCCAGAGGCTGGAGGAGATTTTGTTCCCCATGCCCCACAGAGAGCCATATGCTGATATGGGATAGGTGCTACTGGGCACAGCAGTGTGGGAGACCTTTGGCTCCTCCCCCTTTCCCCTGCAGTACAGGCCTGTGGCCAGGGCAGACCTCCAAAGGACAGTCATAGAAACTTCAGAAGTATAACTTCGCCAACTGTGGGCACCTAAGGCTAGCTAGCAACTGAAATCTACAACAGAAAAAAGTGGCGGAATCACTATCGCTGCCATGAACTGGGAGAGACTAAGCTGGCACATGTCAAGTGATCTTAAGCCTTAGCTCTCTCGCCTGTTCTATGGGGGTAAGTTGTGCAGGCACCAGGAATTGTGTGGTACAGTAAATTAGGATCTGGGGATTGATTACAGAGGCAGATGAAACTTGGGTCCCCAAAGCCCCAGGGGTAACCCCAAGTTTGTCAACCATCATTCCTGGACTCAGTCACTGCAGACAATGCTGCTGTGTCCGGGGAGCAGCCCAGCACATTCACCCTCAGCAGTGATGCCTGGGAAATCTCCAGGGCAACAATTAAGCCAAATACACAGGGCCAGGGAGAGGCTCAGTGGGTAACAGTGCTCACAGACTAAGCTTGATGACCTGAGTTCAGTCCCTGGAACCCATGCAGAGATGAAGAAGAGTACCAACGCCACAAAGCTGTCCTCTGATCTCCATATGTGTACGTACAGTGGCATGTGTACCCCCACCCACCCATCATACACACATATATACACATACACGATAACAGTTAAAAAATTAAAACAGGGGCTGGAGAGATGGCTCAGCGGTTAAGAGAACCAACTGCTCTTGCAGAGGACCCGGGTTCGATTCCCAGCACCCACATGGTGGCTAAGAACCGTCTTTAACTCCAGTTCGAGGGGAATCCAACACCCTCTTCTGACCTCCGAGGCATTGCACTACACAGGTGCACCAACCGGCATGCAGACAGTACATTCGTACACATAAAAATTAAAAATAAGCCAGGCGTGGTGGCGCACGCCTTTAATCCTAGCACTTGGGAGGCAGAGGCAGGCGGATCTTTGTGAGTTCAAGGCCAGCCTGGTCTACAGAGTGAGTTCCAGGACAGCTGGGGCTACAGGGAGACCCTGTCTTGAAAAGACAAAAAAAGTAAATAAATAAAATTTAAAATTAAAAATAAATAAATAAATAAATAAATAAAAATATTTTTAAAAATTAAAACAAATACAACCCGAAAGGATCCATGTAGCTGGTCCTTGAGCAAAGAATGGGGTGGCTCTGGCCTGGGAAGGGGGTCAGGTGCTTCTTCAGAGCTGTTCTACTTCTGGACACACTGGTGGCCGGTGCACTGCATACAGTGAACCATCACTGGTAGCAGGCTGGCTCAGAGAGGGCTGTCTCTAGAGGATGGACTGTGAGAAACGGGGAGGACGACATAGGGAGGACGACATGGGGAGGACTACATGGAGAGGATGACATGGGGAGGACTACATGGGGAGGACGACATGGGGAGGACGACATGGGGAGGATGACATGGGGAGGACGACATGGAGAGGACGACATGGAGAGGACGACATGGGGAGGATGACATGGGGAGGACGACATGGGGAGGACGACATGGGGAGGACTGCATGGGGGAGGACTACATGGGGAGGACTGAATGGGGAGGACTGCATGGGGAAGACTGCATGGGGAGGAGTACATGGAGAGGACTACATGGGGAGGACGACATGGGGAGGATGACATGGGGAGGACTACATGGGGAGGACAACGTGGAGAGGACTACATGGGGAGGATGACATGGGGAGGACGACATGGACAGGACTACATGGGGAGGACGACATGGGGAGGGATGCATCTTTCATTCCATGAATTACTCCAGAACCAGACAAGAGAAATGATGAACATCAGTGACTCAGGGAGAACAAGGAAGTGGGTGGCCGGGGCAGGGATTACTTGTGTGCCTTGTGCACTCATTAGCAAGTAATTTTTTTTTTCTGTTTGTGGTAAAATCTAGTGCCTCACCAGCAAGGTGTCCATGCTGAGTTTGGAGCATGGTGCGGCGCCACTCACTCAAAGCTGGTCCCTGGGCCGGGAGACCTGGGAAAAGACTGTCCTCTCAGCACATCCACTGACCTGTGTGCACTCAACACTGGCTCTGGTCCACCCAGTGCACCACTTGAAGTGACTTGGGGAATCCAGCCCCACAGCCCAAAGCCAGTCAAATAGACCATAACCCACTCACCCCAGCCACCCTGAGCTCCTGGATTCTCCAATCTAAAGGCAAACAGGAGCGGTTAGACAGCCTATCAGCCTCCAGATGCCCACTGCCCAGCTCTGTTAATAGCAGGCCACCACTCCCTCATGCAGACCTTATGGGATTCAGCCCTCGTCAAGCCTTTAAAGCACCCATCTTCCCAGGTGTCCCCTCTTGTTAGGGCATAGTCAGAGTCATGCACACACACCCAGTGTAATGTCTAGTCTTCCTCGCTCTGCTGGCCTGTTTCCCCTTCCATTCATTCTATCAGCAACCTTACCCTCCCATGAAATTCCCCTTTGGCTTGCGTTGTCCAGAGTTTGCTTCCTGTCATGTGCAGCCACTACAACTTGAGGTGTAGGAAAGCAGGTAGTCAGGACAGTGGATGTGCCCATCAGACGGCCCCTGGAAAGGCCCAGCACTCCCTAGGCTGGGACACTGTGCTGGACAGCTTTAGTGTCAACTTGACACACCTGGGTTGAGGGAGCCTCAGTTGGGGAATTGGCTCCATTGGACTGGCCTGTGGAATACTGTCTTGATTGTTGAGCAATGTGGGAGGGCCCAGCCCACTATGGGTGGTGCCACCCCTGGATAGGTTGTTGTGTACAGTATAAGAAAGCAGACTTGAAAGATGGCCTAGCGGTTAAGAGCGCTGACCGCTCTTACACAGGACCCGGGTTCGATCCCCAGCACCCACATGGCGGCCGAGAGCCGTCTGAAACTCCAATTCCAGGAAAACTCCAGTTCCAGGGGAATCCGACACCCTCTTCTGTCCTCCGCGGCATTGCACGACACGGATGCACAGACTTGCATGCAGACAGTATACTGATACACATACGGAAATAAATAAATGCCGGGCGTGGTGGCGCACGCCTTTAATCCTAGCACTTGGGAGGCAGAGGCATGCGGATCTCTGTGAGTTCGAGGCCAGCCTGGTCTACAGAGAGAGTTCCAGGACAGCCAGAGCTACAGGGAGACCCTGTCTCAAAAAAAAAAAAAAGAAAGCAGACTGGGCATGGCCAGAGGTGCAAGCCAGTAAGCAGCATCCCTCCATGGCCTGTGCCTCAGTTCCTGCCTCCAGGTTCTTGACCTGAGTTCCTACCTTGGGCTCCCTGAGTGATGAAGTATGACCCGGGAGATGTGAGCTGAATAAACCCTTTCCTCCCCAAGTTGATGTCAGAGAGAAACTCTCTCTCTCTCTCTCTCTCTCTCTTTCTCTCTCTCTCTCTCTCTCTCTCTCTCTCTCTCTCTCTCTCTCTCTCTCTCTCTCGTACTGATCTAGAGAGTCAGGAGGAGCCCACTAGGGCTGCCCACAGGAAGCTGAAGCAAGCAAACAGCAAATCCTTCCTGCAGGGCTTGTGAGACTCCACAACTTCCTCCTCAACACTCCCAGAAATTCAGGAAACAACAGTGCACCCGGCTCTGGTCAAAGGCTGTGAAGAGCCAAGAAAGGATCAGGGATCCCATCACCAGCCTGCCACAGCCACAGCCACAGCTACGACAGACCTATGACATTAGCTTGTCTACACACCATCAGTAAAAGGAACCATTCATCTGCTTTCTGCAGAAGGGGAGGGTGGGGGTGGATGGAGCACCTGGCACTGTCAGGAGCTTGAGGGGTTGGTTAGTCACTTCTCACAGGGACGCTTGAGGCTCAGACAGGATACATGTTGGATCCTCAAAAGGCAAGACTGGCCAAATCTTCCAAGGTCCTCCTCAACAACCTGGTTAACTAGCAGGGCTACAAAATCTGACTCAGAGTTCAAATAACCACTACGATCACCTCAAACATAATCACAAAGAGTTTATGCCCTAATAGACTTCTTTTTTAATATTTTATTATTTTTATTTTATGGAGATGAGTGCATTGATTGTCTTCATATGTGTAAGTGCACCTGTGTCCTGCAATGCCCAGAAGAGGACCTGGGATCCCTAGAACTGGAGTTAGAGACGGTTGGTAGTGGCCATGTGGGTGCAAGGAACTGAACCTGGGTCCTCTGCAAGAATAGCCAGTGCTCTTAACTACTGAGCCATCTCTCCAGCCCCCGGACACACTTCTTTACCCCACAGGACACCAGGAACAAGGCTTCAAATAGCTGTGGCAGAAGAGACCCTGGAGCATGAGCAGACCACCAGCAGGAGGCCCAGGCCTCTTAAGAAGCAGCCCGAGGACACTAGCCTCCCCTCTGCAGTAGCTCCTCGCTGAGGCTTGCTCTCCTACACCAGTTCATTAGAATATCCACCTCCCAAGCCACCTTAGAACAGCCCCACGGTGCTCGGGCCTTAGGACCAGCAAGGGAGCTAACCCAGGATCTCCTCACTCAGCTCTGGCAAATGACTCCACCTCTGAGAATGTGTGTCTTAGCCAGGTGTGATGGTGCACACCTGTAATCTGAGCATTCAGGAGGCTGATGATCTCGACTTCAAGACCAACCTATGTATGAAGCAAAACCCTATCTCAAAAATAAATAAATAAATAAATAAATAAATAAATAAATAGTTTCCTCATCTGCAGCGTTAGTAGTAAAATAAAGATTGCCCCCCCCACAAGGGGCTGGAGAGATGGCCTAGCGGTTAAGAGCACCAACTGCTCTTGCAGAGGACCTGGGTTCGATCCCCAGCACCCACATGGCGGCTGAGAACGGTCTGTAACTCCAGTTCCAGGGGAATCCGACACCCTCTTCTGACCTCCGCGGCATTGCACGACACAGGTGCACAAACCTGCATGCAGACAGTACATTTGTACACATACGAAAATAAATAAAAAATAAAAAAAAAAAAAGATTGTCCCATAAAAGCAGCCATCTGACTGTTAAGAAATGTACTACTGTGCCCTCATCCCGTAACAACACCCCTACCACTCCTCTGGAAATTAAAGAATTTAATTTCTGTAAGGCACTCTTGGCATGAAGTCAGCACAGTGAGTTGCCTGGGAGATTCCTTGCCCTCGCTAAGCAGGGCCCCTTATCTTTCCATAAGAAATCTAATGCGCCGGGCATGGTGGCGCACGCCTTTAATCCTAGCACTCAGGAGGCAGTGGCAGGCAGATCTTTTTGAGTTCAAGGCCAGCCTGGTCTACAGAGTGAGTTCCAGAACAGCTGAGACCCTGTCTTGAAAAGACCAAAGAAATAAATAAAAAAAAAGAAATCTAATGCACAGGCCTAATTGATGAAGGGAAGGGCTCACCCCACCTCCCAGCCCCCCCTGGCAGGCTCGTTCAGGCACAGTGGGAGAATACTGATCCAACCTGGTACCCCACCAACCACAAGGAAAGCTGAAGCACAGAGAGGTGGTACGACTGAGGCAAAGTCACACAGCAAGTAAGAATGAGAGTGGAGGAATGGAGGGGACTGGACCAGGAACTGCAGGCAGATCTGTAGGGACAGCAATGACCCGCCCATGTATGCCTTAAAGCACCAGCGTGCTTAGGCCTCCAGGGAGAGAAAGGGGAGAGAAGGCCCAGTGGAACTGGGGCGGTAGAGCAGTGACCCTTGCCCGGCACTGCCGGCAGAAGAGGATTCAAACCTGCATTTTGGAGTTTGAGTGCATGTGTGTGAGTGTGTGTGAGTGTGTGTGTAGGTGCAGTCGTGTGCCGGAGGGCTCATGTGGGGGCAAGAGGACAACTTTCCGCGTCAGTTCCCACTTCTGGTTTCGAGGCATGGTCTCTTACTTCTGTCACTCTCATTCTCATGCTCGCTGGCCCGTCCAGGCCATTCCATCTCTGCCTCCCTCTCACTACAGGAGTGCTGGGATTACAGCTGTGTGCTACTTGCACTGGCTTCCTACATGGATTCTGGGGGTCCGGACTCAGGCGGTCAGGCTCATCAGCAAAGACTTTTACTCACTGACCCATTTTCCCAGACAGAAACCTGGATTTTAGTGCAAACTTTACTAAATTTTTTTTCTTTTGTCTTTTTGAGACAGGGTCTCCCCATAGCCCCAGCTGGCCTGGAACTCACTCTATAGACCAGGCTGGCCTTGAAATCCACCTGCCTCTGCCTCCCGAGTGCTAGGATTAAAGGCGAGTGCCACCACGCCCAGCTTAAAGACAGTGTTTAGCCGCCATGCGAGTGCTGGGGAATTGAACCCGGGTCCTCTGCAAGAGCAGTTGGTGCTCTTAACCACTGAGCCATCTCTCCAGCCCCATACTAAATTTTTAAGTGTTACACTTCCATCCCAAACAAATTTTAATCCTGAGCAGCCAACAAAAAGGAAAAAAAAAAAATATTCTGGCGCTAATGCATTCGCTGCTCCTCGGATTCCAGTGTGCAGCCTCCGTCCAGGATTTCAGCCCGAGGATGATTTTTGGCTGTGAGTCGGCATGACATGAGGAGTGCTTGGAAAGTGTCCTCCCCTATAAATCAGCGTCGTGGCTGGCGGCTCAGATTCTACCATTAGCTATTCATTCCTTTGCAACAAACACTGCTGTCCTTGGACATGCTTTTAAAAAGAGGACTTCCAGAGTTTGTTATGAATGGCTTTGTCTGGAGGAAAGACAAAATAATAATAATAGCAATAACTCAACTATACTGAGCAATTCCTGTGCTCAAGTCCTGGGTATACAGCAAACCGCAAAACGGCTTTGAGAGTGAAGGAAGCTCGGGTCTGTTGTAGGTAGGAAGCTGCCGACAGACATTCCCCAGGACACGCCCTGGGCTGGGTCAGACTCTTGGTGTCTGTCCAGTTGGAAGTGTCTGCCACATCTGAATCAGAGTAAGTCTGCCATCTTCTAGGGACAAACTCTCTGCTCCCAAGTAGCTCAGCCACTGTTCTAGCCACCTGACATGGGGGGAGGGGGGCGCAGAGTCCCCAGCATTGAGGAGAGATGGAGAAGGGAGGCGGGGGCAAGTTCGTCTGGACACTTTTCCCTAAAATGCTGATCTTAGGTCTAGACAACAGAAAAGATGCTGCTAAAATTACTATGAGTCTTGCCCCAAAAGGCATCTGGTTACATCTGACGCTAGACCAGTGCTTACAGAAGTCTCTGTTCTTGTTGGTCCGTAGGAAAAGCCTGTGAGATCATGAGTACAGTAAAACAGAAACGAGGTCCAGGCAGAACTTCCCAAGAAGAAAATGCAGGGTAGGAAACACCAGCACTTTTCCTCCAAGCCAGGATTTAGAGATCAAGACCTGGGAACACAGGGGCCATCACAACTGTTAGCACAAATGAGAGGAGCTGGGTAGAACAAGCTCCAGACAGTCCTCAGCAGAACCAAGACTGTGGGGCAGAGAGAGTAGAGACAGAGAACAAGGAAAAACTAGAAAGAAAAAAGACTACAAAGCCACTCATCCAGCCCAGCTTAGGTAAGCTTACCTATCAGGTAAGTGTACAGCCAAGTAGAGTATTCCCCTGCATTGAGGACGAGCACAAAACCCATAAAGGTAGCAGAATAGGGGCTGGAGAGATGGCCTAGCGGTTAGGAGCACCGACGCTCTTGCAGAGGACCGGGTTCGATCCCCAGCACCCACATGGCGGCCGAGAGCCGTCTGAAACTCCAATTCCAGGAGAACTCTAGTTCCAGGGGAATCTGACACCCTCTTCTGACCTCCGCGGCATTGCACGACACGGGTGCACAAACTTGCATGCAGACAGTACATTCATACACATACAGAAATAAATAAAATTAACAACAAAAAAAAAAAAAGGGTAGCAGAATAAAGCTAGCGTTACTCTGGACTATGTAGCACAAAACCCATAAAGGTAGAAGAATAAAGCTAGCGTTACTCTGGACTATGTAGCCGGCAACGCCAGACCCTCTATCACCTGTCTTCAATCAGTTCCCAAACCCCACCCTAGCATACTGGCCCTCTGAGTCCATCAAATGTTCCACTTCCTCCCATCGCTGGTTATAGTGAGCTGTATCCTCCAAACACCCATAGTAGCCCCACCCCACATCAGGCCAATGCCATCACCTCCTTATTTCCACCTCAGCCACATCCCCATCATCCCTTTTCTCAGAAACCTTCGGTTCATTTGAGATCCAGTCTTCTACTCCTGGGCACTGGGTCTAAATGAGCCATACTATGTATGGCCTCATACTCACAGTTACTTTAGAGGCAAAACTATACAGTCACCCAGGGACTGCTGAAAACTCAGGTTCCAGGGCTCCACCCTTAGATTCAGAGCAGGACTTGAACATCTATGTTTCTTTTTTTTTTTTTTTTTTTTAATTTTTATTTTTTATTATTTATTTTTGTATGTGTATGAATGTATTGTCTGCATGCAGGTCTGTGCACCCGTGTCGTGCAATGCCGCGGAGGTCAGAAGAGGGTCTCGGATTCCCCTGGAACTGAAGTTCTCCTGGAACTGGAGTTACAGACGGTTCTTAGCCGCCATGTGGGTGCTGGGGATCGAACCCGGGTACTCTGCAAGAGCGTCGGTGCTCTTAACCGCTAGGCCATCTCTCCAGCCCGAACATCTATGTTTCTAATGACTTCCCAGGTGATGCTAAAGCTGGCTATTGAAAGGACAAACAAAGTAAATTAAAAATGGCCGGGCATGGTGATGCATGCCTTTAATCCCAGCACTCAGGAGGCAGAAGCAGGCAGATCTCTGTGAGTTCAAGGCCAACCTGGTCTACAGAGTGAGTTCCAGGCCAGCTGGGGCTACAGGGCTTGTCTCAAAAATTAAAAAAAAGATGCTGGGTATGGTAGCTCACACCTGTAGTCCCCAGCTATTCAGGAGTCTGAGGCCAGAGAAGTGTTCAAGCCTATCAACTAGAGGCCAGCCTAGGGAATACAGGGAGACCCTGGCTTACAAATAAATAGATTATACACACACACACAGTAGCCACATTTGGCCACTGTCCACTATTCCGAACAGCACAAATATAAACATTTCCATCACTGTGGAAATTCTACTAGACAACTCTGGTCTAGACTTAGAACAGTTATTATTGGTAATCATAGGCTCACCTGCGTGAGTTTCTGATTGCTGTTCATTTAATACTGTGCTGAGTTCACAGTGAGTCCTCATGAAATGTTTGTCAAATAAGTTGGGGAAGGAGGCTAAATAGATACATGGATTAACCGAAGGACAAACAGACTGATAGACAAATAGAGTGATGGACAGATGAACAAATGGATGGACAGATCAACTGATGAGAGTAAATGGGCAGATGATGATAGATAGATAGATAGATAGATAGATAGATAGATAGATAGATAGATGATAGATAGATAGATGAATGGGTAGATGATGGATGGATGGACATGTGCGGAGAAATGGGCAAGTGGACTGATAGATGGGGTAGCAGAAGAATGTGGATGGATAATGGATGGATGATGGATGGACAGAACTCTAGATGGGCCAGAAAATACCAGTGGTCTAACTCTCAGAGATCAGAGATCTCTCTCTTTCTCTCTCTCTCTTCTGTCTTCTCTAGTCCCTCTGCCCCCTATATGGACAGCAGAGGACTGTCCCTCAGACCACAACCTGCTGGACTGGTGGGAAGCTGTGTTGGAAAAGAGACATCGATTCTAAAACGCCTTCAGTATGGTGAGTTCTTGGATACCTAGCAAACGGGACTGACATAGCCTTTAATAGCTGCGGCCCTGAGTCGGTCTTAAAGACATTTCTTTCTAACTAAGTAACCCAAATAAATTTAGTGAGTTTTTTATAAAGAGAAATAATTAAAGAACAGATGGTGTTGCTTACTTTGAGATGTTTGCTCTAAAATAGATTTTGTGTGCACCTTGGCTGGAGTTCATCCCCCTTTGTAGTGTCGGGAAAGGAGATCAGCTCACTAATTACCTGGCTGTCTTTTCTCTACGAGATCCCAATTTAAGAATCTCGTTTCATTCTAAGAAAATTAATTCAAAATGCCAAATAATTTAAAAATGTATTAAGATTCCCCTTAGACCAGTATGCAAAAAAGGAGTTTTCATTTGTCTGCTGAAAATCACCTTGGGTAGTAGGATTGAAGTTTAGCTCTTCAGACTTGATCCCCAGAACTGGGCTCTGCCTGAGCTATTGTTTCCATATGTCCACAGAATGTTTCATTTAAAATATATGTGCTTTTAAATTGGTCTCCAACCATGTCTCTCCTTCGTGTCTCTAAGCACTCCACGAATTTCCCCAACCCTTGGAGCCTTGTTCTCAGAAGCTAGACTTTTATTTACATTGGAGGTAACCTATTTCCAACATGCCAAAACCTGTTCACTTTCAAAGCCACTTTTGGAGATTTTATAGCCTAAAATGGAATAAATTTTAAATTTAATAAATTTGAGACCTGAACAACAAAAAAAAAAGGAGCTTGTTTAAAAGCCAGCTACCCAGACACTGAAGAAAATAGTCCGAGAAAACCCCACAGGGTGGAGACCACGATCAGCCTGCCAAGTGTCATTTGGAGCTGGCTTCAGAGGAGAACCAGAGCTAGGGATGCAATGCAATTATTTAAATCCAGAAAGAAAAATGTTTGCTCCCAAATTTGGCAGCAGATGACGGCCTCCATGCATGGCCTCCGTGCATGGGTGGGGAGATTTCCTGCCCAGGAAGGCACCTGGACAACCAGTTACACCTGGGCTTGAGGTGTGGTCCACACTGTCAAATATCCAGGGGTTTTTTAAAAAGGTGAGTCGCATTCCAACGCCTCAAGGGGGTGATAAATCATGTTTTCTTTAAGCCACAGGTTAGAATGTGAGGGTATTTCTCTCTTCCTTTGTTCCTCTGTCTCTGCCTTGGCCCGGAGCTGGGAGCCCCCTCCTCTGGCCCAAGGCTCAAGGTCTCCCTTCCGCTGATTTGGGTCTGGGTGTGAAGGCCGCTGTCACTTAGGACTTTGGCAGATCCAGGGAAGGAAGCCACCCTGATGCCATAGGCCTCAGGGTATTTACTACAACTCCCCCACAACTCCATCCCTCTGCAGCTGCAGAAGCAGTGAGCAGAGGCCACAGGGTCTGCTATGTGCAGCCACCAAAGAAAGTCCTCAGGTGGATATAGTCCAGACCTCAGAGGATGGTGTATCACACCCCATCACTCAAAGATGGTTTGGTCATCTCCATGACTTGCTCTACTAGAAGGCAGAGCTGCAGCAGGAGCTAGGAGACAGTCAGAAATGCTCCAGCAGTCGATGGCCGGCTCTCCACAGGACAGAGTGGGGCAGAATCTCGGGGTCAGCTCATCTGCCTACTGAACTCCCACGGAAATCTTTATTTTTTCTTTTCCCCAGTGCTGGCTATCAACCCTGCTTTCACACTAGGAAGGCACTCTCCCATCAGGCTGGGTACATCCCAGCCAGCTGGAGGAAATCTGGAAGAATAGTGGGAGCCACAAAAGATTCAGCTCCTTTGTCCTTCCTCCTGAAATGTCCATCCAAGGCCCCCATAGGGAGCCAGGCCCAGTTGTCCTTAGTGAGAACTGAGCTTTCCAGTACTTTCCATTTCCCTGCTTCCCCGGCCCACAGCCCTCAGCTCAGCACGTGCCCCTCTCAGGCATCATCTGTGATAAGTTCTGTCCTTCTCCAGGAACCGTACCTGAGTGACAGCAGCAGGACTGTTTGCAGCAGGTTGGTAAGCGACTCCATCCTGCAGGGAGACGCTGTGATCAGAAAACCAACCTAGTGGTTAAGAGCGCCGACTGCTCTTACAGAGGACCCGGGTTCAATCCCCAGCACCCACATGGCGGCTGAGAACTGTCTGAAACTCCAATTCCAAGAGAACTCCAGTTCCAGGGGAATCCGACACCCTCTTCTGACCTCCTCAGCATTGCACACACGGGTGCACAAACATGCATGCAGACAGTACATTCATATACATACAGAAATAAATAAAATTAAAAAAAAATTTTTTTAAAAAGAAAACCAAGGCTCATGCTGTGAAATGACCTGCCTAGCTAGAGGTCAGCGGAAGCCAGGACCGAAATGCATACGTGAGTAGCTGATGCTATGGACCCTCCACCATCAAGGCCTTGCTCTGAGTGTAGACCAGGGGGCCCGGAGTCATCTCCACTCTCATCAGGCCGCCCTGGTGACTAATAACTGGGCAAGACAGAGGACCATGTGGGAGACCTGAGCCCTGGGATTGACCTTGAACTTAAGAGGCTCTAAGCAGAGTTGCTAACAGGCCAGGAGTAACCTGAGCCAGCCCTTGGATGGAAATGCAGGCATGGTGGCTGGCCAGCCTGCCGGCACTGGCATCCCCAGCGGATACCAGCCTGCCTTCTCCGTTTCACTGGCCTCTGTTCTGTGCAGCCCTTTCTCTGCAGCAACAAAGCCATTCCTGCTGATCGAGGGCTGACGAAGGGCCAGACACCATGCTAAGTACTTTACACATGGTATTAGTTTAATCTCCAACGCGGTACAAAAAAATGGGGGCTCATCCTGCATTACAGGCAAGGAAACTGAGGCAGCTGGGATGCTCACAACAGGGCCCTGTTCCAGGGTCTATGTCTTACCATTGCATGTTGCAGGGAGGGGGATTCCTAAGTGAGATTATAGGTGACCAAACATCTTCTTTTCAATATGCTCCATGGCAGGGGAAGAGGAACTATAACTTGTTATGATAAAAAGGAGAAGGAAAAAGAGGAAAAAAAAAAAAAAGGAGAAGGAAGCTGGACATGGTAGCTCACGCCTTTAATCCCAGCACTCAGGAGGCAGAGGCATGTGGATCTCTGTGAGTTCAAGGCCAGCCTGGTCCACATAGTGAGTTTCAGGACAGCTGGGGCTATAGGGAGACCCTGTCTCAAAAACAAAAGAAAAAAAAAAGTAAAGGGGCTGGAGAGATAGTTCAGTAGTTAAGAGAACTGACTGTTCTTGCAGAGGACTCTGGTTTGATTCCCAGCACCTGCTGTCTGCCAACAACCATCCATAAATCCAATTCTGGGGGGATCTGAAGCCTTCTTCTGACTTCTACAAGCACTGCACAACACAAGCGCACTTACACACACAAGCAATACACTCAGACACATCAAAAATAAAAATAAGCTGGGCTTGGTGGCGCACGCCTTTAATCCCAGCACTCAAGAGGCAGAGGCGGGCAGATCTCTGTGAGTTCGGCAGATCTCTGTGAGTTCAAGGCCAGCCTGGTCTACAGAGCAAGCACCAGGCCAGCTGGGACTAAAGGGAGACCCTGTCTCAAAAATACGATAAATAAATAAATAAATAATAAATCGATGATGAGTCCCAGAAAAAAATAAAAATAAAATAAATAAAAAGTAAAAAAAGTAAAGAACAGGAGATGTATGTTAATGTTAGAGCACTTGGCTGGTACACATAAGGCCCAAGGAAGATTATTGCTCAGTATGAAAACTTAGCTTAAAAAGGCTAATTCTGATGCCGGGCGTGGTGGCGCACGCCTTTAATCCTAGCACTCGGGAGGCAGAGGCAGGCGGATCTTTGTGAGTTCAAGGCCAACCTGGTCTACAGAGTGAGTTCCAGGACAGCTGGGACTACAGGGAGACCCTGTCTCAAAAAGACCAAAAAAAAAAAAAAGGCTAATTCTGCTCATGCAGGCTTCAGACCATGTCTCAGACTTAGTAGAAAATGTCAGGATCAGGCTCCTCCCCACCAGGCTTCCGAGCTCAGAAACGTCTGCACCTCAACAAGTGCTGCAGCCTCGAACGTGGCAGGATCAGGCCCTTTCCCAAGCTACCTGGAGCACTCCCAGCAGTCCTGTGGGTGGGGAGAACAGCCCTGAGTGGACCTCACAGAGGAAGGGAAGACGTCCCACTGCCCCTCACCGACAGCAGCAGATCCAGGCTGGGAACCAAGGCTGCTTGCCTCTGCCATACTTCCTGCCTGCTTCCCATTTCCAGGCACACCGCCCTAGGTGAGGGCCTGTAAACAGATGCTCGTGGGTCAAGGGCGACACTAGAGATTCCACACAGTGCCCCCGGAATGTAGTTCAGGAAAACAGGAGCACTGGGCTGAGATGCCTGGCTCCACGCAGGCCCAGGGGGGACCCAGGACAGGCATCTGGGAAGCCATTCCAGACTCCCACCCTAGATCCCTGTACAGCTCTGCTAGGTCTCCCCCAGGAAGAAAACCTGACCCCCCTCGCTCTCTCTTCTGGGACCTCATCTCCCTGCCAGATGCCAAGCTGCCTGGCCAAGGACTTAGTTCAGCGTACCCTGCAACAGAGGCCCTGGGATTGTCTGGTAGGCCCCAACCCCAAACACAGCTGCCCTCCTTAATGACAGGAAAGAAACTCCTGGGCCGGTTCTTAAGGCTCGAAATAAAGTTTAAATATTACTTGGAAATTACTAAACAAATCAAATCACTGTTAAGTGGATGTCGTGGGCTTCCTCTAGACAATACGTTTAATGAAGATTATTGTCCTCCTGGTTATAGTTTCAGATTTGCATTTTATTATCAGAGAACCACTTATGCATTACTCTAGGATTTTCATTAGGTAAATAAATTTTTATGTGGATTTCATTATATTCCCTTGGCTGAAATTCTGATCACTTAACAGCAAGAATGCTGCTCCAACATCCTGTGTGTCAATCAGGATGTAACTGTTTCCTCGGGTTGTTGAAAAGTACTTTTTTAAAAATATGGTATTGATGGGGAAAGGAAAAGGAACAGGGTCGGGACTCAGGGAGGATTTAGTGTCCAGTTCCTTTGCTGAAACACACATCCTAAAAAGGAATTCTATTTAAAAAAAAAAAAAAGCGTGTGGCTTTACACATGTGCTATGTAAAATTTACATAAATCATATAGTGTTTCCCACTTCGGTCACCTTGGAGGCAAATGGATTCAACAGCACCAGAACCAGGAGACTGAGGTGTAGCCTAGAACTGGAGAGGTACATTTGAAAGAGACACGCGTGGGAAGAATCAGGAAGGGAGACAGTGGAGGGAGGCATTCCTGGAACTCCATCCATCAGCAGGAAAAAAAATCATTTCTAAGAAGTCTAATATGAAGCAATTAAGCTAATTGGAATCTAGACTGTACAGAGCGCCTCCGGAAACTGGAGACCAGGGGACTTTCCTTGCTGGAAACTCACACCTCAGTATGAATGAATGAGGGCGGGAATGAATGAAGCAGCTTGACACAGACCCTCGCCTCCAGACCCAATCCCACCAGCCCTCTAAGAAGACGCATGGTTCCAGGTGGCCCTTTCCGAGGGCTGTCAGGATATCACAGGAACTTACTAATGATAAAAACTCCTGCTCATTAAAAAGGGCTGCCCCATGCCAGGGACTGGGCTCAGGCCGCTTACCAACACATCCCTCTCTGGTTCACCCCAGAAGATCCAGAGAGACCATTTTAAGGTAGCTTTGCTGAAAGGTCATCACAGAGACAAACCCCCAAAGTGGTCCAAAGAAATACATCAAAAGAACCCACATGATGGGGGCTGGAGAGATGGCCTAGTGGTTAAGAGCGCCGACCGCTCTTACAGAGGACCCGGGTTCGATCCCCAGCACCCACATGGCGGCCGAGAACCATCTGAAACGCCAATTCCAGCAGAACTCCAGCTCCAGGGGAATCCGAGACTCTCTTCTGACTTCTGCGGCATTGCACGACACGGGTGCACAGACCTGCATGCAGACAGTACATTGATACACATACAGAAATAAATTTAAAAAAAAAATTTTTTTTTAATTTAAAAAAAAAAAGAACCCACACGAGAACTGCTCAAGAGGAGCCGGATGTGGTGGCGCACGCCTTTAATCCCAGCACTTGGGAGGCAGAGGCAGGTAGATCTCTGTTGAGTTCAAAGCCAGCCTGGTCTACACAGTGAGTTCCAGGACAGCTGGAGCTAGCTACAGGAAGACCCTGTCTCAAAAAGACCAAAAATAAATAAATAAATAAATAAATAAATAAATAAATAAATAGAATTGCGGGGCTGGAGAGATGGCACAGCAGTTGGGAGAGCCAACTGCTCTTGCAGAAGACCCAGGTTCAATTCCAGCACCCACATGGCAGCTAAGGACCGTCTTTAGCTCCAGTTCTGGGGGAATCTGATGCCCTCTTCTGACCTCCGAGGCATTGCACGCACCAACCTACATGCAGACAGTACACTCATACACATAAAAAATAATAATAGCCGGGCCTGGTGGCGCATGCCTTTAATCCTAGCACTTGGGAGGCAGAGGCAGGCGGATCTTTGTGAGTTCAAGGCCAGCCTGGTCTACAGAGTGAGTTCCAGGACAGCTGGGGCTACAGGGAGACTCTGTCTCAAAAAGACAAAAATAATAATAATAATAATAATAAATTTAAAAAAAAAGAGAATTGCTCAGGAGGAAGAAACTGTATCAGGCCGGACAGCCTGAGGGCATCTTAACTCCTGGAGGCTTTAAAATTCCAACATTGATGGGGGCTGGAAAGATGGCTCAGCGGTTAGAAGCACTGACTGCTCTTGCAGAGGACCCGGGTGCAATTCCCAGCACCCACATGGCGGCTAGGAACCATCTTTTGTGGCAGGCGTGGTGGCACACGCCTTTAATCCTAGCACTTGGGAGGCAGAGGGAGGTGGATCTCTGTGAGTTCAAGGGCAACCTGGTCTACAGAATGAGGCTCCACGCCAGCTGGGACTTAAAGGGAGATCCTATCTCCACAATAAAAAAAATAAAATAAAAAACCTATAAAAAAAATTCCAACATTAAACTCCGAACATCAGTGTAGTCCTCCTAACAATCTGTCTGATTTGGAGGAGCCCACTACCCACCACAGCACTCAGTTTCTTGTGCATGTTACTAGTGAGAGTCACCACACTGCCTCGCAGAGTTGGGACAGCTAACAGGGACCTGAATGAGGAATGCCTAGGTATTGGGAGGATGAAGACGTCCACCGTCACCACTGAATGCTCTTCACACACCATCCGCCCACAAGTGCTCAGCTTTCCTCAGCTGCTTTAGCAGTCAACAGCCTACCAAAGGCACTGGGACTCCAACCTCGAGTGTCTTCAGGGCTCAACAAGACCTCCTTGATCTTCGCTCCCAGGATTCGACACCTGAGGCTTCCAAGGAGATGGTTGGCTGTGCTTCTCTGGGTCCTTGGGGCTTTTCAGAGTTTTTGTTTTCTGATTTTTTTTGTTTGGGGAGTTTTTGTTTGTTTGCTTCCTTGTTTGTTTGTGGGTTTCATGGGGGGGGGTTGTATTTTTGAGACAGGCTCTCCCCGTAGTCCCAGCTGACCTGGAACTCACTATATAGACCAGACTAGCCTTGAACTCACAGAGCTATATTTCCCTCTGCCTCCTGAGTGCTTGAATTAAAGGCATGTGCTGCCACATCAGGCTGTTTTCTGTTTTTTTTAAGACAGAATCTTGCTAGCTAGCCCAGATGACCTAAAACCCTCATCTTCCTTCTCAGTCCTCCAGTACTGGGACTGTACCTGTACCACCTGTGCTCTTCTTTCATAAGAAATTTTTTTTTTTTGTCTCCCCAGCTGTCCTGGAACTCACTATGTAGACCAGGCTGGCCTCAAACTCACAGAGATCTGCCCACCTCTGCCTCCCAAGTGCTGAGATTACAGGTGTGAGCCACCACACCTGGCCAAGTTTCATTTATTTTTATTTTACATGTATGAGTGCATTGCCTGCATGTGTGTAAGTGTACCCATGTCATGCAATGCCTGTGGAGGTCAGAAGGTGCTGGATTCCTCTAGAACTGGAGCGATGGTTTGTT
Organism: Rhizomys pruinosus; assembly: GCA_009823505.1. Taxonomy (NCBI): domain Eukaryota; kingdom Metazoa; phylum Chordata; class Mammalia; order Rodentia; family Spalacidae; genus Rhizomys; species Rhizomys pruinosus. Next base: position 2,396,009 of record VZQC01011742.1, on the reverse strand, counting down.
AGCTGCCATGTGGATGCTGGCAATCAAACCATAGTCCTCTACAAGAACAGCTGGAGCTCTTAGCCGGGCGTGGTGGCGCACGCCTTTAATCCTAGCACTTGGGAGGCAGAGGCAGGTGGATCTTTGTGAGTTCAAGGCCAGCCTGGTCTACAGAGTGAGTTCCAGGACAGCTGGGGCTACAGGGNCATCTGAACTCCAATTTCCAGCAGAACTCCAGCTCCAGGGAATCCGAGACCTCTTCTGACTTCTGCGGCATTGCACGACACGGGGGCACAGACCGCATGCAGACGATACATTGATACCACTACAGAAATAAATTTAAAAAAAAAATTTTTTTTTTATTTAAAAAAAAAAAGAACCCACCCCCACCCCAATCGATGTTCTGCGCACAGCCTTTACAAGCACTTGGGAGGCAGAGGCAGGTAATCCTTGTTGAGTCAAAGCCAGCCTGGTCTACACAGTGAGTTCCAGGACAGCTGGAGCTAGCTACAGGAAGACCCTGTCTCAAAAAGACCAAAAAAAATAAATAAAAAAATAAATAATAAATAAATATAGAATTGCGGGGCTGGAGAGAGACAGCGAGTTGGGAGAGCCAACTGCTCTTGCAGAAGACCCAGGTTCAATCCAGCACCCACATGCTAAAGGACCGTCTTTAGCTCCAGTTCTGGGGGAATCTGATGCCCTCTTCTGACCTCCGAGGCATTGCACACGCACCAACCTACATGCAGACAGTACACTCAACACATAAATAATAATAGCCGGGCCTGGTGCGCATGCCTTTAATCCTAGCACTTGGGAGGCAGAGGCAGGCGAGATCTTTGTGGGTTCAAGGCCAGCCGTCTACAGAGTGAGTTCCAGGACAGCTGGGGCTACGGGAGACCTGTCTCAAAAAGACAAAAATAATAAAATAATAATAATAAATTTAAAAAAAAGAAGAATTGCGCTCAGGAGGAAGAAACTGTATCAGGCCGGACAGCCTGAGGGCATCTTAACTCCTGGAGGCTTTAAAATTCCAACATTGATGGGGGCTGGAAAGATGGCTCAGCGGTTAGAAGCACTGACTGCTCTTGCAGAGGACCCGGGTGCAATTCCCAGCACCCACATGGCGGCTAGGAACCATCTTTTGTGGCAGGCGTGGTGGCACACGCCTTTAATCCTAGCACTGGGGAGGCAGAGGGAGGTGGATCTGGTGAGTTCAAGGGCAACCTGGTCTACAGAATGAGGCTCCACGCCAGCTGGGACTTAAAGGGAGATCCTATCTCCACAATAAAAAAAATAAAATAAAAAACCTATAAAAAAAATTCCAACATTAAACTCCGAACATCAGTGTAGTCCTCCTAACAATCTGTCTGATTTGGAGGAGCCCACTACCCACCACAGCACTCAGTTTCTTGTGCATGTTACTAGTGAGAGTCACCACACTGCCTCGCAGAGTTGGGACAGCTAACAGGGACCTGAATGAGGAATGCCTAGGTATTGGGAGGATGAAGACGTCCACCGTCACCACTGAATGCTCTTCACACACCATCCGCCCACAAGTGCTCAGCTTTCCTCAGCTGCTTTAGCAGTCAACAGCCTACCAAAGGCACTGGGACTCCAACCTCGAGTGTCTTCAGGGCTCAACAAGACCTCCTTGATCTTCGCTCCCAGGATTCGACACCTGAGGCTTCCAAGGAGATGGTTGGCTGTGCTTCTCTGGGTCCTTGGGGCTTTTCAGAGTTTGTTTTCTGATTTTTTGTTTGGGGAGTTTTTTGTTTGTTTGCTTCCTTGTTTGTTTGTGGGTTTCATGGGGGGGGGTTGTATTTTTTGACAGGCTCTCCCCGTAGTCCCAGCTGACTGGAACTCACTATATAGACCAGACTAGCCTTGAACTCACAGAGCTTATTCCTCTGCCTCCTGAGTGCTTGAATTAAAGGCATGTGCTGCCACATCAGGCTGTTTTCTGTTTTTTTTAAGACAGAATCTTGCTAGCTAGCCCAGATGACCTAAAACCCTCATCTTCCTTCTCAGTCCTCCAGTACTGGGACTGTACCTGTACCACCTGTGCTCTTCTTTCATAAGAAATTTTTTTTTTCCCCAGCTGTCCTGGAACTCACTATGTAGACCAGGCTGGCCTCAAACTCACAGAGATCTGCCCACCTCTGCCTCCCAAGGGCTGAGATTGACAGGTGTGAGCCACCACCACCTGCCAAGTTTCATTTTATTTTATTTTACATGTTTGCTCTGCATGTGTGTAAGTGTATGCTCAATGCCCTGTGGAGGTCAGAAGGGTGTGATTCCCCTGAAACTGGACGATGGTTTGTTAGCTGCCATGTGGATGCTGGCAATCAAACCATAGTCCTCTACAAGAACAGCTTGGAAGTTTTTCTTTTTCGCTTAGCCAGATAAAATATTTTTTTTAAAAAAAGAACACAGGCTGGGCGTGGTGGTGCATGCCTTTAATCCTAGCACTTGGCAGGCAGAGGCAGGCGGATCTTTGTGAGTTCAAGGCCAGCCTGGTCTACAGAGTGAGTTCCAGGACAGCTGGGGCTACAGGGAGACCCTGTCTCAAAAAGACCAAAAAAAAAAGAACAGCTGGAGCTCTTAACCAAGCCATCTCTCCAGCCCCCCCTTTTTAATTTTTATGATTTTGTAAAATCTTTGAAAAGACAGGTAAGAAAATCAGGGTGATGATAAATGCAGATGCCCAACGAGAGAGCACCAAGATAAATGCAGATGCCCAACGAGAGAGCACCAAGGTAAATGCAGATGCCCAACGAGAGAGCACCAAGGTAGATGCAGATGCCCAACGAGAGAGCACCAAGGGTAACAATAGTCTTCCCAAGGAAGGGAGGTGTTTACTTTTGTGTATATTTTTGTTTATGTTCCCATCTGCAATTGGGTTAAATGTGGCAACATTCTTTTACAGATAGAGTCCCACAATCCCTAAGCCGGTCTTGAGCTCCTAAACTCAAGCTACCCTCACCTCGACTCTCCAAGACACTAGGACTACAGGCATGTGCCACTATGATTGGTCTGTGGCAACATTTAACATCTTTTTTCTTCTTTAGGGTCAGGGATGGGGACGAAGTCCTCCCAGCCTCAGCCAGCTGTTACCTGCCCACTTCCCCCTCCTCTCTGTCCTTCTACCTCCTCCAGCCTTGGACACCAGTCTCGCCAGGCTACTCTCTCTTCCTATTGTCACAATGCGTTCTTGCAAGTCACTCCTTTGTCTTCTTTATTGTCTCCCCACCACCAATAATAATCAGAGCTGCTGTGGTCTCAGGGACTGTGACATTTCATTCACTGTGACACCAAGACCCCTTCACCCAGTACTAGATAGACAGTACAGGAGTTAACTTTCAATTTTTCTTCCCCTTTATCAACCCAGCCCCAAGAATCTCTTCCTCACCTCTTCAGGAATCTTAGTCCCAACTGCTGAAAGAAGTCCATGGACAGAAGTGTGAACCCTGTGGCCAACTCTCCCCCAAGGCAACTCAACATGAATCCGAAAGGACTTTTTTTGTTGTTGTTGTTTTTTGGTCTTTTCAAGACGGGGTCTCCCTGTAGCCCCGGGCTGTCCTGGAACTAGCTCTGTAGACCAGGCTGGCCTTGAACTCACAAAGATACGCCTGCCTCTGCCTCCCAAGTGCTAGGATTAAAGGCGTGTGCCACCACGCCAGGCTCCGAAAGGACTCTTAGAGAGGCTCAGGAATCCTCTCACAAGAAGCTCAGCCATTACTGCTCAGAACCTCACTTGTCCTCAAATATCTACTGCTGATCTTGGTGACCATCTATGTGAATAGTCCATTTGTTGCAAGAACATATTTTCCTTGGCCTTTTTAGGGACCAGTTGGCAAATGAGCATTTCCCCAGCTAACTTTCTGATGGTTTTATGCAAGCAGTTAATTAGAATTACACAAGACATGTTTATAGAGGTTTAAATGAAGCACAGTTCGAGTTTGTGAAAATATATGTAATTACTCACACAGACACTTCCCACTGAAAAGAAAGGCAACATAAGCAAGACCCCTGAAGGACCAGCGGGTGCAAAAAACACCCACCCACTCCAACTGCTCCACCTTGGGGATGTAGTGAGCCCACAGCCTAGCCCCGACTGGTAACACTGCAGTCAACACATTCCCAAAGGGGCCCTGGGTAAGTGCTGGGCTGCGGGATGGCCCTATGCATACACAAAGGCCCCAGTCTGGACCCAGCCAGCCAAAGTGGAGAAACCTGGAGACCTGAGTGGGGAGGCCTTTCCTACATCCAGGAAGAATCCCCATCTGCTAAGCTGAACAGGGAACCGACCAGCCTGTGGACCCAAGCGATGGGGGCTTTGAGGCAGGAAGGCCTGCAGCCTTCAAAGGTCTCCCAGCCATCCACCTGGGCCCCACATACCCTCCTGGCCTGCACTTGCCATTTCCTCTTCCCCTCCCCAGTCTCAACAAGGTGGTTATGGGGACATCCTGTGGGAGTGTCCAAATCCAGTTCAGCATCACCATGGTGGTCAGCAGGGTAATTGCAAACTAGGAATTCCTGAGAGTTATCAGATAATTTGCCTTGGACAAAAAGACTCCATTGAACTCTGGGGCCAGCTTCCTGCTCAGCAGCAGCAGACCAAGCTGCTTTCCTGGGACAAGGTGGCCTGGATGTCACTGAGTCCCCTACAGAACTGTCCTGGAGCACAGTGACCCGGCCATAATAGGCAAGAGTGAGATCCTGAAGTCCAACCCCCCATCTCTGCTGCCTGCAGGCTTCACTGCCGACCTGCCAACCAAACGACCTCAGCTCTACTCCCTCACAGGTGCATGCTCTGGACACAGTGCTCTTCTCACCAGCCCTTGGAGAAGCCCAGCAAGGATCCAGTCACTGTCCAGCGGCTCCTGAGGATGGATGCTCTGCCTCTCATCTTCCTCACAGAACAAAGAACTGGGGCCGCAGAGGACTGACACATGCAAAATGAGATAGGGCACAGAGGGGAAGCTCAGAAAGGCCTAGTAAGCAGCAGGTCCTTCGCTACATGGCAGGCACTTTTGAGTCCTTCCTCCTCTCCTCTGACCATTCTCCTCAAGCCCAGGGACACTGCTCAGATGGAACTAAGAATCCCACGAGGAAGGAACTGCAAGCAAATAAAGCAAATGAATCCTGCTGAGTAGTTCATCCAACATTAAAGACAAGAGAGTGGCCACAGCAGTGACCCCACCATGCCAAGCAAGGTGGTCTAAAAGGCCTTGCTGAGGTGACCTCACATCTGAGGAGATGACCTTGACTTAACTCCAGAAGGCTGTGAGGGGGTCAGCCAGACTAGGAAGAAAAGTAAGTGTGGTCTTGTGTCCAAGGAGAGATCTGCAGAGGCAAGTATAGGGCATGTCAGAGCATGGGGACCTGAGATGGTGTTCTAGAACCTTGCATACAAAAAGATGCGAGTGTTGGCAGTTCTAGAACCTGCTCCTTCACAGCCTGCTCACCTCCTTCTTTCTTGCTGACCTAACAAAAATTTTGTTTGGATATCCTCAGAGGCCACTGACTCCCAGGAGTGACATGCCACACTGTGGCTGCGATTGGTCTTGGATATTCAGGACATGCTATTCTCACCAATAAGACACAAAGGAGGGACTGTGGGCCATTCAAGAAAGATGACCTTCCCTTAAGACACATTTGCATGGGGCTGGCAAGATGGCTCAGTGGTTAAGAGCACTGGCTGCTCTTACAGAGGACCTGGGTTCAATTCCCAACACCTACATCGTGGCTAACAACCATCCTAACTCCAGTTCCAGGGGAATCTGACATCCTCTTCTGACCTCCAGACGGATGCACTTATATACATGTAGGCAATACACTCATACATATTAAAAATAATAAACAAAGTATTTTTTTAAAAGACACTGTGTCAGGGACTTTCACTCCCCCAGATCTCTGGGCACTGACATGTGAGATGTAATGTTCTACAGCGTCCACTTCTTTACCACAAAGAGATAAATCTGAGGGTAAGAGGCAATCTGTTGGGCAGAACAAAGCTAATGGGAAAGCCAAGGTGCAGGCTGGCAGAACTGAGCCACTCAACTGGTACTCCAAGGATACGCTCTCTCAGACTTCTCATCCCATGACATCCAACAGCCACTGATGCTTGGGCTGTTCTGAATTTGAGTTGCATGCCTTGGTGCCCAATGCACCCCAACTGACATTACCCCTCATAGGCCTGCGAGTTCCTCCAGCAGCTTGCTCTGTCCCTGTCCTGAAGACTCTGTAAGGGTCTCTGTACCTCAGAGCTCTCAAATGGTAAGAAACCAAAGTGCAAGTCACCAAGGCAGGAGAGGGGAGGAGATTCGGGCACACACCTTTAATCCCAGCACTTGGGAGGCAGAGGTAGGTGGATCTCTATGAGTTCAAGGCCAGCCTGGTCTACAGAGCGAGCTCCAGGACAGCCGGTACTAACAGGAAGACCCTGTCTCAAAAATACCAAAAAAAAAAAAAAAAGGCAAAAGAGCTAGAGAGATGGGCCAGTGGCTAAGTGTGCAGACTGCTCTTGCAGAGGACCTAGAGTTCAGTTCCTAGCACCATATGAGGCAGTTTACAACCAGGTATAACTCCAGTTCCTGGGGATCCCATGCCTTCTGGGCCCCGAAGGCCTCTACATGCACTTGGTGCACATAGGCACATTCACATAAGAAAATATAACTATGAAGCCGGGCTTGGTGGTGCACACCTTTATTCCCAGTACTCGGGAGGTAGAGGCAGGTGGACCTCTGTGAGTTCAAGGAAAGTCTTGTCTACACATTGAGTTCCAGGACAGCTGGGGCTACAGGAAGACCCTGTTGTCTCAAAAAGACCAAAAAAAAAAAAAAAAAAACAAAGAAAGAAAGAAAATATAACTAAGTAAAAACAGATTTTTTTTTTTTTTTTTGTCTTTTCGAGACAGGGTTTCCCTGTAGTCCCAGCTGTCCTGGAACTCACTCTGTAGACCAGGCTGGCCTTGAACTCACAAAGATCCACCTGTCTCTGCCTCCCAAGTGCTAGGATTAAAGGCGTGTGCCACCACGCCCGGTAAAAACAGATTTTTAAAGGGAGCTGGACTCCAAGGTCCTGTCCCAACAGGAGAGGTAAAGGCCACAGTGAAGCCTATCTCTGCTCACTCCATATTTAACACTCTTGACAGTGTTGAATATGGAAAGAGCAGTTCCCATTTTATAGCTGGAGAAACTGAAAACATGGCTGAGGGCTGGGAAGGCGGGCACCTCTATTCATTCACCAGGTACAGGACCTTGAGTGTCAAAGCCTCGGTGTCATCATCTGGAAAACAGAGAGCATTCCACACACAACTGCAGAGGTGGTTCCCAGAGACCACCACAGAAAGAGTACTGAGCCCACACCAAGCACTCCAAGCAGGTTTCCAAGTAGGGCTGTCCACTGTGAAGACCAGAGGCATGCCAGAGTCTGCAGGAGCACTTCCCAAGGTGATGCCAGAGACCTCCAGCAACAGGGCAGAGCTCTGCACCCCAGGAGGCGAAGAGTGATGAACAGCTCTTGCTTGCTTTGCTGCTTCCTTCCATTAAAATGGAAGCTTCACAAAAGCAGTCCAAATCCAAGAGTGCCACCCATCTGTGGGGTAGACCAGGCCCACTCCTCCACCGTCCATCCTTGTCAAGCCATTTCTCGATGGGGAGGTACTATTCCGGGCCCACTCAATAGGAGCAGATTTAAAGTATCTTTAGACTCAGCCAAAACATCATCCGTCAGGTGAGGCCACTTGAATCTAAATCAAAGACTGAGATCATGAAATGATCTAAAGGGGGCCACCACTAGGGAAAAGCCAAAGGACATTCTAGAAAGGGAAGGCACTGCAAACCAAACAATGACCTTGCAAAGTGACTCCATGTAGCCTCTCCTTCATGCACTAATTTGGTTATCAGCAGGGCCTTGAACTCACAGCCATTAGGACAGAGCCAGGGGGACCTGAGCTGAAAGAAGATGGAGGATTCAGCTACTAGAGGCAGAAGCAGATGTCACAGGTGTGGGGGGGTTGACCTTTTAAGAACTCCTGTCCTAGGACACTGAGTAGACAGGTCAACTACAGTTAGACCCCCCCAATTCCAGGTACGTAAGAAGATTCAGCAGATAAGGACACTGGCATCCAAGCCTGATAATCTGAGTTCAATCTTCAGAGCCCACATGGTAAAAGGAAGGAACCGGCTACCGCAAGTTGTCCTCTGACCTCAACATGCTCACTGTGGTCCGTGCACACACATCAATCAGACAATCAATAAATGTAAAAAAAAAAAATGTATTAAACGAAAGAGCCCCAAGTTCCACAGGAGCCCCACAGGGGAACAATGTAGCTTGGGCCAGAAACTGGTGGGCGGAGAGGCATGCAGAGCCCACCTGTAGAAACAGCACCCCCGCAAGCATCGGATGCTTTCAGGGTCCATGGTTCCCAGGAAACCAGAATCTGAATTTCACTGTGATATTTCTGGGGTTTACAATACTGGTTTCTTTCTCTGAAGGACAGCGCTAGCCAATCATGACACATCTATGTGGGGGCCGGTGGCACACACCTGTAACCCCTGCACCTGCCTCTCTGTAAAACAAAAGCAACAACATCCAAACACATCTGTGAGCAACACCCAGCCTCAAGACTGCAGCCAGCAACTTTCGCCTAAAAGGTGGGATTATGGGTGCAGTAGTACAAACTCATAATCCAAGCACTCTAAAGCTGAGAGTAGATCACAAATTCAAGTTGAGCCAAAGCTACCTCAAAAATCTAAGCAACAGTCAGGGGCCACATGAGGAGGGGGCTCAGAAATACTTTTCCTCTGGGTTCAGTTGCCCTGGGGCACCCAGCCACTAGACCTAGCTCAACTATCATCACAAGCTCTGCCCACTGGCAACACCCACAGGCCAGGACTCCAGCCAAGGAAACACCACTCAGCTCCTTGGAGAATCAACCTAGGCACTAGGTTTTTCCTGGAGTCTGAAGTTCCTCGCCAAACAGGATACATTTACGTGCGGTATTCGGGAAGAAAGGCCTGCGCATGCGTCCAGCTACAGACCTGAGTATTTATACAGTTTCATAAACTGCCAGTGATTATTCTGTTTCATAAGAACAATCAGTATGCAAATGAAACCTCCAGCTAATACAAACAGGGCTGTTAAATTCACTTGCCAATGTTTATGAAAAGAACCCAGCCTGGCCCTGACCAAGCATGCTAAGAAAATGTTTAATCACAAGACACATTTGAGTGAGGAAATTAGGCAAATAAGAAAAGATGGCCTGACTTCACTCCCAGAGCCCCTTCCCACCTCCCACCCCTCCTTTATTCAGCGAGACAATAATGGCAAAATGAAAAGTTTCCCAGAGGAAAGGCCGTGTCAAGACTCTAGGAAAAAAAAAGCAGGGAAGAGGGGGTGGGGGGAACTTCCCAAATTTCAACAGCCCCTCAAGTGCCTCCCGCCTATTTTCACACTTGTATTTGTATGGGGTGGTGGGGAGGGCTAAGGGGAGAATGTGCAGGGGGCCCACGGGCACAGGAAACTCCAGGCGGCCCCTGCCCCTGTCTGGTGTTTGCAGCACAGGGAACCGGGGCCCTCTGGATCGGAGTTGTGTTCACCCAGGGTAAGCAGGCAGGCTGGAGTCTGGCTCCTGGGCCTCAGGACAAGGCCTCAGAATAAGAAGTTCCAGCCATGGCGGCTAGGACTTGGCCTACCCACAGCCCATCACTGGGCAAGGAGCAGGCTTTCAAGCTGGCCAGTGCCAGAATGAGACAGAAAGAACAGTCCCCAACGGTGCAGGAAGCAGGGCCATGCCACCACCAGTGAGGAGTCAACAGCCCAGGTGTCAGGACAGACTGCAGAAAGAGAGGAAGAACAAACCGCCGGCGTCCTCTAAGGACTCCTGAGTTATGGCATCAGCTCTAGAACAGAGTAAGCATGTGTGCTTCCAGGACCCAGGACACTGAGACCTTGAGTGCCTGTGGTACCACAGTCCTTAGGACAGGATACTGCTTAATCAAGGTAAGCTCTGCTTTCTGAATCCTTCACTGCACAGAAGAGGACCAGTGAGGGTGGATGAAGTTCTGTGGGTCACACAGGTTAACAGCCCACATAAACCACCCCGGCTCCAGCCTCTGCAGTAGAGATGGAAGGGAAGGATGGGTGGAGACTCGACTGGTACTGCCCCTGCCCTGTGTCTCCTCTCCAGGAAGTGCTTGAAAAGGAGGCAGCGGTGGGAGGGACCTCTGCAGCCATTGCTCCCTGGGGCTGGGGGAACCAGAGCTGGGTCCTGGCATGGCCTCCCAGGGGCCCGGGCAGGGGCAGCTGTCCAGAACTGTCTGTCCACGGAGGGGGCAGGGAGGCTGCCACACGGAGCTCGCCGTGTGCCAGTCCCAGGGGCCAGGCCGGCTCAGCCTGCTGGCTCCATCCAGAGCCCGCCCCAAGGGATGCTGGGGGAGGCAGTCAGGATCACAGCCGCCGGCTGCGCGCTCCCCTCCCCCAGCAACAGGGGACTAAAGTGGGTCAAGGAGGAAGGAGGGGGCCCAGGAGAGCTGGGGGAGGGGCCGAAGAGCTCGGGAAGGCACCCAGGGGGAGGGAACCAGGGGAGGATGCCTGGAAAAGCAAAACCATGTGTGCAGTGGGCCTTGGGGGGCCAGTCGCCGTGGCTGAAGGCTGCTGCAGAGGACTTGTGGGTTGTCAAAATCACCTCAGAATTAACTGCAGGGGGGCCTTCATCCAGGCTCCTCCCGATGAGGTCTTTCTCTCTACTCCACCCCCTATCCCTGGGGGCTGCCTTTCCCCATCCTTTCAACCTCTTCTAGACAACCCCCCACCTAGTCTGTGAGAAGCAGCCCCCCACTCGGACCTGGAGATTCACCCAGCTGGGGCCCAGCTGTCCCACCAGGGGGGGCTCTAAAGGTGGGAGCAGAAGTCCAGCTGAGCCCAAGGTGGGCCCTGGCTCAGCAGGACTGCGGCTAAGTCAGGCCCAACTCCCCAGCCAGAAGGGTTGGAGTGGGTCTGTGTCCCCCAAGAGGCATACTTGGGGAGTCTGGTGCAAAAGGAAAGGGAAGGAGGCAGGAAGTGCCACCCAGAGCTGTGCCCCAGCCAAGAGGAGCAGCAAGATCCTGGGGTCTCAGGGAAAGGGTTGCCGGACAATTAAATCCAGGGAGAAACAGGCTAGTGGTCAGCCTCCACCTCTGACTGGCCCCAGCTCAGTCACTAGCCTCTCTTGAATAGAAACCCCCACTCAGCAAGGCAAAAAAAAAAAAGAAAAAAGAAAAAGAGGAAACATCCATCCACCCAGGCAACTTGATATGGTCCAGAAACCTCCAGGGTGCCCTGGTTCCAGGAAGCCAAGGAAGGAGGGAGTACAGGGCAGAGAACACAGAGGGTCCAGTGCCCAGGCAGAGGAGTGTGTCTAGGGCTCCAGCCTTGGGGGGGGGGGTACAGAAGGGAGGGAGCAGGGGAACAAGGACTTAAAAGCAGAGCGGCCTAGTACTGCAGGCTCTGGAGGGGGCACATGCCTAGGGGTTGGGGAGGAGGGTGTTGGCAGGAAACATGATGCAGGGTTCCAAGCCACTTCAGCCCAAGGGAGAGTTCATATGAGACACAGAAGAACAGAGTACCCCCAGCAAGGCCGCCCACCCCCAGACAACCCATCCAAGATTCTTGATAATTCAGAGATATTCCCAAGGGGGTAGGGGGTGGACAGAACATTGGAGAAAAGAGGGCTCCCTCCCCTAAATCCCTAAGTGCAGTAACTCCTACCAACAGAACAGAAGAGCTGGCCTTTGGTATTGCCAGGTTTTCAAAACACCAGGAAGCAGGCACAGCCCAATCCACCAACCTCTCAAATGTCAGGGTGAGATGCCCTGGCTAGTCCTTCCAGGTTGCTGTTCCCCAACTGGATCCTCAGTAATAGACCCATCCCAGAAGCAGAGAAAGGTCCTCAGGGGACACAGTACTACCACTCCGAATTCAGAACTCTTCATGTCTCCTGTTGGCCACCACCTACTGGGGAGAGGCTGGGATGGCACTGGTTCACCAGCTATGTAGAAAGTGGTCCACGAGTGACTCTGGCAGGCCCCACAGCATCGGATCACTATGACCTTGGAGCCCAGTCGCTCCTCACATGCAGACAGGTGAACAGATTGGTACTAACCTCACAGGGCTATTGAGGGCACTCATGAGAAACTTAGAAAGCAGCACCCAGCAGCTGGCAACAACAGGCCTCAATACACATTGATAAGCACCCTATCCTTCCTCCTGCCCCTCCCACCCAGGCCAAACCTCCCAGGCTGAACTCTCCCAAGAAAAATAAAGCAGGACAAGATGCACAGGGAGGCTGGGACAGGTTCAGCCTCACCTAGCACGTCCAAGTAAAGTAGGAAAGAAGCTCAGGGAAGCCAAGACAGGCCTCCCTGGAGAACCTGAGGAAGAAGCCCAGGGAAGCCAGAACAGGCCTCCCTGGAGAACCTGAGGAAGGACTACTCAGAGCCAATAGAGAGGACAGGACATTCCAAATAAAGCCCACTGAGACACCCAAATCAGACTGAACTGTGGACACGTAGGGGCAGCTGGCTTCTCTTGGATCCAGGCTGGGGGATGGGACCAGCTCAGTCTGGCAAGGCAGGCTCAGGGACTAATGTTGCAATGTCAGTATGTCCCTTCCATCTGCAATCCGAACAGTGTTCAAGGGATACCAGGGCCTGCTAAGGTCCTGTTCGTTAGATGCAGAGGCTTGTAAATAAGTGACCAACTCACACCAACATACAGCCCTGATAATCCTCAACTGGGGCAGAACAGGACCAATGACTTCTGTGGACCCATTTCTCATTTGGCAAGTAGAATTTAGACCACCCCAAAATTAATTTCCTGGGTACTTGGAGGTACCATGAGAACTTCTGGAACTACACAGTATACAAAGGTTGTATAAATCTTATGGGTCCTTTAAGAGCTGGGCTTGGAGGCACATGCCTATAATCCCATCTACTCAGGGGGCTGAGGCAGGACGAAAAACTCAAAGCCAACCAGGGCAACTTGGACTCTATCTCAAAGTAAAGATAATAAAGGGGTGGAGAGTGTAACTCAGTGGAACAGAACTTGTATACTATGCTTGAATCCCTGGGTTCAATACTCAGCACCTCAAAAGAAAAAGAAAGAACATTTCAAATCAAGCCCCAAGGTCTGGCAAGATGACTCAGCAGGTAAGGGTGTTTGCCACCAAGGCTAGTGACCTGAGTTCAATCCCTGGAACCCACAAGGTGGGAGGAGAGAATCCACTTCTCAAGTGGTCCTCTGATGCCCACACATGTGCTAGGTCATGTGTACACCCACATATACAGACACATCACAATAAATTCTAAAGATCAAGGCTCAGGCAGCTGCCCTGGGGACTTCCCAGAATGGACTATGCTCTATTATTTTTTAATATAAACAAGATTTTATTTTTACTTAATTTTATAATGTACAACAAAGTTAAAGAAGTAATAAAACTGAAAACGTATTTGTGATGTGTAGCCAAGTGTTAACACCTAGAATGTGTAAGGGGCTTCCAGAAGTCCACAAGATAAATGCATATGGACTATGTTCTGTACCGTGTACACATACCAACAGGCCACCACACAATGTTGCCCGAAGCCCCATGCTGCCTCTTACATCCTATGTTCTCTAGGCCTCAAACAAAACCGAATCTTCCAAGATAGACCAGGAAGGCCAGTTCCTGCCCCCCCAGGCATATACACCCAAAATTCTCCCAGATTTTGTTCCATTAGATCCTCATGGCCAAGACCTCCACTATCATCCAGAAGCAGGGCCCAGCCCAGGGCAGAGGGAGGGAGCCCGGGTCAGACGCAGAGGGCTGTCTACCGTTCTCTGTTGCTCTCTCCATCTCCCCATATCAGCTGTCCCGTCAGCTCCTCTGTAATGCCCTCCCAGAGGGCCCTAAATCACATAAGCAGAGCAGGCTTGGTAAGAATTAACCACATACAGAACTGTGAATTCTGTCTGACTTTCCCGCCCCTAAGTCTATTCTCTGAGGGCAGAGACCCAGAATGCCTCAGAAACTGCTGTCCAGCTCAGGCAGTGCCAGCCCTCCACTGAGCCAGGGAGAGAATTTTAAGAGGCAAACCTAGGTGACGCAGATCCATCTGCAAGTCTTCTGCCTGTAATTTCTTAGACAACAGAGCCCAAAGGCTGGGGATACAGCTCAGTAGGTAGAGTGCAGGAAGCCAGAGCCTCCAACTCCAGAACCCCATAAACTGGGCATGGGGATGCAGGCTAGTAATGCCAGCATTCAAAAGGTAGAGACGAGAGGATCTGAAATTTAAGGTCATCCATGCTACATAGCAAGTTCTAGGCCAGCTTGGGATACAGGAAGCACTATCTTGAAGAAAAAAAGAGGAAGGAAGGAAGGAAGGAAGGAAGGAAGGAAGGAAGGAAGGAAGGAAGGAAGGAAGGAAGGAAGGAAGGAAGGAAGGAAGGAAGGGAAAGAAAGGGCATTCAAAAGAGCTCTCATGCCCACCCACGCATGCCTGGCATGGTGCAGGTACACGGCATGGTTCTGGGGTGTCACACTTGCCTTCAAATTCTGTCTAGTGCTGCACAGCACTGGTCAATTTACTTTACGTGTCTGTGCCTCCCCACCTGTAGCAGGGGGAAGATCATCACAGTACCTGCGCAGAGGATTAGAGTGATAGGAAGCAGGCAATGGAGGGGGCTGACTGTTGCTGTGGTGTGGCTGCCACTGACCCCCTTAAGCCCCGCCCCAAAGCTGGGAGCCAATCCGCGCTCCGGAGCTCCTGGGCTCCCCAAGGTGCACATCTGGCCAGAGAGCCACAGCCCACCCACGGGCCGGCACCCTGCGGGCATCACGACGCCACCCCCGCCGGTTCTGGGCCCCAAGGCCTGAGGACGCCAGGCTCAGCTGGACGGCGGGGGGCCCCCACTCGGGCAGCGCGCGAGTGGCGCGACCCGCGCCTTCCCAGCCAGCCCCCCGCCGCGGACGCTTTGTGCCCAGCGCAGGCCCTGAGTTACTGCGCTGCAGCCATGGAGCCTTCAGCACAGGGGCAGCCGGCGCGTTCCCAGGATGGCGCCCTCAAAGGAGTTCCAGGGTCGCCTCTATGGGCAGGCAGATGGGGGGGACCCAGGAGAAGCCATGTTCCCAAGGCCTCTGGGCCGTCGGGAGTGGCAAAGTAGAAAGAACACCGGCCCAGCCCTTGCTTCCCCTACTATCATCCCATCCCCCGCTTTATCTCCACAACCCCCCACCCCCGTTTCTTACCCTCTCCATCCAAGACCTCTTCCCTTCCACCATCGCCTCTCTGTCCTCCCATCCCTGCCCTGGTCTCCCAGGACCCAAGTCCTCTGAGGCAAGTCTGCACATAGGCTCCAGTGGGCCCACTTCACTTCCCACCTCTTGTCCTGTAAGTCTCTATATTGTCCCCAGACCTGGGCTCTTGCCCCCCCAACACCACCAGCCTCAGGTCACAGCCCGGCTTGGAGAAGGGCTGGATTCTGGGCCGGGCCTCTGAGGGAACAGGAGGCGCTGAGGAGCCTCCTGGCCTCATTTCCCCACCTGTCAGATGAGCCTGGAATGCCAGGCGAGGGGACTTGGGAAGTGACCAGACAGGCACGCTGCAGGGTGGTGCTCAGAGAGTGGGTCATGCCCCGCCCTCTCCCATGGTTGATACTGGGGAAAGGGTACAGGGCATGCCACTTTAGTTCCTAGGCCAAGAATGGAACCCAGAATTCTTTTTTTTTTTTTTTTTTATTTATTTCCGTATGTGTATGAATGTACTGTCCGCATGCAGGTTTGTGCACCCGTGTTGTGCAATGCTGCAGAGGTCAGAAGAGGGTGTCAGATTCCCCTGGAACTGGAGTTCTCCTGGAATTGGAGTTTCACACGGTTCTCGGCCGCCATGTGGGTGCTGGGGATCGAACCCGGGTCCTCTGCAAGAGTGGTCGGCGCTCTTAACCGCTAGGCCATCTCTCCAGCCCAGAACCCAGAATTCTAAGCCCTTGCCGGTGACAGCCCTAGCTGAACTGGCCCACCACATATGGTAACCACTCTCTGGGGCCTAGAGTGCACCAGAAAAACCAAAAGGGACTGAGCCAGTGGGTACTAGCAGTGAGTGGGGAGGTGGCTGCCACATCCCACAGTCTCCCTCAGCCCTGTGGAAGCATCAAGTGAACAGACTTTCTGGGCCCGCTACCCCCATAAACTCCACCATCTGAACACAAGTCCCCTCCAGGATGGTCCTGTCCAGACAGCTGCCCCCGCCATTCCTTTCTCAACAGAAATGATACTGACTGGTGCTTGCAGAAGCCTCTCCACCAACTGACGTGAGCTGTGCGCTCACTGCAGGAACTGCAGCAGCTTCTGGCACAGAGCACATGCTCAGTAAACACACGCGATGCATGACTGAACAAGGGAAGAGCGAGCAGCGGCATATATCCTAAAAGTCTTGAAACCCAAGCTGAGATGAGAGGATTCTGTGACAAGTGATGTAGTGGACATCACAAACCATTAAGCTCTCTTAGAGAGAGCATTTTAATGGATCTGAAAAGTCCTAAAGGTTTAAGAAAGTCGTAACTGCTTAACCCAGTGTTCCCAAATGCATTTGGCCATGGAAACATTATTCCTCCCTCGTGACCACAATTTTATAAATGGTCAAGTGTCTCTGAGAAAGACAGAGGACTGGCTTCTTCACATGACCCAGTCAAGCACAGTGCTAGGCACACACAGAAGTGCTGGAGAGGGGCTGGAGAGATGGCCTAGCGGGTAAGAGCGCCGACTGCTCTTGCAGAGGACCAGGGTTCAATCCCTAGCACCCACATGGCAGCTGAGAAGTCTTTGACGCCAGTTCCAGGGGAATCTGACGCCCTCTTCTGACCTCCTAGGCATTGCACGACACAGGTGCACAACCTACATGCAGACAGTACATTCATACACATAATAATAAATAAAATTTAAAAAAAAAGAAAAATCTAACCTGGACCCCATCATCAAAAATTCTGGACTCTTTCCGGTCGTTGGTAGCGCATGCCTTTAATCCCAGCACTCGGGAGGCAGAGGCAGGCAGATCTCTGTAAATTCAAGGCCAGCCTGGTCTACATAGAGAGCTCCAGGCCAGCTGAGACTAAAAGGAGACCCAGTCTCAAAAAGACCAAAACAAACAAACAAACAAACAACAACAAAAAAAAACAGCAAATGAGCCACAGTATAATCAGGTAGCATAAGATACTGTGTTCAATCTTGAGCATGTATAGACGTGTGTGACACATGTCTAGTATAAATGAAAGCCTGAAAAGGGCTGGGTAAGAACATAACCCGCCACGAGGAAAGCAGTGGGCCTGAGTTATCTCAAGATTCAAAAATCTTTTCCTTGTTTTTGTTGGTTACTTTGGGCGTTTTGATGGTTTGGGTTATTTGTTTGTTTGTTTGTTTGTTTTTAAGTGAGCTATTCTACATAAAGGTGGAAACAGAGCTGACTCCTGGGCCTCGCTTCCTTCAAAGCCAGGGGCTTCTGTGGCCCTGGAGAAAATAGTGATTGCTGCCTTTCCAGGGCCTCCACAGTAGTTACAAATAAAGGCAGTGGTCAATGGCTCAGGCTCTGGACCGAGCTAAGGCCTGTCTTCAGATCCAAGTCCTGTGGCTGTGAGCAAGGCATTTCTCCAGAACAGAGATGAATCAGGGACGTGCTGCAAGAATCATACGGAGGAGCAAATAGAACAACAGAGCAGAGAGCCGCCCCCACATGGCCTTCCCACCCGTGGCTCTGGATGGGCGTTGTGTGGCTTCGTCTTCCTCCACCTTCATCATCCCTGGAAGTACAGCAGGCCGAAAATCTGCTTCAATGACGTTTGGCCAAGCCCCTGGAGCCAAAGACATCAACATGGCCAGTCCAACCACCCCACCAACAGTAAGGTTCTCAGATACCTCAAGACACCCACATCACCGCCAAGCCCTTCCTCAAAAGGTAAGGAAATCTGGCGCCTTTAATCCCAGCACTTGGGAGGCAGAGGCAGGTGGAGTTCTGTGAGTTCAAGGCCAGCCAAATCTACATATCAATTTCCAGGCTGGGTGGGGCTATAGGAAGACCCCGTCTCAAACAAACAAACAAACAAACAAACAAACAAACATGGTCAGGAGAGCAAGACCAACCCATCTGCACACAGCAGAACCCCCTAGAACAGCAGTCTGTTCCTCACTCCAGACTCATCACTTGAAAAAGTAATTTGAAAAAAGACCTTGTGAGAGATATCTTTCTAGCCTGCTTTAAAGCCAAATTTTCTTGTTTTTGCTTTTTAATGTTCTTTTTTAAATTTTTATTAAATATTTTTATTTTATGTGTACTAGCATATTGCCTAAACGTGTGTGAGTGCACCTGTGTCATGCAACGCCTGCAGAGTCAGAAGAAGGCATTGGATTCCCCTGGAACTAGAGTTATGGATGACTGTTAGTCACAATGTGGGTGCTGGGAATTAAACCCAGGTCCTCTGGGCCATGTCTCCAGCCCCCTCCCCTGCTTTTATGTTCCTATGAATTAAAAGCTATACCTAGGCTGCATGTGGTATACACTCTGGAGTATTCCCAATACTCCAGAGGCTAAAGCAGAAAGATCTCAATTTCTAGACCAGTCTGGCTACAAAATGAAATTCCATCTCAAAAAAACAAGGGCTACCAAGCATGGTGGCACACGCCTTTAATCCCTATACTCGGGAGGCAGAGGCAGGCCAGATCTCTGTGAGCTCAGAGCCAGCCTGGTCTACATAGTGAGTTCCAGACCAGGGGTACAGGGATACCGTCTCAAAAAAAGATCAAAGGGGGGAAGGAGGCTGGGAACATAGCTCAGTGTGTACGGCACTTATCTAGCATGCACAAGGCCCTAGACGAAAGACAGACTCAGTCTCCCTGTACAGCAGATAACAATATCAATCCAAGTAGTTTCATCCCATTCTGTAGGTGGGGAAACAGACCCATACAAGAAACTGTCTTGCCCAAAACCTCTGAGCATGCTCCCTGCAATCTCCCTCTCACCCCTGTGAGAAAAGAAAACTATGTTGACCAAGTTGGAAACAAGTCTTTCCTTTCCATTCAACAGGCACCCTGACATCACTATTCATTTTCTCCTTCCCCTTCTCCTTGTCCCTACCCCACCCCTCACTCCTAGTACTGTTGCAGACCTCCAATTATACTGAACCACAGAGTCCTGGTTAGCCCCAAACCATCCAGGAATGTCCAGTCTGACCCCCGGAGCTCCCTGGCATTTGGGGGGTGAGGAAGCAGCATGAGAAGTTTACTCAGTCAGACATTCTGTTTTATTTAAAATTATAAAAATCTCTTAATGCCAGCACTTGGGAGGCAGAGGCAGGTGGATCTCTGTGAGTTCAAGGCCAGCCTGGTCTACAGAGCTAGCTCCAGGCCAGCTGGGACTAAAGGGAGACCCTGTCTCAAAAAGAGAAAAAAAAAAAAACTCACAATGATCCATCATTGCTAAACTAGCTAGAACAAGAGGGAGCAGCTACAGAGCACCTAGAAGAGGGGGGCCACCGCCCGATCCAACAGGCATAAGGCTCACAGCAGGAGCAGAGGCTGGGAAGGTGAGGAGAGCGCAGAGCACTGCTTCAGAGCTGGATACCGGGGGATCCAAGTCCTGCTCAGGCCTTCAGGCAACATGTGCTCCAGCAGTCCACCCCCTCACTTGCTCATTCATCCACCGATGAATTCATTTTCCTGTTACCCACACGCTTACTTACTATTTGCTCATTCACTGTTCACTCATTCATATTTATTCCTTCAACAACTAATCTATTTGCTTAATCATTTAAAACACAGGTTTTCTGACTAGTAGCCTAGGCAGCCAAGTTGGGATCATGAACAAATGGGGGGCAGGGATGTCTGCAGTATCAATTTGACATACTTGTTAAGAAGGAACCTCAACTGAGGCATTTCTTCCATTGGACTGGCCTGTGGCCATGTCCACGAGACATTTTCTTAATTGCTGGTTGATGTAGGAGGGCCCAGCCCAAGTGGGTGATCCCACTTCTGGGCAAGTGGTCCTGGGTTGTGTAAGAAGGCAGGCTGAGCCGGGCGTGCTGGCACAGGCCTTTAATCCTAGCACTTGGAAGGCAGAGACAGGCGGATCTTTATGAGTTCAAGACCAGCCTGGTCTACAAGGTGAGTTCCAGGACAGCTGGGGCTACAGGGAGACCCTGTCTCGAAAAGACCAAAAAAAAAAAAAAAAAATAGAAAGCAGGCTGAGAACAGGCAAGAAGAGCAAGCCAGTAAGCAGTGTTCCTCCATGGCCTATGCCCTATGTCCCTGCCTTGACTTCCCTTGATGATGTACTCTGAGCTGTAAGCCAAGTAAACTCTTTCCTCCCCAGGTTGCTTTTGGTCAGTATTTTATCACAGCAACAATGAAGCTAACTAGAGCAGGGGAGCTGGAGAGGTGGCTCAGCAGATAAGAACACTTGTCGTGCCTACAGAGGACCTGAATTTGGTTCCAAGCACAAAACCACCTACAACTCCAGCTCCAAGGTATCCAACACCCTCTCTGGCCTCCATGGGCACACTTACACATGCAGCATACAGACACACATAAAATAAATAAATAAATAAATAAATAAATAAATAAATAAACAAACAAACAAACAAACAATAACAAATAAACAAATAATGAGCATGGGGTTCTAGATGCCCACCAAGGTGATGGCATCTCAGTGAAGCCTCTTTACCATGAAAAAGGCGTGATGAACGCCACCAAATTCTCTGTGTGGCAAAAGTACTGTGCTCTGCACATGTGCAAGTCCAGGCTGGATGAGCCTAAGGATAACACAAACATGCCAGAAAGAGTTTGAATCCAAGGCTCCTTTTCATCCCATGATCTTCAGGACTCTGAGGGATCTCATGGTACAAAGAAGGCCTGAAACGTCCCAGTACGAGGCTCCTGCTGCCCAGTCCCTCCCTGGGAGACAGCAAAGTATCTGCAGAGGCTAACCTGGGCACTGTTCACCAGTCTCCAGAGACTCAGCACACTCTGCAGCCTCTACCTCAGGTGATAAGAACCCGCCCCTCTTTCCATCATCTTCCTCTGGGAGCCTGCTCTTCTCCTGCACCCTCTCCCTAGAGACCACCTGGATCCTGTGATTGCCTCTCCTCTCCCTAAGTTCCAATCTGCATTCCCTGGGGGTCTAGGGACAAAGCCACATCTCTTGCTCAGAAACCATAAATATCCTGGTAGCTGCAAGGTCCCACAGCGCCTGAGCCAAAGTGGTGCACCCACAAGAGCTCCCAGGCTGCTTGTGGCGGCCACCCCTACCCTGCAGCAGCCTTTGTCTAGCCATTTCCTGTCCCAGATGGTCATCGCTCTGCCTTCAGGCAGGTAAAATTGGGTGCAACAGGAGTTAGAAGAACAGTATATTTTATTTAATTAGGATCAACAGAAGAGATAAACCTCACAGCAGGGCAGGGGATGACAATCCTGCACAAAATAATTCATGCCCAGGTAGCGACAGGGCAAATTTCAATTACGGAAAAGACAGGGATAAAAAAGGTGCACGACACCACCCCCAGGAAGAAAACAGCATATGAATCTACACCGCCCACATCTGTATGCCCAAGTGGGGGGCTTTCAAGGAAAAACTAAGATTCAGAGTAGCTAACCAGCCAACAGAATGCAGCTTTTCCTCCCTCTTCCTCTCAGCTGAGCCAGCCTGGACTGTGCAGGCTAGGTGATAGGCAGGAACTATTTGACCCTGGCAGGCTGCTCGGATCCCGCCTACAAGGGTCCCTGGGCTAGTCAGAGCCAACCAGGATCATCTCTGGAAACACAGTATCCTGGAGTGGCCAGAGAATGGCCACCAGATCACTCATAGCTCCTGGCCCTATACCAGCCCTGAGGGTCCACTCCCCTGTTCTGCCCTAGCCTCAGACAGACCCACCTTCACTCTCGATCCAGAGTAAGAAAGGACCAGCTCCCCAGAAGCTCCTGAGATCCACTCTATTGTGAGCTCCAGTCTCAAGTCCACCTGGAAAACTGAAGCCACCTAACCACCGTCCTCTGGACTACAGGACCTAACCTACTACCACATGGTGACTAGCTATAAGATCACAGTGACAGTCAAGCACCGCCACAGTGCAGACTTACATGCCACTTAAAAAGTTTTCCATGGTTGGGCTGGAGAGATGGCCTAGCGGTTAAGAGCACCAACCGCTCTTACAGAGGACCCGGGTTGGATCCCCAGCACCCACATGGCGGCCGAGAACCATCTGAAACTCCAATTCCAGGAGAATTCCAGTTCCAGGGGAATCCGACACCCTCTTCTGACCTCCGTGGCATTGCACGACACGGGTGCACAAACCTACATGCAGACAGTACATTCATACACATACAAAAA
This sequence comes from Rhizomys pruinosus, assembly GCA_009823505.1. Taxonomy (NCBI): domain Eukaryota; kingdom Metazoa; phylum Chordata; class Mammalia; order Rodentia; family Spalacidae; genus Rhizomys; species Rhizomys pruinosus. The sequence goes on along the minus strand of VZQC01011742.1, from coordinate 2,373,639 downwards.
TAAATAAAAAAAATTTAAAAAGTTTTCCATGGTTAAATTTTATTGATGTTTTACATTCTTTTAAAATTACAAAGGACGTGGATATGGAACGTATGTGCCATGGCGCATGTGTGAAGGTCAGAGAACAAGTTGGTGGAGTCAGTTCTCTCTTTCCACCATATGAGTCCCAGGGATTGAACTCAAGTCTTCAAGTTGGCAGCAAACACCTTAACCTGCTAAGCCATCTCAAGAGCACTATTTTAAAATCCTTTAAAAGGGCGCTGGGGTGGTAATGAATTCTGAGCCCCTTCTCAGAGCAGCCAGGTGAGCCTTTCCAGGGTCTGGGCCCATAAACTGTGATCTGAAGAAGCTTTACTGCACACAGTGGTAGGGCCACACATCTGCAGGAAGCCAGGCTCTTCCAGGGACCAAGGCTCCTCTTACCATCCCCACATGATGCCTCAGTCACAGTAAAATGTGAAGGAACCTCCAAAGCAATGAGCTCTGGAAATTTCACAGCCCAAGCAAAGACTCCCACTCCAGTGTTCTCCCTACAAAATGAACCCCCAAGAACACAGGAATGCCACACACATTCCTCCTCTCTCTAGCCACTAGTCCCTGGCTCTTAGGTGACATCAGCCCCAGTACCCCCATTATCTAGGAGAGGAAAGTGGCTGTTAAATTAGTGAGCACATCCATAGAGCCCCATTTTATATCCCAATTCAGAAGATGACATGAACATCTGCTTTCACTTCAAGACATTAATTTTCAATTATTGGAGAAAAACAAAATTAGTCCTGACAAATTGCTGGTGAATACAGGCTCTTGTCTGGTGGTTCATAGCAATAACTTCAGGGGCCCACAATTAGTGTCCTAGGATGGACTTTCTGATGGATTCCTGTCATCTGCAGTCCAACGTGGCTGCAGCTCCTCAAAGTGGCACTGGGTCAGGCAGACAGCAGTGAGGCAACGCTCCCACAAGCCTCTGCTGTCAGGTACCTGCCTCTCTAGTGACCAGGTTAGGGAACTGAGGAATTAGGAAGACATGGATGGTGAGTTGGAAGAAACAGAAAACAACACTTTGGAAACCCATGCCAAAGGCTCTTCCCTTTCAGAAGGAAGGTTTGGCACACTTAGGCAAGGATGCAGACCCTTCCAAGTCCACCTGGTTCAGAAGACGCATGCTGGTAACACCTCAAGAGAACACCTCAGGGACTGGAGAGATGGCCTAGCGGTTAAGAGCGCCGACCGCTCTTACAGAGGACCGGGGTTCGATCCCCAGCACCCACATGGCGGCGAGAACCGTCTGAAACTCCAATTCCAGGAGAACTCCAGTTCCAGGGGAATTCGACACCCTCTTCTGACCTCCACGGCATTGCACGACATGGGTGCACAAACTTGCATAGACAGTACATTCATACACATACAGAAATAAATAAAATTAATTAAAAAAAAAAAGTTTAAAAAAAGAGAACACCTCAGAATTCTCTATGCCCTTTGCAGTGGTGGAGAGAGTGCATGACTCTTGTATTGAGACCCCTCTACCCTGACACAATGTTACCCAAACTCAACAGCCTCAGCCTCTGACATAGAAATGCTTAGATACGGCCAGGCATGGTGGTGCACACCTTTAATCCTAGCACTTGGGAGGCAGAGGCAGGCGGATCTCTGTGAGTTCAAGGCCAGCCTGGTCTACAGAGTGAGTTCCAGAAGTGGGTACAGGGAGAACCTGTCTCGAAGACAAAAAAAAAAAAAAAAAAAGAAATGCTTAGATACTTAGTAACAAGAAATAACCAGGAGTCATGGCAAACCCCAGAATTCCAGTACATAGAAGGCTAAAGCAAGGAGATGTGAGTTCCAAGCCAATCTGGGCTACACAGAAAGAGTCTGCCTTTAAAAACAACAAAAACTTGCCAGAATCCCATCAACCCAGAAATCAAGCTCAGCTTCAGTCTTGGAACAAAATGAAAAAGAAAGAAAACCCTGAATTTGTCAACTTCAATGACCCCCAAATCCAAAGAACAACCCACTCCGTAAGAGATTATCAGCACTTTAATCTTGTTGGCTTTTTTAATGTACCTTGGCTGTTATAGTTACTGTATCAATAAGAATCCACTGCATGTGAACGAGTAGTGGAATTTCAAGATAATGATGAGCCAGTCTTTGAATGTGAGTTGTCACAAATGAAACCGGATTGTTTGCCTTGCTAACATGCTCAAACTCTGGGGTTGAGGTTAGAGGGGGCACAGAGAGGGGAGGTAACCATGGAGAGAGGCAGGTTAAAAAAGAAAGAAAACACAACAACAACAACAAAGGAAAATTATATCTTTAAGAAAAGAATGAAAAACATTGCTACTTCCAAAGTCAACTCAGTAACTGAGCGGCCGACATTGTGTAATTGACTTTGCAAGTAGAACAACAGGAATGTAACAAAGAAAATGTCAGTGTTTTCACAGCGCTAATCTATAACGCAGGGAGGCCCTCCCGCTGTCAGCCAGGGCTGACAATACAATAGCTTTCAGAAGGATATTACCATCATGCTTTTATTCCTGACATCAATCAAGACAAAGAGAATCCTTTTCATGAGACATTAAAAATCAAACCTTTGTACAGAAGATAGGTAAAACAGCATTCTCCTTAAAGACAGCCACGAGGAGCAATCAGCTAATTGGCACTCCTTGAAAGCAGTGAAGTATTTTTATTTACTGAGTGTACAACCTCAATCGTTGGCTGCCACAGATCCTGGCAGGTAAGCTAGAAATCCAAAGTTTCTATCCTCATTTCTCCCAGTCACTTCACCCTTCCTGGAGGCCACAGCAGGCTTAGAAGGCCAACAGCGAGTGTCAAAAAACTTCAAGCAAAATATAACCAATTCAGGCTTTGTTAGGCCATTTAGGATGTATAGATACTCTGATTGAGGATTCCATGCAGGGAATGCCCTTGCAAGCTGACAGGCATTTGTAGAAACTGTCAAATTTGCCAACAAACACACATGGGGATTTTCCCAGCTACCCATAGTAATGGGCACCCACATCATCTCCAGGGTACTTGCTACTGTAAGTACACTAGACCCACGATTCTGAAGGAATCCTGATACATGGCAAATGTTTTGAAGACATGAAAGTGAGGCCAAGGGCAAAGCTTGTTTCAGCCTGGGTCCATGAAGGGCAAGTCCCTAAACCCACCCACCCACCTTGGCAAAAGAATCAGTCCATCAGGAAACCTGGCCATTTTCTGTTTGATGACTTCCAAGCAGTTTTAAAGCCTACTTATCAGCAGTTGGTCACACACACACACACACACACACACACACACACACACACACACACGCACACACCCCTGCAGGTCCAAGAGCAGCAAGTGAGCAGGGCTAATGTTCATGAGAGCTTATTAGCTACATCCTTCCCAAAAATAACCCATCCAGACACCATCCTCCCAAAGGCACAAGAGGATGATCTTGATCTTGACCCCCTAAAGGGTGCACACATATCCAGGGCTTGCCAGAGCCACTGATCTAGGTGGCTCCAGATCCCAAACCATTATGATGGAGTAGGGGGAGGGGTAGGTCCTCTGAACCCCAAAAGCCCAAGGTGATTCTTGACTGGCACCTCTGGCAACTAACAGACCATTTACCAAAAGTATTCGCTGATGAGTCTAATCACTCAGAGACAGATGTTATTCTAGAAGCACCTCCAGAAGAAGAGTTTTCACTTTTCAGACATAAGTGGATACCTTTGTTTCTCCCTAACCAGTATTTGAACAACAGATGCCCCTTCCTTTTATTGCATGATAGACAGAAAATTTATAAGAAGTCATCTTAATTCTATTTGAAGATTCATTCTCCCACACACCACCACCTAAATCAGCCTTCCTGGGAGCCAAGCAGCAGTCTGCACCACAGCCTCAGTGGTGGGCTCCTTTCGTTTACACATCCAAATGAACAGTTAAGAGAAATCAATGCATCTAATTGCCAGACTATTAAATCCGACATCAGGGGAAGAATTCCACAGCCACCAGCTTAAGAGTTGGCTACCGATATAGCAATTATTGCAACTTTCTATTAGACTGAACCAGAGCCCCAGTCTTCTGGTCTCCAGCTAGGAAGGCTGTACTAAGATGCCGTGCTCCAGTTTCCTCCTCATGTGGTCCCCCTCCTCCTCAGTCAACATGCCACAACATTGCCAGGGCTGGCTGGTTCTACAGAATTACTTTACCACTGCAAAGTCACCGAGCGGCATTCTACACCTTCCATTATTAAAGCACACTAGGCACCTCATGGTTAAACGTTTAGCAGGATTTTCCTGCCGGAGGCACATAGTTATCTTATTTTATTGCTTATTAAGTTTTTGCAAGGAAACAGGTGTAAGAATCTAAACAGCAATTACTAGACATAAAGGATATTTTCTAGAATGAAAGAAGCCTTTCTGATGCTGGGAATCAGTAACTTAATTGGGGCGGGGGACTGTGTTAAATGTTAGGATTGAATGTCATCTACTCAATCCACATGGAAAGCTAAGGAATCTACAAAGGATTTGTTTCGCCCTTCCTACAAAATCATGTACATTTAGCCAAACAAACCTCAATGATTTACACTTGTATGTGGTCTCTGCTGAATCAAGAAACCTGTAACCTCAGAATGCCTCTGTTTATTACATCTCAATTATTTCCATGGAAACACGCACAATGGTGAACTACACTGTTCCCAAGTCCCTAGACCACCAAATTCATAAGATGGATTTTGGAGGAGTTCAGGCTGGCAAGAAGATGAAGAAAGAAAGGGAAGTGCAGAGAAGCCACTGGGGGTACTTTTGGATGTCAGGTGGGGGTGCACGGACACACCCCAAGAACTAATTAATATTAAGAACTGTAATTAATAGACAGTTGCTAAAATGGGGAAATTTGACAGTAGTACAAATTATTCAAAAGTTTTTAACTGTGACTAGGAAAAAGATGCATTCATTTTCCATAGAAATGAAGAGGCTGTCTCGAAAAGCCTAAGGAGGACAGACTCCTTAACACTGACTAACAGAACTGTTGGTGACCATTACCAAACCACCTGATATCATCAGCCAAAATAACATCAGCGAATGAGCGGACAACAGCCCAGGGAATGAGGCCAAAATTATCAAAGGGAACAAATCGTTGCAACTGCCACACCACCAGGACACACACACACTAAAAAAGGAAAATCAGTCAGAAAATGCGACTTTTATAACATTCATGGATTTGTTGGGTTTGGGGGATTGGGTTTGTTTTTTTGTTGTTTTTTTTTTTTAACAAAATCACAAGTCTTTTGAAAAACAGTTGAGACTGTTCACTCCCTGCCCTCCTGCCACAGCCCCTGCTTCCCCATTTGCTGGATGCTGTCCCTGTTGAGCTGAGCTTTCCAAAGAAGGACAAACATCCCGAGGGAACAAGTGACCAACTCCAGAGGGTGGTTGTGTCTAGAGTGGGAAGTGACCCCTGAGGCCTGTTTGATTTTCAAAGCAGCAATACCATGCTTTCAAATCACACTTTCTGAGCATCCATTCAAAACTGTTACATTTCTGTCTTTCCTTCCTGCTATGGGCTTTCATATTTCCGAGATCAATTACAAATTACGGTCAAGCGACTTTCACCGCAGAGTACACCAGACTGGGAAAGTCCACAAAGCCTCTACATCAGCCCTGACACACAGCAGTAGAGTTAAAGTAAAATAAAATACAATGTAAAAGGCACTGCTGTTCCTTAAGAAGCACCTTCAAGCATCTTTAAAGGTGAAGACCTTGTCGTTTCAAACCCTTGGTGTGGAGCAGTCCACAGAGAAGTACTGGCTCTGGATTACTGCTTGAGAAGAGGGGGGGCGATTCTTGAAAAGCAATAAATCTTTCACCTATTGTAACTCTTACCTAGTCAAATTATCTTCTCTCTTTAATTCCTCTCTTGGTAAATGGCCACAATCTCCACCTTATTCACTCCAGTAAAGGGGTTGGGGGGGGAGGCAAAGTGCTGAGAGGCCAGGGCTGGGGCAGCTTTGGAAAAGGCCAGGAGGCCTGGAGAGCAACCAGACAGGGGAGTCTCCACCGATGGAAATGCAGCTCCTGCTTGATGTTCCCAGAACTCGTCCAAATCCCTTCACTGGCCTGCCTCCCATTTAGCTGTCTCTGCCCACCACATTACTTGAACTGTTTGCTACATATATATGTATACATTTAGAGACACTCATTAAAAATCATTTCAAGGCTCATTTCATGAAAGGCTGAGAGGCTCAGTTCTGTGGTGTGAGATACATAGAGCGGTTTTAGAATTCGGTCCAGGCAATTCTGGAACACCCACCCATCTGTTTGCTGCGATCTTCCCTTCCTTTCCTTTCTATGACCTGCCTTCTAAAAAAGGTTTGGAGACACAGACCAAATTAAAGATAGGCAAGCTTTGCATCCTAATGCACACACAAAAAATCTGCTTCTGTCCATGAGTTTACATCAAAATCAAGTGCCTCGGTTAGATAAAACTAACGTTCCAACCAAAATTCCAAATGTTTTCTTCTGGGCTGCCTTAAGTGGCTCCAGAAGGAATGAGTAGTTCGCCAAAGAAAGAGGAAAGAAATCAAAGACCATTTCAAGCTCCAGAACTCTTGTACTCAGGTCTCTCTTCCCTTTTCTCTTCTGGAGACCTCTCTTCTAGATTCCTTGTCCCACAATCAGGACACTCTGGAACCCCCAGTTCTGTCGGGCTTGTCAGGCTGCTCCAGACCGAGAGTCCGGATGGGGTGCAGAGCAAGAGCAACTTCTCTCAAGGAAAAAAAGAGAAGGCGTTTGGAGTGAAGACCACAGGGTCTCTGTGGAGCCAGGTGCCCCAGACTCTCCGGGGACTTCGGAAGGAGGGCCAGGGCGAGGGTCTCAAAACCCACGTGGTGCAGATTCAAACAGCCATTCCAACCTGGAGCAAGGCTGGCAGGAAGGGAGCCGGCCCCATCGCCTTCCCGCGCAGGCCTCCAGGAAATGAACTTTTCAGAGCAGAACTGGGCTGCGGCCAGAGGTCATCAGGAGAGCTGGACGAAGACTAGGGCCTCGGGACTTGAGGCTCCAGAAGGGCTCTCATCCTATTCCTCCGTCATCTATCCCCCAGTGCGCCCAGTCAGAGGGGCTGAAACAAGTACAAAACAGCAGGCCAGGCCTGCAGAAGCTAGCCTGCAGGAGGAAAGGGCCAGGGAGGGGCCGGGCCCCCAGCTCCAGCGCAGCCTCTCCCCAGTGCATTTGTTCTCCAGGGGCTCCTTCGAATGGGGGGCCCCTCTCGGTGGAACTAGAAAGCGAAGAGGATGTGTATACTTGGGTGTCTATAGTTCCTCACAACCGTGAGCACCCTAGGGACTCGGTACGGAAGCCAGCTCGGGGGCCCGCGGCGCGGTTGCCCGGGTCGGATACCGGACGCCCGACTCCGAGGGGCGCTCACCGCGGCCGCGGCTCTCCCCTGGGGACCAGCGTCCCGCCGGCGCGGCACAGACAATGAACTCCTGGCGAGGCTCCCTGCCCAGCTGGCTCGGTGGAGCCGGCAGGAAGTGCGGGGGCCCGGGCCGGGAGCACGGCCTGAGCCCAGAGCTGGGAGGGGGCGCCGGCGGCCGCGGCCAGGACGCGCGCGCAGGCAGCAGCCGCTCTGCCCGCGTCCCCGAGCGCCACGGAGGGCAGCGGAGCAAGCTGGCGAGGCCCGGGGCCAAGCGAGGCGCCTCGGGCTGCCGGCCTCCCGGGCGTCCGCGCTCGCCGCTTCTTTCTTCCTCCCGCCGCCGCCGAGATTCGCAATCCCCGCCAAGTCGGCCCGCACCCCTTGATTGGCCACCCGGGCCTGGGGCCGGCGCGCGGGGCGCCGCGAGGGCCCCTTGCCGGAGCCCCCCGCCTGGGTCCCCCGCGATCGCCGGCGCCGGGCCCCGAGCCGGTCACCGGGCAGGGTGGCGGCGTCGTGCCCTGCCGCCCGCGCCGCCCGCTCGCGGCCTCCGCCTCCGCCTCCGCCTCCCCCTCCGCCTCCGCCTCCTCGCGCTCGCTCGCGCGGTCCCCGGCCACCCGCCCGCCTGCCGGTCCCTCCTCCCTCGCTCGCTCCCTCCCTCCTCGCTCGCTCGCTCGCTCGCGCCTCCGCCGGGCCTCGCTCGCTCACCTTTCACCGAGCGCGGCTTCGCCTGCTTCCGCCTGGACATGTCCGGGGCTCCGGGCGCTCCGTCGCCGTCCGCCGCCGGCTCCCCGCGCCGCCCCCCGCCGCTCCGGGCAGCCCTTCTCCCCCTTCTCCTCCGCCTGCCTCTCGGAAACTTTGTTTTATGCAGCCGGGTCGGCGGTCGTGCGGAGCGGACCGCAGGTCCGGGGCGGCCTCCCTGGGGGGACAGTCCGGACCAGCCGAGGCCGCTCGGGGGCGGGGGAGGCCCGGGGGGCGCGCCGGGGCCCTGCCTGTTGCAATGCGGCAGCCGGGGTCTCCGGGTCCCAGCGGCGCGGGGAGTCCGGAGGCCACTCGGCCGAGCCGAGTTATGCAAAAAAAAAAAAAAAAGCCGCCCCCCTCCTCCTCCCACCCCCCGCCGGCCCCCGGCCCCTGCGGCCCCCTCCCTCCCCCACCCCACCGCCACCCTCGCCCTCCTCCTCCTTCTCCTCCTCCTCCGCCCCTTGCCGGATTTTTGTGCAAAGTTTGCAGGCGTCCGGCCACGCAGCCCGGTGCGGAGCTCACAATGAACCCATCTGAGGAGGGGGAACGGGGCTGGAGTCGGAGGGTCTCAGGGGGCGAGGAGACCGGAGGCGGTCCGGAGCACAGGAGCTCAGTGCCCCCCGGAAAAAAAAAAAAAAAGAGAGAGAGAGCGAGCCTTCAAATTATTCCCTGCCGCACACACAAAAAATAATAATAAATATTAATGGCTCAAAAATGCCCAGCCGCCTGGTTTGCCGATTATGATGGATAGACGGGTGGGGGTCCCTCAACTCAGCCTTCTTGGAGTGGGGGGGCTCAAAACGGCCCCAGTGTCTCGGAAGCCGCGGCTCCGGGCCCCTGGCTCACGCCCCCTTCTCTGGCTCGCGGCTCAGTCTGGAGCCGGCCCCGGAGGAGCGAGGGGCGCGCGGGGGCGCTCAGGCGGCGGCGGGCAGGGGCGCCGGTGCCCCGGGCATCGCTCAGCCTGTGCACCGGTCTGCCGCTGCCTGCCCTCGGGCTGCGGTGCTCAGCGCGCGACACGCAGCGGATCCCCGAGCCGGTGCCAAGTCTCCGGCCCCGCTAGCTGCCTCCATGGACCAAGGGCTCGGAGAGGGGGGAGGCGACGGCCGCGGTGGCGGAGGAGGAGGAGGACAAGCAGGCGGCGGCGGCGGCCGGGCTCCCGTCCTCCCGGGCAGCGGCGGCGGCGGCTGCGCCCCGGCTCCTCCGCGCTCCAGCCGGCGCCGGCCCGCCCGCCAGCCTCCCTCGAGCTCCTGTCTTCTTTGTGGTCGCTGGCTCTCCTCCTCCCGATCCGGCTGCTGGGGCTGCACTGCAGAGACACATAATAAAGCCAGGCTTGGCTGGAAATGTAGCCGGGTCCCAGCAGGAGGATGTGAGGAGCGGAGTCCCGGCGGGGGAGCGCTCTGATCCCGTGGGGCGCCCCGCACTGCTCCGGCTCGGATCAGACAGAGAGAGGGCCAACAGCACCGAGCGATGGACAGCGCTGGAAATACAGCTCTGGCCGCCCGCAAAACCCGGACCGCGGCGGCGGCAGCAGGCACGGCGCGGGCGCGGGCACCGCACCGGCACGCGGGGCCGGGGCTCGGGCGCTGGCTGCCTCCGACGGGAAGAGGGAACAGTTAAAGGGCCCACGCGGGCTGACAGGCTCGCGGGATGCCTTTAGCATCACAAACTGCAAAAAGTGAGAGTGGGGGAGCAAATCGAGGTGAGGCGCCTCAGCATCGCCACCCCGGTGACTTATGCCCCACGCGCAAGAAAGATCCCAGGACCTGGCTTTTCTCGCTGGGTTGGGTTTTGCCAGTAAGTGGGTGCTCCAAGACCGACCCTGTCGCACACCTAAGAGTGACTTCCACCACTAACCTACACCATTTGTATCGCGCACTTCCCGGCTACAGCTATACTTGGCACACGCTACCCCCAAATACTGCAGTGGCACCCCTGCCCTTCGGCAGTTGACAGAAGGAAACCAGCACCTACTTTTCCCAAAGTTTTGCCCCAGCCACCAGGGGGCGCGCCTCACGTCCCTGCAGCTCTTGAACCAGCTAAGACTGGGATCTCTAAACAGGCCCTGGGAGTAGTGTTCCCAAGCGGCTCCCCGGAACTGCTCGTTTGGGGCTCCCACAGCTGCAGCGGCCAGGTCAGGGGCCCCCAACAGCGGCCCCCTCCTGGCAAGTGGCGCCACCTTAAGCCGGCGCGCCCCGGAATCCAGAGAGCAGAGCCGGTGCGTGGCGCGGCGCTGAGGGTTATCAATCTCGTGGATCGATAAGTTGCCACTTGGAGAGGGGAGGGCTGTGTCCCCTCGGAGACGAGTTACCCAGGGCAACCTTTCACGGAAAAAAACCCGCTGCCCGCGGAGAGCAGCGCCGGGCCCAGCCCAGCAGCGGCGCCCGCCCCAAGCAGGGTGCCTGCGCCCCGCCGTTCCCCAGCCGGGACCGCCCCCCCACCCCACCCCCGGCTCGCTTCGCGGTCCTGCGGGGCCTTTTTCGACAACCCCGTGCTGGGCTGATTGCCGAGGTAGATGCCACCCCCGCAACCCTGCGGCTTGGGAGCGTGGGGCTAGCGGCTGCAGAGAAAGGCCTGAGGCAGGGAGGCGGTGCGTGCGCGCCCAAGGCCATCTCCGGGGTACACTCGGGTGACCTGTGCTATGCGTCGCCAGGACAAACGTTCTGACTGAGGAAGACAGAGTGCGAGGCTCCCTGGAGAGGAGAGGACCAGGCCAGGGCCATCCCCTAACTAGGACCTGGGCCCTGAGGGCCACCCCGACTCCGGGTTAGGACTGCCTCCCCGACACCCCTCGTCTCCTTCCCAGCTCCTGCCTCTGCGTGTGCAACATCCCGGGCTTCCCGGAGGGCCTGAAAGCCGCCTCCCGCAGCCCAGGGATGTCCAGCCTTAGACTAAGAAGGGGTGCCAGGGGCCAGGACAGAGGCCGCGAGGCGCCTGGGAAGGCGCCAAGAAGGAGGGGCCGAACCCGCCGCTCCCCCACCCCTGCCGGCGCCTGGGATCGAGGCCCACGGAGAGAGGCTGACAGGCGGCAGATGGCACACGCTGGGGGAGGGGGCGGCCGGCCTCGGCTCGGGGTGCCCCCGCCACCGGCCGCCGCTCCTGGGGGAGGGGGAGGGACCAGCCCCAGTCCGGCAGCTCGGGCTCTCTAGGGTACTGAGACTGCGGACTGTGCCCAGCCGGGAGCCGGGAGGGACAGGGGCCAGACAAAAGAGCGTGGCCGGGAAGGGGTGCGATGAGCTGGAGGAGGGCGTCGACACCGGCGTGGACTGGTGATTGGAGACCCGGCTCCCGTGCTCTTTGCACCCTCGGGGAACTGCGGGAGCTCGGAGGTGGGAGGAACAGGATGAAGGGGGAGGAGGCGACGGCCGGCCCCTAGCTAATCTTTCAGGAGGAGGGTCCCGGAGCACATCACAAAGTTCCTTGGACCTCTTCCCGCGGTCGCAGCCACACACGCTTCGGTCTCCTCGCTCCTCCCTGCCCCCTCCGGTGCGGCTGCGGCTGTCTCTCCGCTCCGCCGCAGTCAGGGTGCGCAGGGAGGCTCGACCTCGTCCCACCGAGGCGGCTGCTTCCTCCGGAGCTGGCTTCATTTTTAACTTCTTCCAGAAAAATGTTGTTTTAAGGAAAATCTCAGAGCAGCAAAAAAGCCATTAGTGCCCCCCCGCCCCCAATCTTCGACCCTGCTGGGCTCCCATTCCAGGAATCTCAAGGGACACCTAGTGACGCGGCGCCCTGCTTCTCACCAGCCTTGTGACTTTGGGCCAGAAAGAACGTTTTCAGGTGATGTTTTATATTCCTCCTGCCTGCTTCTTCAGGGAATGCCAGCCCTGGAGAAACAGGGCCTTTCTGGCCCTCAGCTTATCTGTTCCAAGGAGTGGCTGGGAAAACCCACCGCGAAAGATGGCCCTGCGAATGAGGGAGACCTTGCTGGCAACTGGGCTCTTCATTCAAAGCCCATCCATCCTGGGATGGCGGCTCGGGAGAACTCCTGTTAAGGCACCCCCTGCCATTCCAGCTGGCTGCTCCTTAAGGATGACTGGACATCCCAGAGGAAGCTACTTCCAGCTCCCAAACATAAGCAGGCTCCTTCCAGAACCATTTGCACAGACAGGGTCTGGGAGACAACAAAGACCAAGTAGAACCAGAAAGGCAAAACCCAAAGGAGGGTTCTTTTTGTGACCTCTGAACTCTTCAAGACTTCCCAGGGTGTTTCAAGAGATGTCTCTGTGCAGGCCAAGTGGCCTTGGGAGGCAGAAACAACACAAGAGAGAGACTGTCTCAGAAGGCCAGAAGGTGCTTTTGTTACAGTAAGCCACCTTCTCCCACCCACACACCCCCAAACACTAGAAGACCCGTGGGACTGTTCATTTAAATAACGATGCAGTCAGAATTAGAGAGTTACTTACTGGTTATTTCTAGGAAATCTCACGCTGTTCTGGAAAGAACTGGGATCTTCCTGTGAGGGTCAGTAATCTAGAGTGAAGATCACAAGTTCACTTTCTCCATTGTTTACTCAATATTAACTTGATCCTGTGTCTACACAAGAGCAGCAGCCCTTCCTTGTGGGCACAGGCTCTTAAGGGAGACAAAGGGAAGGCTAACTTAAATAAATGACCACACCAATAATTATTAAATTATACTTTTGAACAGTAATGAGAAAGAAATATAGCATAAGTGATGCCAACAAAACAAGGGTCATAGTGATGGTCTGTCTGTGAGCCTGAAGGACGGAATCAATGAAGAGGGCAGAGAACAGTATGTGCAAAGGGCCTGCAGTGAGAAGGTGCTGGGTGGTTCTAAGGGGGGAGTTGGCACAGCTCAGTCAAAGGACCAAAGGAGATGATCAGAGGTAGGCTTGAGAGTCAAGTTAATCAACTTTCCATTCCAGCCTCCCTCATCTCACAGGAGAACTTTAAACAAGACTTTCTTGCCTCCATTTTCTCCTCTGAAAAATGGGAATGCAGATGGTGGGCATCTCACAGCCTTGTCTTGAGGATACTGTGTTACTACGTGCTGCCTGTCTACCCTAGAGACTCCACAAGGCATCTGTTCCCAGGCCTCTACTGCCTTTCCAGCCTCTTACCTTCACCATAGAAATCCCAGTCACATAGAGCCAGGCCTGATGGCACATGCCTTTAATCCCAGAAATCCGGAGGCAGAGGCAGGCGGATCTCTATGAGTTCAAGGCCAGCCTGGTCTACAGAGTGAGCTCCAGGCCAGCTGGGACTAAAGGGAGATCCTGTCCCCCAAAAAATAAAAGAAATCCCAGTCACATCTCCATAAATTCCTCCCTTGCCCTGGTAAGCTTTTCCTCTTTTGATGTGTGCCCCTACCCCACCCTAGACAGGCAGGCTTGCTCCTGCCTTCTAGAAGTTTCCAGCTTCTCTGGGTATATCAGGAAGGCTTTGTGCTTTGTGGGTGGGTAAGTGGTGAGGGTGGAACTTGGTCCTCAAGTATACAAAGCACGTGTTCTGCCAAGAAGCAGCCCACAGCCCAGCCTCAGCCCCATGGGTCTTGTATTTCAATGATCAGGGATTGTCTGTCTGTGGAATCCAAGTTCGCCTGGGTCCTCTGGCTCTGGAGACACTAAGGGATCCATGGTCAGGCCCTCTAGCTAAATCTCTCAGCAGCCTTTTAAAGTCCTCTCCAGCATGCAGCACAGAGCTACCCTCCCAGAGACTTCCCGATGAGGTTTCTGAGAACTCGGAAGACTTAGGAGCAAGATGGAAGAACTCAGCTTTCTCTGCTTCTACTTCCCAGCCTGCAATTTGAGGGAGGGAAATCCCTGCAGATGCTTCTGAAATTCCCCAGAGATCTCCATTGTCCCCCTGACCACAACTCAAAGAGGCCAGCAGCGGGCCCAGACATCTGCCTCCCTGGGGCTGTAGGAGCCTGGTGCCAAAAACAATAAGTGGGGTGTGAGAACCTCCTTGTCTTCTCCAGTTTCTGCTCAGCTGGGAGAGTCATTTCTATTTTATCATCATTATTATAATTATTTAGTTCTTCAAACATCAGCAGTCTTTGCAGGGAACACCCACACAGCAGCAAAGGAACCAACTTGGCGGGAGGGTCCCGATGGACTCCCGCCCTCAGAAAGCTTGCAACTGCTGGCCCTGCCTGGAGCCTCCGCCAGATCCCCTCCAGCCACCCGGTGTGCAGTACTGAAGCCTTCAAGGCAAGCTCACTTGCTGCTTTGTTCTCTCAAAATGCCTCTTGTATAGTGTCTGGGGTTAGCTTTATATTTCTTTGGGTTTTTCTTTTAATATAAAATAATATTCAGCCAAGTGTGGTAACATACATCTTTAATACCAGCACTCAAGAGGCAGAGGCAGGTGGATCTCTGTGAAATCAAGCCCAGCCTTGTCTACATAGCAAGTTCCAGTCCAGCTGGGGCTACAGAGAGACCCTGTCTCAAAAACACCAAATAAATAAATAAATAAATTTTAATGTAGCATAATGAATGTGGTACCAAATTTTAAAAGCTTTAGCTAGGAAGACTTGGATAAAATACACTATACTGACCTCCGCGGCATTGCACGACACGGGTGCACAAACTTGCATGCAGACAGTACATTTATACACATACAAAAATAAATAAAATAAAATAAAAATACACTATACAGACTCCAGGTCTTGACCAGAACTGGTCACAAGCCCATTGATCATCAGTTTGATTGATCATCATCAATCAAACATCAACTGAGCTAATTAGCAAACTAGATAGCAAAAAGTGATACATTTAGAAATAAATCTTCACTGGCAAATGTGGTCTTCCCCACCTTACATGAACAGATGAGACTGAGATAATTTTGTACCCCTGAGAATGCCCCTTGCGTGCGCGCGCGCGCGCACACACACACACACACACACACACACAGGCTTCAACCCCTAAGGGGTCCTGAATCTAGCCATGAATAGCAGTTCTGAGTGCATGGTGCCTATGAAAGATCCAGAATCCATCCTAAGAATGGAACAGGGCCTGTCACACTGGGTGTGGTCAGATGTCATGAAAAGATAGAGCTGGAACTTCATTGAGCTGTCAAAGCTGTTAAAAGACCTCCATACAGTTGTCCTGCTTTGCTACTGACAGTTCATGTGATAAGGATCAGTGTGTATGCTGTTTGATCTGAGACTTACTTGCCTTCACTGTCACCTGCCATAGAGGCAATGGGACAGTAGCAAACCCTCACCTATTTCTAGCCTCTGTTGTGACCACTGCTATCTGAATCTACTAAAAAGAATCATGCTAGCTTAAATCATTTAGGGGGGAAAGGATGTTTGGGTTTTTTTCCTTGTGTGCATATCCCTCCCCTACCCATTCCCATTGTCCTAGAAGGAGCTCTTCAGTAAATAAGGTGCAGAAAATACCAGGAGACTTCAGAACACCAGCTTGTGTGATCCCTGCACCAGCTGAGCACACAGGAGGCCACTGGACAGAAGAAGAGAATGGGCCTATTGGGGCTCCCCATTACATCCCAATGCCTTGCAGGTTCTCAAAATATAGTGATGTCACCCTAACAAAACCCATCAATCCAAGGGGACATATATAGAGAGGTGACCAAACATGTCACTGTACATTCTGCCATTTTCTCAGGAAGGCTTTCTGGTGGGAACAGAAGCCAATGGGTAGAAAGCTTTGCCTGCCCAACTAGACCAAAATCTCCTTGTGGCAGTGCCCCAGATTTTGGTGTGTACCCCAACAGATCATGTTGTCCACTTTCTGTCCATGCACCTCAAATATGAGATAAACAGAATTGCATCAATAGCACAGGTGCTTGTGGGCAATAAGGAGGGAACCACTGCACCCTGACAAGTCCCCGACCCCTAGAACATGTCCAGCACTAACACTCCACACACAAGAAGTCCTGTTTGGATGATGGTCCAGCTTCAGTAATGGGCATGGCTGAGACAGTGCTGCAGGCTGAGTGGGATCACAAGGAAGAAAGTTTATTTTCAAGGAACCAACTAAGGATAGAGAAAAGAGGAACAGGACAACTCCCCTGGGAGGAGCCTTGAGATAAGCCACCTGCTTTTGTCTGGATTCATTAGCTGGGTCCTTCCTATTATACGAGCTTAGTAAGTATTAGCTACTACTTGCATTTTTTTTTTTTAATTTCTGTATGTGTATGAATGTACTGTCTACATGCAAATTTGTGCACCCGTGTCATGCAATGCCACAGAGTTCAGAAGAGGGTGTCGGATTCCCCTGGAACTGGAGTTCTTCTGGAATTGGAGTTTCAGACGGTTCTCGGCCGCCATGTGGGTGCTGGGGATCGAACCCGGGTCCTCTGTAAGAGCGGTCGGTGCTCTTAACCGCTAGGCTGTCTCTCCAGCCCCTACTGCTTGCATTTATAAGTACTGCACAATCACCTAAGTTTAACTTCCCTCGGTGGCCCTTATCTGCCTCGGTCTCCCCATTTGCAAACTCCCTCATGTTCTCTGAACACAAAAGCAGTTCTATTCCCACCTCATGGCCCAAAAGGCACCAGGCCAGAGTTCAGAGCCAGAGGGAGTAGAGGAAATTCAGGCAAAAGGCCACTAAAGGGAGGTTATGGGGCTTGGGCCCCAGTGGGATGGAGCGCAGGGGCGGGGCCCAGGCCCCAGTGGACTGGCCTGGTGCACATTTCCCAGGGCCTGCTGCTGCCTCCTCTGAGCTGCTGGGCCCCATCCTGGTCATGCACATTGGGACATGCCAGGGCCCGGCTTCCCAGGGGCTGGAGGGAGCTCCCGCAGGGGACTTCAAAAGCCCAAATGCCTTTCAGAAAGGAACTAAAACTTTCTGCTTAACCAAAGCCTCCACAGGAGAAGAACAGGCCTGGCCCTTTTCTTTTTAAGTCTCTTTATTTTCCAGCCGGCTGGCCTGGTCATTCTCTTTTTTTCCTATTATAAACGGTCCCAGCTGCAACACACAGGGAAGAAAAAAAAAAAACACATCTCCCAGGCCTGGGTAGGGGCCGGTAGCAGCCTCAGCGCCTGGCTGGCCTCCTGGGGCAGACAAAGGCAGCTCTGGCCTCCCGCACCCACTGGGAGAGGCCCTGCCTGGAGACCCACCCAAAGCTAGAGCCCCAGCAGGAGAAGGGGAGGATTCTGGACGGTTCAGCCAGTGTTTCGAATCTTCCTGACCCTGGGAGCCAACAAGTTGGGGCAGAAAATGAAGGACCCACTTACGAGGCTCACATACTCTGGGGTTTTGACCTGGAATGGTCCTACTAGATGATCCAGTTTGGACTGAAAAGATAGGGAAAGCCCACCTGGGGAGCAGTTGCCCAAGGGCAAAACTGACCTTGCAAGCTAAGCATTGCAAGTCCAACACCAGGTAACAAAGAAAGGGTGGGGGAGCCCACAAGGGAGCCTAGCAACTTCCGCTGTGGGAACAGTGGAGTGTCATTTCTTCTGTAGCTGCCCTGCCTCCCAGCAAGTAATTTCATTTCTCTGGCCCTCTCAGTTCCCTCGTCTGTGAAAATAAGGCTCATGAGTGGTAAAGCTCTTAAAATAGTGCTCACTGAGACTGGAGAGATGGCTCAGCAGTTAAAAGCACTGGCGGCTCTTCCAGAGGACCTGGGTTCTGTTCCCATCGCCCCTATGGTGGCTACCAACCAACCATTTGTAACTCCGGTTCCGGGAGATCTGACCCCCTCTTCTGACCTCCATGCACATTGTGCAGAGATGTGCAAGCAAAGAACTCATACACATAAAATAAAAATAAAGTTGAAGAGCCGAGTGTGGTTGCTCATGCCTTTAATCCAAGCACTTGTGAAAAAGAGGCAGGCAGATCTTTGTGAGTTCAAGGCCATCCTGGTCTACACAGAGAGTTCCAGGCCAGCTGGGGCTACAGGAAGACCCTGTCTCAAAAAAGCCAAAAATAAAGTAAGTAAATAAATAAATAAAATTTGAAATTTTCTTAAAAATTGCCTCTTACTGTCTGTAAATGCAAGGACTTGTTTTCTTCACCCAGTGAAGGATTATTTGTGACTTCCCCCAGGGTCTGTGTTATGACAGGCACTGGGCCAGATACTAGTGACACAGCTGGGCCACAGAGTCATCCCTAGCCAGGTGGAGCTTAGGGTAGAGTAAGCTAACAGATACATTGGGCCTGACCGATGGCACAAGTAGAGCAAGGGTCCAGGGTCAGGCAGGCCAGAGGGCTGCATCAGGGAGGTGAAGAAGATCTAGGGGAGACCCCTAGACTGCTTGGGTTCATTTGCTTTTCTTTTTTTTTTTTTTTTTTTTTTTTTTTTGTCGGTTGAGGAATCATAAGATTTTAATCCCAACAGATAGATCTTGGTGAATCCACGATAGTATGATCTACATTTTAATTCCAGGTCATTCAGAATTATTGTAAAAGTCTGTCTCACAAAAAGAAAAAGAAATGTCTTTTTTTTTTTTTTTTTTTTAGTTTTTATGATGTCTTTGTGCATTTCATACATTTTTCCAATTCAGTTCAGGCTTATTCCCTTTCCCTCCCCCCCCCACCCCCACCCCATCCCAGATCATGCATTCTTGCCATAACTGTCCTGCATCTTTCTCTGTTTTTTTTTTCATTTTTAGCTATAAGTGATAATCCATGAGTACAAGCATCCTTCATGCAAAACCTATCTGCAGGCTGTTGTGCCCAAACACCTACAGCCCCACCATCCAGTGGGGGGTGACAGGTTGTTTGTTCAATCAAGTTGATCAAATGAGTGTCCAGACTACATTGCTGTAGTTTCACCATTCACCCCAATCGCAGCCCTTACATTCTACCACGCCCCCTCTTCCGCAGGTTGTTCCCTAGGCTTAGAAAAGGGGCACAGGTGGATGAGAGGTAAAACAGTCCACTCTCTCTGGAGCTGTTGACTTGGACTCTGGTCAATTCTGGCTGTTTCCTTTCATGGGCTGACAGTTTGTCCAGGAATAAGCTTTCGATCCTGGCCTGGCGCGTTATGGCGTCTCCCCTGCAACCCCCGCTTTTCTTTTTTAAAAATGTTGACAGCTAGTTTAAATATTTTTATTTGTCTTTAAGTGGGATTGAGTCCTAGTACTATAGTCAGCACCTCCCAAAATGGATTGGCCTGGTTCAGTCTCTGAAGCATCCAGATCCTCACCCTAATCCCAGGGAGTCGGAATTGTTTCCTGAGTTTCTGGATGCCCCTTGAGGTGTGCCTACCCCTCCTCCAGCCACCTCCTGGGTGTGGCCTATCAGCAGGGGCTGCCACAGTGCCAGTGGGCGCACTCTTCAGTGAGGGTGCCAGTCTGCCATCACAAGGCTGACACAACCCAAAACAACTTCTCACCCTCTGCCTCGAGGGTCCCCAGGACTTTTCAGAAGACATCCCTCCTGTATGAAGGGGGAAGGGGAACAGATCTCCATCCCTGGGCCTGGAAGAGGAGCAACTCCCTCTTTCTAGTCCTTTCTCCAAGTTTCCCACCTTACAGCCTATGTGACATATGTGCAGCAGAGAGCTCCCCCTGAAAGTTGCTGCCTCAAGCTATCATCCATCCATCATCTCCTTTACCTATGAGAAAAATGGGTTCACAGAGGCTATAGGAGTCACTGATCCCTGATCACAGAGCCCTTAAGGGAAAGAGTCAGGATTTTTTGTTTGTTTTGTTTTGTTTTTTGTTTTGTTTTATTACAGCCTCTCAAATATTCCAATCTGGCCTTAAACTCGCTACTCACTGCTATGTAACCAGAGATGACCTTGAGGTAATGATCCTCCTGCCCTTACTTTCTGAGTGTTGTGACTACAGTCACATACTACATGCCCAGTTTTTTTGTTTGTTTTGTTTTGTTGTTTGTTTGTTTGATATTCTTGAGACAGGGTCTCCCTTTAATCTCAGCTGGCCTGGAGTTCACTCTGTAGACCAGGCTGGTCTTGAACTCACAGAGATCTGCCTGCCTCTGCCTCCTCAGTTGTTTTTTTTTCCATGTGTGTATGAATGTACTGTCTGTATGTAGGTTTGTGCACTCGGGTCGCGCAATGCTGCAGAGGTCAGAAGAGGGCGTCGGATTCCCTGGAACTGCAGTTAAAGACGGTTCTCAGCCACCATGTGGGTGCTGGGGATCGATCCCAGGTCCTCTGCAAGAGCAGTCAGTGCTCTTAACCGCTAGGCCATCTCTCCAGCCCCTATTTTATTTTTTTAAATGGAATGCTTCACGAATTTGAGTGTCATCCTTGCACGGGGCCCATGCTAATCTTCTCTGTATCATTCCAATTTTAGTGTATGTGCTGCCGAAGCTAGCACAATATGGCCAGTTTTATGTTGGGGGTGTGTGCTGGATAGCTTTAGTGTGAACTTGACACGCCTGGGTTGAGGGAGCCTCAACTGGGGAATTGGCTCCATTGGATTGGCCTGTGGCCACATCTGTTAAGTATTGTCTTGATGGTCGAGCAGTGTGGGAGGGCCCAGCCCACAATGAGTGGTGCCACCCTGGGCAGGTTGTTGTGTACGGTATAAGAGGGCAGGCTGAGCATGGGCCAGGGGAGCAAGCCAGAGAACAGCATTCCTCCATGGCCTGTGCTTCAGCTCCTGCCTCCAGGTTCCTGCCCTGAGTTCCTGCCTTGGGCTCCCTAAGTGATGAACTGTGACCCAGGAGATGTGAGCTGAATAAACCCTTTCCTCCCCAAGTTGGTGTTGGTCAGAGTGTTTTGTTCACCAATAATGAAAGATATAACTTAGCAACCAAAAGAAATTGGTCACCAGGAGAGTGGGGTATTGCTGTGACAGACCTGACCTTGTTTTTTTTGGGAGATTGTGGAGGAGTTTTGGAACTTTGGGCTAGGAAGATCATTGAATGCCTAAAGATTTTTTTTTTTTTGGGACAGGGTCTCCCTGTAGCTCCCAGCTGTCCTGGAACTCACTCTGTAGACCCAGGCTGGCCTTGAACTCACAAAGATCCGCCTGCCTCTGCCTCCCAAGTGCTAGGATTAAAGGCTGGCCACCACGCCCGGCACTAAAGATTATTGCTGTGGAGCTTGGAGCAGTTTGCTAAAGAAGTAGAAGATGGAGGCCTGGCTTGTGAAGTTTCTAGTTTCAAAGGGAAGCAGAGATCAGGCGTCGTTGAATGATGGCCTGTGGGTTCTGGTTGGCTGAAGAATCAGCTGTAAGTAACAAGAGACCAGAACCTGAAGTGAAATCTTTATGTACTGGGACAATTGATGCTGGTAGCTGGGGCTGAAAAATCAGCTGTAAGTAAACAAGAGACCAGCATCACTGTGGTGAAATCTTCTGGGAAGAATTTGCACACAGAAGCTGTATCCAGAAGAAGGGCCTAGCCTCCATTCAATCAAGCCAGAAGCAGGACTTGGTAAGTGTAAGAGTCTCCTATATTTCTGGTTTTGAAATTTGAGGGGGTCACAGAAGCAGCCAAGTCTTGGCACTGTGAGAGGTCAGGAAAGACCATTGGTGGAAGTGCACCTCGGTTGCAGTGAAGACCCCAGGATTGCAGGGGTCATGGAGAGAAGCTGAGGCTTTGCACCCAAGAGAGGCAGAAGAGACCACTGGTGAAGGTGCTGCCTCGGTTTCAGTGGTGACCCCAGCTTTTTGGAGATGCCAGGACCATAGACGACCACCAAGACAGCAGCAGGTGTGGAATGGAGTGGCCTGGGTCCTGTGAGATGAGCTATGTGTGCCACGGATGGCAGAGTCAGAGAAGGGGAGCTGCCGAGAACCTTTTGGAGCCCAGAAGATTGTGACTGAATCCCAGGTGTCCAGCCTTGAGCTACTTTGCTGGACTTAGGTTTTGTTTGAGAGTGCCTGATTTGGCGGGGCGTGGCACACGCCTTTAATCCTAGCACTTGGGAGGCAGAGGCAGGCGGATCTTTGTGAGTTCAAGGCCAGCCTGGTCTATAGAGCAAGTTCTAGGACAGCTGGGGCTACAAGGAGACCCTGTCTCGAAAAGACCAAAAAAAAAAAAAAAGTGCCTGATTCTTCCCTTTGAAATAAGACAGTACTTGTTTTGGATTTTACAGCAGCCCACAGTTAAAAGACTTTTAATAGACTGTGAACTTTTTTTTTGTCTTTTTTTTTTTTTGTCTTTTTGAGACAGGGTCTCCCGGTAGCCCCAGCTGTCCTGGAACTCACTCTGTAGACCAGGCTGGCCTTGAACTCACAAAGATCCGCCTGCCTCTGCCTCCCAAGTGCTAGGATTAAAGGCGTGCGCCACCACGCCCGGCTAGACTGTGAACTTTTAAGTGTTTGAATATTTAAGGACTGTGGGGTTCTTAAGGTTGTACTGTCTTAGGTTGTGATTAATGTTAACATCATACTTGGGACTAAGAACTGGAAAGAGTGGTGGTTTAATAGTTATGTGTTTTGTGTGTCAAGTGACAAGGGGTCAATTGTGCTGGATAGCTTTAGTGTTGAACTTGACCACACCTGGGTTGAGGGAGCCTCAATTGGAGAAATTGGCTCCATTGGATTGGCCTGTGGCCACATCTGTGGAGTATTGTCTTGATGGTGAGCAGTGTGGGAGGGCCCAGCCCACAATGAGTGGTGCCACCCTGCAGGTTGTTGTGTACCGTATAAGAGGGGCAGACTGTGGGCTGGAGAGATGGCCTAGCGGGTTAAGAGTGCCGACCGCTCTTGCAGAGGACCCGGTTCGATCCCCAGCACCCACATTGGCGGCCGAGAAACCGTCTGAAACTCCAATTCCAGAAGAACTCCAGTTCCAGGGGAATCTGAGACCCTCTTCTGACCTTCCACGCATTGCACGACACGGGTGCACAAACTTGCATGCAGACAGTACATTCATACACATACAGAAATTAAAAAAAAAAAAAAAATTAAAAAAAAAAAAAGAGGGCAGGCTGAGCATGGGCCAGGGAGCAAGCCAGTGAACAGCATTCCTCCATGGCCTGTGCTTCAGCTCCTGCCTCGAGTTCCTGCCCTGAGTTCCTGCCTTGGGCTCCCTAAGTGATGAACTGTGACCCAGGAGATGTGAGCTGAATAAACCCTTTCCTCCCTAAGTTGGTGTTGGTCAGAGTGTTTTGTCACAGCAATGGAAGACAAACTAGAACAGGGTGGAACCCGGGGCTTCTTGCATGTTCGGTAAGCACTCTACCAACTGAGTCACAACCCAGCCCTGGTTTTGGTGTTTTGGTTTTTTGGGGTTTTTTTTTGGGAGGGGGGATTTTTGAGACAGGGTCTCCCTTTTTGTCCCAGCTGGCCTGGAGCTTGCTTTGTAGACCAGGCTGGCCTTGAACTCACAGAGATCCACCTGCCTCTGCCTCCTGAGTGCTGGGATTAAGGGCGTGCACCACCACGCCTGGCTTAGTTTTTTGAAAGAAGGTCTCACTGTAAACCCCAGGTTGGACCCAAACTCCTGGTAATCCTGCCCCAGCCTCCCATACATTTGGATTACAGGTATGAGTCTCTGTGCTTGTTTAGAACCAGGACTGAAAATCAAGCTGGATTTCCTCCAGAGCTGGAAATCTTCCCTCTCCAGACTGTTCCTTTCTGTTTCTTCCCTTTGCTTAAAGCATAGCATTGATGTATTGATCTTAGATAGATAGATGCTGCAATAGACATAGAAACAACTGGGTAGAAAGAGATAAAGATTGTATCAGAAGACCACAGACAACTCTATCAGGTACCAATGAGTGGGGGGGGGGAGAGATCCTTGCTCTAAACCTCCATCAGCCCCCAAATTCCTTTCTGTTGTTATTTTTTTTTTGGTCTTTTCGAGACAGGGTCTCCCTGTAGCCCCAGCTGTCCTGGAATTCGCTCTGTAGAACAGGCTGGCCTTGACCTCACAAAGATCCACCAGCCTCTGCCTCCCAAGTGCTAGGATTAAAGGCGTGCACCACCACGCCCGGCTCTGTTGTTACCTTTTAGTTGGGAAAGATTTTGTTTTGTTTTGTTTATTAGTTTTTGGAGACAAGGTCTCAATATAGCCCAGGCTGGCCTTGAACTCCTGATCATCCAGCATCCACTTCCCAAGTCCTAGTATTACAGGTGTCAGGCTTAAGAGATGGCCTAGCGGTTAAGAGCGCCGACTGCTCTTGTAGAGGACCCGGGTTCAATCCCCAGCACCCACATGGTGGCTGAGAACCATCTTTAACTCCAGTTCCAGGGGAATTTGACACCCTCTTCTGACCTCCAAGGCTTTGCATGACACGGGTGCACAAACCTACATGCAGACAGTACATTCATACACATAAATAAAATTTTAAGAAAAGAGTTTTAAGATGCATAAAATAATACATTGAAAGTTTCCATGTTTTGTAGCTCAGTTGGTAGAGTGCTATGTTCCTCCCCTAGACGTTCTGCTGGAATAAGGAGCTTTCTTTGATATGAACAATTTATGTTCCCTTCGTCTTACTCAAATATAGCTTTGAGTTAAATGTCCTGGGTACCCTCACTTCTTCCAACTAGATACCCCCTATGTATGAATGTCATGTTGCTGGGGGGACTGGAAAAACGCCAGTATTTAGATGTTTGCACTCAGGAGGGGAGATCCAAGGATTTTGCTGGAAATGTCAGATCTTGGATGGTTTGAGTGCCCTTGGCACCAAGGAAAAGGGCCCTGAGAACAACAGAAAGAGAAGGAACAAGGGCCCCACTTTACAGGGGGACACAATAGATGCTCACAAAAGTCACTGGCCCCAGGCTAAAGGCCCTGCCCTGCCTTCCCGCTTACACTCTACTCCCCTGCCAGTGATGAATAGGAGAAGGAAGGACATCTTCAGCAAGAAATCTAGATCAGACCTCCTGACAAGAGCGAAGGGGCCAGGCAATGCTCAGCCTCCAGGGAGAAGGCTGCAGGCCTTGATAATCAGCCACCCTACCTGCTGCCCAGGGTTCAGGCTCTTACCTAGCTTCATGGCATCTGGAAATTGAGAGGGGCATGTTCACAGACACTGTCAGGAACAACAATCAAGCAATACTTGAGACAGGTGGGTATCGACTCGGTACTGGAGGAGCTTCCCACATCAAGGAGCACTCACTGGAGTTCGGCTGTAGGTTGACTTTGGACCTCCATCTCTTTTTTGGCACCAACCTGCCCCGCCCCTCCCCTCTGTATGAACATATGGATGTGTTCAGGATCGTTCTCATACTCATACAAACATATCTATGAAGTTAATCCTAGCCTTGGGAATCTATAGCCAGATATGACAAATCTTTCCTGGGCAGGGGCTTAAACAAAGCCAAGCAGAAGCCCTAGAATAATTACAACAGCAGCAACCAGGCTTTATTGTGTTGTGAGTGGTTTTTCAAAACTGGTTTGTAGGGCTATGGAAAGCCCAGGTATTGCAATGACACTATGTTCCTAACTCTCCTTCCCAGGTGGGAGGGGGAGGGGGACAGACATAAATGCCTACCCCTTCCTTCTCAGATTCTAAGGACAGACAAAAGTAGATTCCACCACAGTTCACCTTGGGGAACCAGTAAATTTACTGGGCTTACTAACAGAGCATGGGTGACCCTGAAGCAGCTGCCTGGGAAGTCTTCACCCAGCTTGGATGATGGCTCCCAATAGCCCCATGGGTGTAGCAACCTTTCCCCTAGTTTTCCCCAACACATAAACTCTAGCACCACCCAAGCACTCCACCCCTCATCTCCCCATGCCACACCCCTACCCTAGCCACAAATGGTACAAAATTGCATAGAAATGGTTGGGAAGAATGTCTGGATAATCAGGTAAGGGTCTAATGACGCTCTCTGACCCTACTAGGAGGGAACATCAACAGTTTACAAGGCTCCATCTTGATGGACTCCTGTAATGAACTCAGCTGATCTCCTGAAGATAACCCAGGTGTTGTTAGGAGGATAGCAACTTACCACCAGGACACAAGCTTTCCATCACTCTGCCTAGCCCCCTATGCAACGACCCCATCCTGAGTCCACACAGCAACAATCTGGCATGAATCACCATACCCAGTTTATGTAGTGCTGGGGATGGAACCCACTCTACCAACTGAGCTACATCCCTAGCTCAACTATTCTTTTTCATGAATACATAATAGAATATGAATATAAAACAATTTTCACCTTTCATCTTAGGTAACTGTTTCCATGTTTTTGTTACTTCGAAAGACATTTCCATAAGTACCTTGATATATTTACCCTTTTGTCCCAGAATGAAACCTCAGGGGTGTGGCTGATAGACAAAGGCTAAGGTTTTTGTTTATGATTTTGTCTACATGAACATATACTGTGATAATTACTGTTGTCAGTTTAATAAGATTAAGAATTAGCATGGAAACACACCTTTGGGTGGGTGTATCAATAAGGTTACTTCCAGAAAGAGTTAACTGAAAAGGGAATTCCTATCCTGAATGTGAGTAGCATCGTTCCACCACTTGGTCCTAGACTGAGCACCAGCACCCACTCACCTCTCCCTGCTTCCTGACTAAGAAGACAATGTGACCAGCTGCCTCGCACTCCTGCGGCCCTGCCAGCCCCACCGTGGTGGACTGAGAACTCAAACTATAAGCCAGAATAAACCTTTCCTTAAGTTGCTTTGTTTAAAGTTTTATTTGAATTTTATGCATGTGAATGTTTTGCCTGAATGTATGTAAGGGCACCACATGTATGCAATGCCCAGAAGCCAGAATAGGGCGTCAGATCCCCTGGAACTGGAGTTACAGACAGCTTTTGGCCTCCATATAATACCAGGAAACAAACCCAGATCCTTTGCAAGAGCAGTAAGTGGTCTTAACCACTGAACCATCTCTCCAGCCCCATTAAGGTGCTTTTGACAGTTATTTTGGTCATAACCATAAGAAAAGAAATATATATTTCTTTTTTCCAAAGTAATTCATATTTACAACAAGTCTACATGAAGGTATGTCACCCCATATCCACTAAGCTAACTGATGTCATGTTGTTGTTTTAATTTTGCTGATCTGATGAGCATAACATAGCATTTCCTGTGGCTCTAGCTTGTACCTTTTTGGATCAGGAAATCTATTGAGCTTCTTTTCATGTGTTTGGGGTCATTTGGGTTTCTTCTACAAAATGTGATGGTTCTAATCCCTAACTCACTTCTAGTCTCAGTGACTTTTCCATTGCTGTGATAAAATATTCTGGCTCACCCAGTTCAGGGTACAGTCCATTATGACAAGGAAATCAAGGTAGCCAGAGCTTGAGGCAACTGATCCCATTGCATTCACAATCTGAATGCAGAGTGACGAATGCTGCTCAACTCACTTTCTCCTTTTTACATAGTCCAGGATCCCAACCCAGCTGATGGTGCCTCCCACAGTGGGCAGGTCTTCCCACCTCAATCAACCTAATCAAAATACCCTCTCTTGCACCCACCCCCTGGGCATGCTCAGAGGCGGTCTCCCAGGTGATTCTAAATCTCACCAAGTTGACAGTGGAGATTAGCTATCCTAGGAGTGTCAATTCAAGGCCTGTTTGATCACACACTTAAACCTTTTTGTATCATGCTTACACTCCAAAAGGTTTTGCCTGGAAGCATTCATTCCTCTGTCCTTCCTAGCAGCATCTCTAAAACCAAGTCTGGTCCTGGCACACAGAAGTTCAGATGACACAGAAGGAATAAAGGAGCCCAAGCAGGCTGTGACCCTGAGACCATACCCGGTGTGCAGATTCTCAATTGGGCTATTATTCCTACCAGCCCATAGGCACAGGATCCCATCATTGGTTTCTGCAAAGCTCTGTGACAAGGCTAAGTGAAACTGCAACATGGCACCCTCTCCCAGGGTGTCTTGGGCTCCTGGGCCTCTGACTTGCTTCTCCATAGGAGAGGAAACTCCATATGAGGAAGATAGGCAAGCCATTATCCACCATCTTCCAGTCCTTTACTTCCTGAGCTGAGGCTGCCAAAGTGGAAGAACAGCTGCATTCCTGCAACTCCTCTGATTCATTGCCCGCCCCCTCCCTTGAGGAGGTGGTAGGGGAGGGTCACCTTCCACTCGCCAAAGGAACATTGCTCTGGATCACTATGGACTCCCATTCTCAAAGCTCAGGAAGGCTGGTGCTTTAGCTACACACATTGCCTGAGACCAAACCCATGTATGCAGCAAATACTCAACCTGCACGTATCAAGTTCCAGTACTGTTCTCGCCACTAGGGACGCATTACAATCAAGCAGGCAAAAGTCTCCGGGTCTGTGGACATGACATTGTCCAGTAGAATTTAGAAGGCTTTTTTTGTGTGTGTCTTTTCAAGACAGGGTCTCCCTGTAGCCCCAGCTGTCCTGGAATTCGCTCTGTAGACCAGGCTGGCCTTGAACTCACAAAGATCTGCCTGCCTCTGCCTCCCAAGTGCTAGGATTAAAGGCATTGTGCCACCACGCCGGGCTAGAAGGTGTTTTTTTTTTTGTTTTGTTTTGTTTTGTTTCTAATGACCAGGTCTGAAATATTTTTGGCTTTCCAGGGCCAGAAGTTTGTTGTTGAAAGGACTTAACTGCCTTTGCAGGAACAAAACAGCCAAGAATGATATGGCTATGTTCCAATAAAACTTTATTTATATACACATTGGAATCTGAATTATGTGTAGATTTCTTTCATCCCAAATAAGCCCTCTCCCCTCTCATTTAAAAATGTGTAAAACACTCTTAGGTCAAGGAGGGCTGCTTTAAACAGCAGGAGTTTCCAGGGGTAATAAAACTACGCACAGCCATTCCAGGAGTCAAGCACTACCTGGTGCTTATGTAAATTATGTAAAGGCTCACAATGACTCCCCGGATGTAGGGAACCACTACTGGCTTCACTGGGCAGAAGTAAAGAATCACACAGAAATTTGCATAAGGTGATACTGCCAGAAGATTGTGGAGGTCAGAATTTAGATCCAGAATTGAACGCATGAGCTCTTATTCTGTAAATCTGCCTCTAAATTCCCAATAGTCCTGGGCACCTGACACACAAGGAAAATGAATCTCCAATCAGCCTCCAGGGATAACTGTCATAGTTGCTGTGAAGTGGTGGATTCTAGGTAAGCACAGGCCTGCCCAAGGTCACCTTGCCCACCCTACTCCATTTTTATACCCTTTGCCTACAACACCCTTTCCTACAGCATCCTCCAACCCGCGGCAACTTAGCCTTCCATGTTCTGGCCACATTTCAACGTGAATTCCACAGCCACAATGATGTTGGCATCATTTGAGCACTCCCAGATATTTGCGGAGGAAAGTTAAACAGCCCCAGGAGAAAGACGGGGCTGGGAGGTTTGGGGACTCCAAAAGCCTAGAATGGCGGGGATGGAGAGGCCAGGGGCCGATGGGTGAAACTGAGAAACAACCTCTGGCTCAGATCTTGAGTTCTACTCCCAACTTCTTACCCCCCTCCAAGCAAACCTGGCCTCCAGGTCTTTAAAGAAGCCGGGAAGCAGGTGAAAGCTTCGCGACTCCCTGAACATGAGGAAAATGCTTCTGGCATTAAACAAAGCCTTTTTATATTTAAACTGCCAGCCCAGGATTTTCAGGAAAGTTTCCCCAAGCGTCACAGAGTGTGTACACAAAAAATTATGCCCCGGTGTATAAACACCGTTGGATGCAGAAACACGAGCGTGCAGCGCCAAGCCCCACTCTGCCCGCGAACCCCGTGAACCCCGCGCACAGAGGCTTGAACCCTCACGGGGAGTCCCGCATTCCGGACCGCACATTTCAGCTGGCTGGCGAGGGAAGTAGGTTCCACCAGGAATTCCAGAGCCACAGGGGGTGGGAGGAGGAGGAGGAAGCCGCCGCCATGGGGGTCAGGAGAGACGGAGGGGGATCCCAGTGCTAGGGGAGCGGAGGTCCAGGCCCCCGACTGCGGAGCCGCCCAGCTGGTGGAGGTGGGGGCGGGCTGACGGCTGGACTCACACCCAGGCAGGGACCAGCGGGGGACCAGGGAGAGGAGGGCGGGGAGGGGCCAGTGCAGAGGGGCGGAGTCAGCGCGAGTCACAGCCTGGGGGCCCCAGCGCCATAATTTCTGACCAGCTAAATTCTCAGGCCAGGAGCTTGGACCCCTGTTCCTGGAGGCGCCCCTGAGGGCGCAGGACAGTGGTCAGTGAGCCGGATCGCGCGCCCCCTACCGCCATGTCTGGACAGTGACTCCACAGGGTCCTGGGTTCCTTCCTCTGGATTCTGAGACCATTTGGGGGCAGGTTCAGTGGCTTCCTGAGGGCTGGAAAACTGGGGGCCCAAGACACCCAACTGGCCACCATCCTTGTGTGCAGCTTTTATTTTGTTTTTAATGGGGTTCCGCTGGCTAGAGCCTGCTGGGCTCTGCAACTCCTCACACCTTGCAGTTTCTCTCCACTGCTGGCCCAGCCAAGAAGGCGTCGAAATCTAGTCCAGGGTGCCAGGTACACCTGGGTCCCCGCTTCCAACACCAAATCTCCTCTTCAAAATCAGCCTGTCTCTTGAAGAGTCACACTACCGACCTACGGTGTTCTGTGGACCATTTGTACTCTCCAAAACTGCCCGGGGGCCACCCACACACACACACTCAAACACACAAAGCTATGAGTAGTTTAAAGCTCATGGCTCCCCTCCTTACTCTGGGGTACATTTCTGATACAGTGAAAAGAGCCCTGGCCAACACATGGGTACAGCAGACAAAGCTGAGGGTCAGAGTATCAGCATCAAACTGTTGAACTCCACAGCTGGACAGAGGCAGACATGAGGCCCAGGATTCTTGTTCTTCTCCTGCTGTGGGAAACTTTATTCTCAGTCCTGAAGGCAAATGGATTTGTTTCCTATGCGTAGGTTCAAGCTTCTGAGTCAAAAGTAGCTATCAGTTGCCCCCCACCCCTTGGTTCACAAAGCACCTTCTAACTGTTCTTCACCCAGCTCCTGAAGGAAAGAATCCTTCCTGTACTGACCAGAGCCTGTTGCTAAAGCAAGACTCAGCAGTGTAATGTAACTTGTCCCAGTCAACCAGCTAATCCCAGAAAGGTAGTATTCAGCCCTGCAGTGGGTGCCCGTATGTACAGAGCTGTAGCAACCTACCATGAGATCCAGAGAGCTCCTCAACGTCACACATCCTGCAGAGATTTTTTCAGTGCAAAGCTAGCAAGCAGTGTCCAGTCTGAGTGTCTCCTATCCTTCTCATGATATCTGGCAAAAGTTTGAATGTATTACTAGAATGTAAAATCAGTACATTTCAGGGGCTGAAGAGATGGCTCAACTGTTCTTGCAGAAGACCCTGGTTCAAATCCCAGTACCCATATTTCGGCTAACAACCATCCGTAACTCAAGTTCCAGGGGAAGCAATGCCCTCTTCTGTCCTTCTTGGGGCACTGCATTACATGGGCACTTACACACATGCAGGCATAATACTCATACACATAAAAAAAAAAAACATTTTTCAGCCAGGAGTAGTGGCACATGCCTTTAATCCCTGTACTTGGAGGCAGAAATTCTGGGAGTTCCAGGCCAGCCAGAGGTACCTAGTGAGACTCTGTCTTTAAAAAGAGAATGGCTGGGGGCTGGAGAGATGGCCTAGCGGTTAAGAGTGCCAACCGCTCTTACAGAGGACCCCGGTTCGATCCCCAGCACCCACATGGCGGCCTAGAACCGTTTGAAACTCCAATTCCAGGAGAACTCCAGTTCCAGGGGAATCCGACACCCTCTTCTGACCTCCTCGGCATTGCATGACACGGGTGCACAGACTTGCATGCAGACAGTACATTCATACACATACGGAAATAAATAAAATTAATTTAAAAAAAAAAAAAAAGAGAACGGCTGGACATGGTGGGCGCAGGCCTTTAATCCCAGGCAGAGGCAGCCAAATCTCTGTGAATTCAAGCCAGCCTGATCTACATATTGCATTCCAGGCCATCTGGTCTCTACCAGGAGACCCTGTCCCAAAATGACCAAAGAGGGGGGAGAGAGAAAAGAGGAGGAAGAAGAAGAACAAGAAGAAGAAAAACAAGAAGGAGAAGTAGTGGTGGAGGAGAAGGAAGGAAGGCTTGGACAACACTGATTTGTATGGGAAGACTCAGGGCAAAATGAGCAAAGGTCTGTGCAGGATCCCATAGGTCAAGTTAAAAAGCTGCTCTGGGTCAGGTAATCTCAGCTATTCTGGAAGCAGAGGCAGAAGGTCACAATTTCAAGGTCAGCACAAGCAACTTAATAAGATCATCTCAAAATAAAAGTTTAATCCCAGCACTCAGGGGGCAGAGGCCAGCCTGGTCTACATAGGGAACTCTAGGCCAGCTGGGACTAAAGGGAGACCCTGTCTCAAAAAGCCCAAAATAAGGCTGGGCGTGGTGGCACACACCTTTAATCCTAGCACTTGGGAGGCAGAGGCAGGCAGATCTCTGTGAGTTCAAGGACAGCCTGGTCTACAGAGTGAGTTCCAGGACAGCCAGAGCTACAGGAAGACCCTGTCTCAAAAAGACAAAAAAAAAAAAAAAAGCTCAAAATGAGTAAATAAATAAAAAGAAGGCTGGGGAATAAGTCAATGGTAGAGCATTTGCCTAGATGTGTGAACATCTATGTGAGATTTGACAGAACACCGGGCTCCTGATTTTCTCATAGACTTGCTCCTTTTAAAGACCATGTAATGGCTGTTGAGTCATTTTCAAATGAGGCTTACTCAGGAGCGGAGAGGCCTATGCTGTCAGGAGGGGCCACCCAGTCACCCCCTTGGCCCCTGTGGCTCCTGACCAGCTTCCTGCTCCACAGCGCTGCAGGAGAACAGTGTGACAGAGCTGGGAGCCCCCTGCCAGCCAGTCGGCATCAGCAAAGGTATGTACACTAATCCTCATAGGTCAGGCCTGTGATTCCACAGAGAGGAATCCAGAGGGAGAGGAGCTGTTCTGGGCTGGAAGCTGGGCAGACTCCATGTAGAGACAGGCCGTCTGACAACCCCAAGCCCCTTGGAATGAAGGAGGAGGCAGGGCCTATTCCCCATACTACAAAAGGGTGAAGAGGGGCTGAAGTCTTGGAAAACAGGAGAAAGCTGCAAAGGATCTTGAAAAATGAACTTGGGTCAGTGTAGCAGATGGGCTTCACCTCCCGGCCGCGTGGCATGGGGTGGGAGGAAAGCTCTCCACATGTCTGTGCCCTACAGGAACCGGCCAGGTGCAGGGAGGAGGGCAGGGGAGAGGGAGGATAAAAGACAGGCACATAAGGCTTAGTCATTCTAGGAACATCATTTACTTCAGGGATTGCCAGGGCTGACTACCTGTTGGCACGTGGTGGAGTAGGGGCAACAGCAGTAGCAGCAAGGTGGCAACTGAGGCACACCCCTTTATAGCCATGGGGCGGGACCTCAGGTACTGGGGAAGGGGTCAGAAGACTGACAGGCTCTGGAGGAAGCGGACATCTGTGTGTCCCTTGGAATTCTGGGAAGCCCAGATCTAACAGAAGGTACACAAGCTGGGCCTGCAAAGTCCGGAGAAAGTGACATACTGGAGTGGGGAATTACAAAGCAGGGGCAGGAGGTGCACGTGGGGCAGCCGTGGGCCATGATGGGAAACTGATGGAGGGATTTGGGGCACTAAGGACCAACTGAGGCCAGAGAGCTGGTGCAGTCCGCAGAGGAGAGTGTCTGAGAGAAGGCTGTCCAGCTACCCTACCTGACAGGGTGCTGGGACATGGTGCTGGGTAAGTGTGGAGACCCCAGACTCCCTCCTCACCTTAGTCAAGTTCGGATTCCAGGGATCTGAACATGGGCGAAGCTGGGGCACTGCCTCCTTCCTGCTTGTGTAGTGCTGGGCACCTGGGCATGCTGCTGAGCCGCCCTCTGCCTGTAATCGTCCACTTTCACAGGTCACATCGGGGGCTGTTAACTCTTTGTCCCCATCCCTCTTTTAGGAAACAACAAGCATAGGCTGGAGAAATGACTCAGATGACCCAAGCACATGGCCACAGTTGCATTTAGAGCAGGGCCAGGCTCCACATAACCCAGTCGGAAGACTCAGAGAGGGGGGCTTTGGTGACATGGCTGGCTAGTAAATCATTCTGTAAAACGACACTGGTAAGTAAGTACCAGCCAGCCCTGGGGGACAAAGAAGGAAACACACCCAGGGAGGGGCAAATAACTTTTCTTTCTTTCCTTTATTTTTAAATTATTTATTTACTTTAAATAGATTTATTTATTTATTTTATGTGTATGGGTGTTTTGCCTGCATGTATGTAAGTGTACCCATGCTGTGCAATGCCTGTAGAAGCCAGGAGAGGGCATTGGATTCCCTGGAACTGGAGTTATGAACGACTGTTAACTGCCATGTGGATGCTAGGAACTGAACTACAGTCCTCTACAAGAGTACCCAGTGCTCTTAACCACTGAGACCTCTTTCCAACCCTTTTTTTTTTTTTTTTTTTTTTGACAGGGTCTCACTGTGTAACCGTAGCTGCTCTGGAACTCACTAGTCTGGCCTCAAACTCACAGAGACTACCTGCCTCTGCCTCTGGAGTGCTGAAAGTAAAGGTGTGTACTACCATGAGCAATTGAATTCTTTTTAAACCTGGACACTGTTTTATTATCATTGGGATGAAAAAGGGCAGAATATTGACTACCCCCACATGTATGTATTCCCCACCGTGCTGCTCAAGGCCTCCAGCTTTGGGAGAATGCTTCAGTGAAGTTTATATAAGGCCAGTATTGGCCAGGTGTGGTGGTGCACACCTTTAATCCCAGCACTCAGGAGGCAGAGGCAGGTGGATCTCTGTGAGTTCAAGGCCAGCCTGGTCGACAGAGTGAGCTCCAGGCCAGCTGGGACTAAAGGGAGCTCCTGTATCAAAAAGATGAAAAAAAAAAAAGGCCAGTTTTATCACATGGTGTTGGAAAGTTTTGCCATATGCAGGGGACAGAGGCCAGATCTTTTTTTGTTTTGTTTTGTTTGTACTGGTATTTTTGAGACAGGGTCTCCCTTTAGTCCCAGCTGGTCTGGAGCTCACTCTGTAGACCAGGCTGGCCTTGAGCTCACAGAGATCCACTTGCTTCTGCCTCCCGAGTGCTGGGATTAAAGGCGTGCGCCACCACGCCCTGCCAGAGGCTGGATCTTAACATTGAAGCTTCAATTCTTCTCATTTTGGGGAGATTTTTTAGGAAGTATGGAAGGACCATCTCAGACAGGGCTGAAGGGGGGAGGTCTGTGCGGCTGGGATAGACCTCCTTGAATGCAGAGCAGAATGGGGCTTTAACTTCCTGACTGGCTTCCTGGAGTCTCTGAAGGAAGTGAGTAAGGAAGGGGACTGGGTAAACAAGTAGCTCAGGTATAGGGTCTGAAAGAAAGGAGAGAAGTGATGAAGGGGTAAGGGACACAAGGTCTTGAGACTTAAAGTCTGACTCCAGAAAACGTGTTCCCCCAGGGGCTTCCTGTCCCAGGCGGCCTCTCTCCAG
This sequence comes from Rhizomys pruinosus, assembly GCA_009823505.1. Taxonomy (NCBI): domain Eukaryota; kingdom Metazoa; phylum Chordata; class Mammalia; order Rodentia; family Spalacidae; genus Rhizomys; species Rhizomys pruinosus. Next base: position 2,338,276 of record VZQC01011742.1, on the reverse strand, counting down.
GACCATCTGGTCCCTGCTCAGGGCACACAGAAGGACTGCTTGGCCACCAGTTCCCTGGAGCCCACAAGGTGACCTGAGGCCCTCTTGCCTGGATACTGGCATTTCTCAAGCTTTAGAGCACCCTCTCCCACCCCTTCCTCCTCTTCCTAGCATCTATGGAGCTGGGAATCCACCAGCCTCCAGCTTGGGTGCTGCCTCTTCTATGGGGGGGGGGTGCCCCTGGAGCCAGGCAATGTGTGGGAACCCTGAATCTGGGAACCGCACTCTCCGGCTCCCACTCTGCCTCCCCCCTCTTCATATATATATATATATTTTTTTTAATTTTATTTATTTTTTATATGTATGAGTGCACTGTCTGCATGTAGGTCTGTGCACCCGTGTCATGCAATGCTGCGAAGGTCAGAAGAGGGGGTCGGATTCCCCTGGAACTGGAGTTAAAGACGGTTCTCAGCCGCCATGTGGGTGCTGGAAATCGAACCTGGGTCCTCTGCAAGAGCAGTCAGCGCTCTTAACCACTAGGCCATCTCTCCAGCCCTTCCCCCTCCCTTTTGCTTGGATGCTGACCTTTGACAAGCCAGTTGGGACCATAGAACAGTTTAAGGCTACAGCCAAGTTCCCTCATCCCTTGGAGGTCTCTCTGCAAGAAGCAGTGTTCTCCCCAGCTTGGGAAGTTACTCAGGCCTGGAAGCCACTGGGGACAGCAGTCAGGGTGAAGGTCAAAGCTAGTGAGAGCAGCAACCAAGTTCCTAGCATCGATGCTTCTGCAGAGTGAAGACTCCAGACGATGCTCCAGGATCCTAGTCGGGGAGTACGAACAGGCTGGGCGGAGTCTGCAGCATTCCTGGATCACATGCTGGCTGCATTTTTTTTTAAATGTGTATGAATGTTTTGCTCACATGTATGGAGGTATACCACGTGGATGCAATGCCCATGGAGGTGAGAAGAGGATATTGGACTTCCTTGGAACTGGAGTTACAAATAGCCACCACATGGGTACCAGGAACCAAACCTGAGTCCTCTGCAAGAGCAGCCAGTGCTCTTAACCGCTGAGCCATCTCTCCAGCCCCTTCTTTGGTTTTCTGAGACAGTCTTACTTTGTAGCTGATGCTCACCTTGAATTCTCAACAATCCTCCTGCTTCAGCTTCCCAGGTCTTAAGATTGCATGTGTGTGCCACCACCTCCAGCTAAGGCCAAGTTATTTAAGCAGATCACACAGCTCATAAGTGGTAGAGCCAGCTGATCTCAACAAGGTCCTTGATCCTGGTCTTCCAGGCTTAGTGAGGACTACGAGCAACGGCACCTGGGTCAGCTCGTCAGTGTGCTTGGCATGCAGTAAGCCTTCAGTATGTGGTGGCTGCATGATCACCTAGGTCTGATGTAGCAAAGAGCACAAACTGGCCACATACAGGGCTGGAGGCTGGAAGTCTGGGATTGAAACCAAGGCCTTCTTCATGCCAGATAAGTGTCCTACCACAGAGCTACATCCCTAGCCCTTTATTTCGAGACAGTGTCTTTCTGTGTTGGCCAGGCTGGTTGGTCTTGAGCTCATGACCCTCCTGTCTCAGTCTCCCAAATAACTTGGATTGCAAGTGTGCACTATTATACCTGGCCTAATCTAAGTACGGCAGTCAGAACAGCTGGGTTTGGCCTAGGGGAATGGGTGCTGCTGGTCAGCTCTACCAATCACAGAGCTGGCCCCAAAGCTTACCAGAAAGAAAACCCTGAAAACACCACAGCTAAATTGAGCCCCATCCTGGGGTCAACTGGCCGTTTTCCCTCAAAGATGTCCCCTCCCATCAGCCTCCATTACTCTCAACTTTCAACAACTGCAGTTTGCCTCCAGAATGGCCTCCTGCCTCGTCCCTTATCCACTGCCCACCAATCAACCAGAGGGAACCTTGTCACACATAAACCTGATCATTTCACCTTGTTTTCAGTGCTCGGGATGGAATTCAATCCCAAGGAAGCAACCTATCCCTGAGCCGTATCCCTAACCCTTGTTTGCTGCTGTTTGTTTGTTTTTATGTGCGTGTGCACCACGTGCTTGAAAAGCCTTGGAGGCCAGAAAAGGGTGCTGGATCCCCCGGAACTGGAGTCACAGAGGGTTGTTAGCTGACACATGGGTACTAGGAACTGAACCCAGGTCTTTTGCAATAACAGCAAGTACTCTCTTTTTTTGTTTTTTCTTTTTTTTTTTTCTTTTTTTTTTTGGTGTTTTCGAGACAGGGTCTCCCTGTAGCCCCAGCTGTCCTGGAACTCACTCCATAGACCAGGCTGGCCTTGAACTCACAAAGATCCGCCTGCCTCTGCCTCCCAGTGCTAGGATTAAAGGCGTGCGCCACCACGCCCGGCCTTGTTTTGTCTTTTTGAGACAGGGTCTCCTTTTTAGTCTCAGCTCGCCTTGAACTCCCTCTGTAGACCCGGGCTGGCCTTGAACTCACAGAGATTCACTTGCCTTTGCCTCCCAAGTGCTGGGATTAAAGGGTGTGCCAATATGGCCAGCCAACAGCAGTACTCTTAACACTGAGCTTTTTCTCCAGCCCCAAGATAACATATTTTTTCATATTTTATTGTTTTTATTTTATGGTTATGAGTGTATTGCCTTCATGTAGGTAGGTGCACCAGTCCTGTAATGTCCATGGATATCAGAAGGAGGCATCAGAGTTTTGGATGGTTGTTAGCTACTACATGGGGCTGGAATGAAACCTGGGCTTCTGCAAGAGCAGCCAGTGCTCTTAACCATGAGCTATCTCTCCAGCCCCCCCAAGTATTTTTTTTTTTAAATTCTTTTATTTACTATTTTTGAAGAAAGGTCTCATGTAATCCAGATTTGCCTTGAATTTGCCATGCAGCCAAGGTTAGCCCTGAACTAATGATACTCTGCCTCAGCTCCTGATGCAAGCGGGTGTGCCACTCCTGGCAGGTTGGTCTGGATTGTATAAGAAAGCAGGCTGAGCACAGAAGGGAAGCAAACCCGTAAGCAGCTTTCTCCATGGTCTGTGCCTCAGTTCCTGCCTCCAGGTTCCTGCTTGAGCTCCTGCCTTGGTTCCTCCAGATGGACTACAAGCTGTAGGTGAAATAAACCCTTTCCTTCCCCAAGCTGGTTGGTCAGTGTTTGTCACAGCAACAGAAAGTAACTAGAGGTAGCTAGCCCCTTTCTTCTCCACGAAGACTAAAAGTATGGATGAGGGAGGGAGAGGAGGAGGCGGATGGTTTAGACAGGAAGAGAGCACAAGGAACACAGGTGGCTGGGAGCACTGGGGTGGGGGCGGGGTCTCAAGAATATTGGGGTAGACTGCACATCTGTAAGCCCAGCCCAGAGGGTTAGTGCAGGAGGGATCGAGAGGGGTCAAGGTCACCTTAACACAATGTGTCGGAAAAACTGGATATCTACATGTAGAAGAATGAAACTTGACCTTCCTCTCACCTGCACAAAAAATCAATTCCAACTGGATCAAAAACCTCCGTGTTAGACCTGAAACTCTCAAACTCCCAGAAGAAAAGAGTAGAGAGTACACTTTAGGATATCAGCTCAGGGAAGGACTTTCTGAAGAAGATTCTATTCACCCAGGAAATAGGGGCTTCATGAAATTGAAAAGCTTCTGGTACTGCAAAGGAAACTTACTTGACTGAAGAGCAGCCATAGAATGGGGAAATCTTTGCTAGCTATCTACAGCTGACAGGGATCAGTGTCTAGATATACAGGAACTAAAAAATGAAACACTAAGGAAACAAAAAGCCCAATTAAAAAGTGGGCTATGCACAGGCCATGGGAGGAGGTCTAATACAACCATTTTGCTAAATAGATATACTATTAAACTGATTTCTAATGACTTATTATTGTACCCATGGATCAATTCATCTTCAACTCTCAGCAGAGATTCCCATACAAAGATGGTGATTAACACAAGATTACGCGTAGCCAATGAGCAAAGAATAAGAGATGCAGAGTGTTTATCCCTGAAATAGGACTCCTACATAATAACCTCTGCCTCCCAAAGCTCATACACACACACCACACACACACACACTATATATATATATGTATGTATGTATGTATATATATATATATATATATATATATATATATAAATTTGGTTGGAGGTTAGGTTAGTGTGGGGGGATGCTTTAACGGGATGACTCTAGTATGTTCAAAATTACTGTATGAAATTTCGCAAAAATTCAATAACATTTTTAAAATTTTTATTATTTTTCATTTTATGTGTATGAGTCTATTGCCTGCATGTATGTAAGTGCCCTCATGTGTGCAATGCCTGTGGAGGTCAGAAGAGGGAGTCAGATCCCCAGAACTGGAGTTAACAGATGATCAGCCTCCATGAGGGTGCTGGAATCCGAACCTAGGTTCTTGCAGGAGTAACCAGTGCTCTAAAGTGTTGAATATCCTTGGCCATCAGGGGATTGCAAACTAAAACTACTTTGATATTTCAATTTACTCAATTCAGAATGAGTAAGAGTAAGAAAACAAAAGTCAGGAAACAGAGTTTTCCAGACAGCTGGTCATTTATTCACATGAACTCCTATCATGGCAATCAATAGGTTCTGGGAGGGACAGTGACAGTCTCAGGAATGAGACTCTCGCTGAGTGTGGTGGCGCACACCTTTAATCCTAGCACTTGGGAGACAGAGGCAGGCGGATCCTTGTGAGTTCAAGGCCAGCCTGGTCTACAGAGTGAGTTCCAGGACCAGCTGGGGCTATAGGGAGACCCTGTCTGGAAAAACACCAAAAAAAAAAAAAAAAAAACAAAAAAAGCTAGAAATACATCCATCATACATCCCAAAGGGTTCTCTATCCTATTACAGAGACACTTGCTTATCCTGTTTTCGTTTTTGTTCAATTCACAGCAGTTAAGACAGGGAAACGGCCTAGATGTTCATCAACAGATAAATGGAAATGTTGTACTATAGCACAATGGAATTTTACTCAATTATAAGAAAAATAAAGGCCGGGTGTGGTGGCACACACCTTTATCCCAGCACTCAGGAGGAGGAGGCAGGCCGCAGATCTCTGTGTATTCAAGCCAGCCTAGTCTACATAGCAAGTTCTAGGCAGCTGGGACTAAAGCGAAACCCTGTCTCAAAAAGACCAAAAAACTCTAACCTTTTGCAACCATCACTGAAGCAGCAGCCACCAAATGAAGTTCAATCCCTTTGTGACTTCTGACAAAGCAAGAACCGCAAAAGAGCATTTCAATGACCTTCTCACATTCAGAGGAAGATTATGTCCTCCCTCCTTCTCCAGAGCTGAGAAAGAAGTACAATGTTTGGTCTATGCCCATTCAAAAGGATGATGAGGTTCAGGTTGTACGAGGGCACTACAAAGGTCAGCAAATTGGCAAAGTGGTCCAAGTTTATAGGAAGAAATATGTGTCATCTACATTGAATGAGTGCAGTGGGAAAAGGCTAATGGCACAACTGTCCATGCGGGCATTCCCCCCAGCAAGGTGGTCATCACCAGGCTAAAGCTGGACAAAGACCAAAAGAAGATCCTGGAACAGAAAAAGCCAAATCTCGACAAGAAGGAAAGGAAAAGAGCAAATGCAAGGAAGAAATCATCAAGAAGATGCAGGAGTAGAGTTTTGCATATAACTTTTATTAAAAACTGCCAGGACTGGAGAGATGTTTCAGCGGTTGGGAGCACTGGACTGCTCCTTGCAGAGGACCCAGTTCAATTCCCAGCACCCACATGGCAGCTAAGAACCATTTTAGGCAGGGTGTGGTGGAGTAATGACTTTTAATCCAGCCCTTGGAGGCAGATAGCAGGTGGATCTTTGTGAGTTCAAGGCCAGCCTGGTCTACATATCGGGCTCTAGGCCAGCTGGGTCCTAAAGAGAACCTCTGTCTCAAAAACAAAACAAAACAAAACAAAACAAACCTGCCTAAATGAAAAAAAAAAAAGACCAAAAAAGAAAGAAAGAAAAATTAAATTATGAAATTTTCAGAAAATGGATGGGACTGAAAAAAACATTAACCTGAGTGAGGTGCTCCAGGTCCAAAAGGACAAACATGGCATGTTCTCACTCATATTTGAACCCTAAGTATGAAATCTTTAGATTTATTAATGCAGCTCTCAGCCTCATAAAGAGAGTTCCTTCTTGCATTATCTGTCTCTTTGGACAGTGGTTAAGAGGGAAACCTCACAGCTGGCAAAGCACAGAGGCTGAGTGACTATGGACTGCTAACCACAATAGGACATCCTATTCACGCCCTCCCTCCACAGGCATCAGGGGACCACTGGAGAAGAGGGTCCTGAATGATTATGAGTCAGAGGATCAGAGTAAATGAACAGTTTCTCGGATGTGATTGGCCCTGCCACTCATGAGCTCAGCAGCTGTGGTTGCCCTAATATAGATCTGCCACAGATCAAGCCAGTCAGCAGTCCATCATGGAAGGTGGGGTTCATGGCCCCCTAACTGTCAGGAACTGCTGACAGTTTGATGGTTTCTGGGAGAGGAACGGTCATTTTCTTTAAGGATGTTGGCCCCAGGTAGAGGGGTGGCGCTCCAGTGGATGCCCCACAATTGGGGCAACAATTGGACTCAGTGGGCTATAAAAGAAGAAAAGGGACACAAAGTTGGCAGGGGATGCGGGGGTAGTGGGTGGATCGGATGTAGGGGAGGAGTGGAGGTGAATATGATCGAAGTATATTATAGGCACATATGAAATTCTCCAAAATTAGTAAAAATATTTTTCAAAAAAAAAATTCACGGCGCAATGGCTCACAGTGAAAATTCCAGACCAGCCTGGACATACAGGGAGACCGTCATAAGCAAACAATAGCAAATAAATCACATCTACGTAAATTAATTATACTCTGAACTCAGAAGAGTCTTCCAAGATGGCTGAACATGCATGGTATGACATGTTCAGCAGATGACAACAGGGCGGCACATGCGGAGTGCACAAGGACGGAAACTCTTGTGCTTATTGACTGTTGAGTTACATGAGAACAACCTTTAAAAAAACAACAACAAAAACAAAACCCGGGTGCCAGCATGGTGGCACATGCCTTTAATCCTAGCATGGGAAAGCAGAGGCAGGTGGATCTTTGTGGTGCAGGTTCAGCCTGTTGTCTACAGAGCAAGTTCCAGGCCGCTGGGGCTACAGGGAGACCCTGTCTCAAAAAGACACAAAAAAAAAAAAAAAAAAAAAAAAAAAAAAAAACTGGGTTAAGGGGCTTAGAGACATGGCTCAGGGTTAAGACATTGACTGCTCTTGCAGAAGTTCCTGGGTTCTATTCCCAGCACCCACATGCCGGGCGTGGTAGCACACACCTTTAGTCCCAGCACTGGGGAGGCAGATGGCAGGTGGATTTCTGGAGTTCAAGGCCAGCCTGGTCTACAGAGCGAGCTCCAGCTCCAGGCCGAGCTGGGGTAAAGAAAGACCCTGTTCTCAAAACAAAAACAACAACAAAAAAACTGGATTAAAAAGAAAAACAACTATAAGCACCTTAACAGAATAAGTGAAACTGAGCAGGGCCCTAACACCTCCGTCCCTGGGGCTGTGGTCTTTCTTCTCCAAAAGCTGCTCCTCTGTGGGTTCAAAGGAACGTGCTGTGGACAACAGGGAGAAGTCTGTCCCCGGACATGGTGGGGACTCAATGACTACCACTGCTGCTGATACCTCGAATATGGGAGAAGTCTCGGGGTGTCCGATGTGGTGACCCCTTCTCTTCTGAGTCCAGTGGGATCTGTTATTATAGCTCCCCTGGCTGTGTATGGGGTCTGAGGGCACCAGGTAGTGTGTCTTCATAGTCCATCTAAACTTGATGATGCCAGCAACACCCGAGAAGGCCACTGCCGCCATCTCTTCCTAATGTGCCTTCCTGGCTAGATGCTTCTCCAGGAAAGGGCAGTCCTTCATGTTTGGGGAACACTCAGGCACTCCTGTGTGTGACGGGAGCCCAGGGACTTCTCAAAGTTTCGATGGACACCATAAGCCTGAACATAACCCTTTGGCCTCACCACCTCTGAGTGTTCCTCTCCATGGCTATCAGAGCCAGTCTTCTTGCCTTTGGGCTCTGGACTTCATTTGAGGAAAAGGAGCTTTTGCATCTTCTGAACTGGAGTAGTTACATGTGCTATGTGGGTGCTGGGAACAGAACCCAGGTCCTCTTCGAGAGGATTCTGGTGCCCTTAACTTCTGAGCCACCTCTCCAGCCTTCCCCCCTTTTCCCCCCAGTCTGCTTTTCATTGCCTATGGCCTTTCCTGGGGTCTGCTTGTTGTCTGGGCCCCAGCTTTTTCCTAGTCATGCCTTTTTTTTTTAATTAGTTTTTTATTGATGCTTTGATGCATTTCATACATTTTTTTCAATTCAGTTCAGGCTTATTTCCCTTTCCCTCCCCCCCCACCCCATTCCCAGATCATTGCATTCTGGCATAACGTCCTGGGGCATCTTTCTTCTAGTTATTTTTTTCTTTTCATTTTTGCATAAGTGATAATCCAATGATACAACTATTTCATGCAAAACCTATCTGCAGGCTGTTTGCCCAAAAACACCTACAGCCCCACATCCCGCGTGGGGGGTGGGAAAGGTTTGTTTGTTCAAATCAGTTTGATCAAATGAGTGTCCAGACTACATTGCTGTAGTTTCACAAATTCACCCCCAATCGCAGCCGTTTCATTTCATCCACGCCCCTCTTCCGCAGGTTGTTCCCAGGCTTAGAAAGGGGCACGGGTATGAGAAGGTAAAACAGTCCACTCTCTCTGAAGCTGTTTGACTTGGACTCTGTTCATTTCTGTCTGTTTCCTTTCATGGGCTGACAGTTTGACCCAGGAGGATAACCCTTTCGATCCTATCATGAAGAACATGCATTTAGATATATAGGTATTTAAGCGAACGCCACTAATAGTTATGGTAGAGTTACTTTAGCATAGACCCCCATGTTTGGATGTAGTTATCCATGAATTTACATTTTCCACGCCGTTGTTTAACATATGACAGGGTCTTACCTGTGGCTTATAAATCATCCTCACCTGTGAGGAAGTAGCTTGTTGCATCAAGCATGGGTGTCATTTTCCAAGCAGCGAGACATAGCCAATTAGATTTGGATTACGAGCATATGGCTGACCTGCTGCTGAACATAGTATTTCCAGGCTAATGAATGTAGCTGGTGCTGACGGTGGAGTCTTCTGACTCAGGGAGACCCATATTTGCTTTATTGGCTTTCTTTAGTGGCCTTTGGTAAACACTCTCCTGGCATTCCAGGAGCCATCTTACCCTTGCATGTTGGTCTCAATACATCCCTCCATTTAACGTCAGGTCTTCGGCAGAAGCAGGTCTTATTGCCTCTCCTCCTGTAGGGATCCCAACTCTAGAGGCAAGAGCCCTTACCTTTTTGTGGGGCCTTGGATCACCTGGCCAACATGTCCACTGCGTAGTGTAGAAAATCCATTGCTGATGTCAGAGGCTCCTGTATTAATATATTTGCCTTGAGTGATCAGCCCTGAGGACTTTTAGTTATATTTGGCTTGAACCGAGAGTTAATCCCCTTTCCCAGTTCCCATGTCTAGTTCAATTAAAGAAAGCGTTAACGGCTGAGAAAAAAGATACAGGTTTGCTTGAGTAGGATGTACCAAAAAGAGTTGTGGAAGGAAATGGAAAAACCTCAAAAAGAACAAAAGGAAGAAAAGCCTCAGGTTTGCCATAAACATCAACCCTTGTGGATCCTACCTGTAACAATAGTTATAATGAGTCCCTAATGAAACTTACCTTCTGGTCCCACAAAGGTTCTGATATGAGAGACTTTTCTTGCCTTCCCCCCTAGAACAAGGATAAATATGACGATGATGAGTCGTTCCCCAACTGTAAATGGAGAATGTCACTATTTAGACGTAATCTCTTATACAACCGCGATTTATAAAACGCCTTTCTTTTTTTTTTTTTGGGTCTTTGAGAACAGGGTCCCTATAGCCCAGCCGTCTGGAACTCACTATGTAGACCAGACTGGCTTGAACTCAAGAGATCTGCCTGCCTCTGCCTCCACATGAGTGGTGGGATTAAAGTGGTGTGCACCCCCATCCCAGCCTTCCATTCTTTTTACAAAATTTATTTTTTTTTTATTCATTTTCTTTTATGTGTATGAATATTTGTCTGCACGTACAAGTGTCTGTGTTGTGCAATCGCCTGCAAAGGGCAGAAGAGGACGTCAGATCACCTGAAACTGGAGCTAAGAGACAGTAGTGTTAGCCACCATGTGGGTGTTGGGAACGAACCCTGGTCCCTTGCAAAGCGTCAGTGCTTTTGAGCTGAGCCCTCTCTCTACCCCCTTCCCTCTGGTCTTTTTCCTCTTGATCTTCAAAAAAAAAATTTGTTATCTGACAGGCCCACCCTCCCCTCCTCACTGCTTCCAACATACCATCTTTGACCCAGGTTCTTTATTCTCTCTTTTTTTGGCCCCTTTTTGAGACATGGGTCTTCCTGTAACTCCACCTGGCCTGGAACCTTGCTATGTCAGCCAGGTTAGCATTGAATTCACAGAGATCCACCTTGCCTCTGCCTTCCAAATGCTGGGAATAAAAATGTGTCACCATGCCCTGCTCCTTTACTGTTTTTCATCAAAGATCTCAACTTTAAGGCTCACCCTGGACTTGCCTTAACCACTCTGTCCTTTGCCATGGGTCCAGGACAGCTGGACTCCGACTCGAAGTGAACTTTTTTTTCTCTGGGTCACCACAGAAGGGGGATGCCACTCCAATCTGCACAAGTCTAGCTTTTTTTTTTTTTTTTTTTTTTTGGTCTTTTCGACGACAGGGTCTCCCTTTGTATATACCCAGCTGTCTGGACAGACTCACTCTGTAGACCAGGCTGCCTTGAACAACAAAGATCGCCCTCTTGCCTCCCAAGTAGGTAAAGGCGTGCGCCCACGCTCACGCTACGGACTCAAAGTCTAGCTTTTCTTTCCTAGTAGTATGCAGTATGAGAGCAAACTGACCAAAACTTATTTTTGGTCTGCCCCCAACCCCTCAGCAACAAACCTCGTGTGTCCTGCCAGGTTCATGCCACCTGCATCTGCAGCAGCTCTTCCACCAGCCTCTTCAGTGCCTGGCTCTCCTTCAGTTGCAGGTAGTCATGGGCATCTGCCGCACGATCGAGTGCATGAGTGTGCTCTGGTCAGGGCAGTGGCAGGAGAAGCTGCTGGAAACTGTAGCAAATCCTCAGATGCCATTTCCCCTCACATTCTTTGCCATGTGCTTTATTAGAGGACACGGCAGCAAGCGCTTCCTGAGGGCCGAGAGCCATCCTAGCCAGTCAGAAAACCTGACAGGGCACAGGGGAGACCCAGTATATAGCCAGTTGGTCAGAAGAGCAGGTGATAACCTGGAACTTGGGACTATCATTGAAACTGGACTGTAGCCTTGCAACTGAGTCCTTAGCCTGTGCAGTCTGTACTCTGGATGGTAGAATTGATTTAAGTCAGCTGACTCCCCAACCAATGACCATAGACAACTAAGGATTGTATGGGGAACCTACTCGCTGGCCACGAGAGTGCTCTGGGCAGTCAGACCACAAATTGGATGAAAACTGTTCCCCTCTCATACAAGCACCGATGGGCCCTCACCCCCCAGGCCACCATTCCCAAATGCCCAGCAGCCTCTGCAGCCAGGCCTAGGGCTGTCAGCTCCTCTTGTGGAGAGTACCCAGGACTTCAGAGAAGTAGGAGCTGATCTGCTCAGGCCTGACTGACTCCACTACTTCTCCCTCTCCTGTTCCACAGGGCTCAACCTGGGGACTTCACGCAAAGCCTGGCTTGCTGGGCTGCTGGGGGCTGCTGGGTTGTCAGATGTGATCCACATCCTTTGTTAGGCTGTCTGCCCCAAAGCTCCTTGGACACCCTCCACCCCTAGCTGCCCTGTAGACTCAGATATACATTCTAGAAGGGCTTGGCCAAAGTCAGTGTATTGTTTTCTATTGCTGCTAAAAAATAAATGCTTCTGTAAACAAACTTCCTATACAATTGTGGAGGTCAGAAGTGTGAAGTGGGCCTCTCTATTGTAAAGTAAAAGCTTTGGCAGGGCTTCGTTCATGGAAACTCCATTCCTCTGCCTTCTCCAAATTCAAAAGGCCACTTCCGTCCTTTGCTTTATGGCCCCTTCCTCTTCCATCTTCAAAGCAGATCTTCAAATCTTGGATCCAGACCCGGCTTTGCTTCAAAGGACCCTGGTGACTACATTGGGCCCACCTAGTATAAGACACCAAGAGTGTCTTTTTATCTTGAGGCCGTTTCATAGCAACCTTGATTTTAGCTACAATCTCTGTCCCCTGCCACCTCTCACAGGATACTCACAGACTCCAGGAATTAGGACATAGACACCTGCGGGGCTGTTATTCTGCCCTTCCACAGTGAACTCGCAGCATGCCCTCAGCACAGCGGTGGAAGGAGGGAAAGAAGAAGAGGGAGAGAGGCTGGGAGGAGGGAGGGTAAGAGAGAAGGATGAGGGGGGGAGAAAGGAGGAGGGAGGGAGGAAGAAAGAAGAAAGGAGGGAGGCAACTTACCCGGGGAGACATAATGCATAGGTGGTAGCTCAGCGAGTTGGCTCTAGATGAAATCATCTAGGTTTGGGTGCCTTAGCCAAGCAAACTTGGAGCAGGTCACTTTCACTTTCTCTGAACCTCAATCTCATTTTATTTAATTTGTCTCTGGTCATTATTTTGGTTGTTGGTTGTTTGGTTGGTGTAGGTCGCCTAGGCTGTCCTTGAACTCACAGCAATTCTTACCTTCAGACTCCACAGAATTGCGGACTCTGAAGATATTGATACCTAGTGGGAACGAATCCTATAAAATAACTTGGAGGAGCTTTAAAAATTTCCAGCCACAGCTGAGCCCCAGCTCACTGCATTAGAACCTGTCCAAGTGCTGGTGCCTTGAAGACATTTGCCAGGGATTAAGGTATAAACACCATGCCATGACGTAATTCTTCGTTGAATCGTAAAAAAANAGTTCCTGCCTTGGGCTCCCTAAGTGATGAACTGTGACCCAGGAGATGTGAGCTGAATAAACCCTTTCCTCCCCAAGTTGGTGTTGGTCAGAGTGTTTTGTCACAATAATGAAAGATAAACTAGAACAGAAATTGGTACCAGAGAGTGGGGTATTGCTGTGACAGACCTGACCTTGTGTTTTGGGGAAGGATTGTGGAGGCGTTTGGAACTTTGGGCTAGGAAGATCATTGAATGCCTAAAGATTTTTTTTTTTTTTGGGACAGGGTCTCCCTGTAGCTCCAGCTGTCCTGGAACTCACTCTGTAGACCAGGCTGGCCTTGAACTCACAAAGATCCGCCTGCCTCTGCCTCCCAAGTGCTAGGATTAAAGGCGTGCGCCACCACGCCCGGCCTTGTTTTGTCTTTTTGAGACAGGGTCTCCTTTTTAGTCTCAGCTCGCCTGGAACTCCCTCTGTAGACCAGGCTGGCCTTGAACTCACAGAGATTCACTTGCCTTTGCCTCCCAAGTGCTGGGATTAAAGGCGTGTGCCAATATGCCCAGCCAACAGCAAGTACTCTTAACCACTGAGCTTTTTCTCCAGCCCCCAAGATACATATTTTTTCATATTTTATTGTTTTTATTTTATGGTTATGAGTGTATTGCCTGCATGTAGGTAGGTGCACCCATGTCCTGTAATGTCCATGGATATCAGAAGGAGGCATCAGAGTTTTGGATGGTTGTTAGCTACTACATGGGTGCTGGGAAATGAACCTGGGTCTTCTGCAAGAGCAGCCAGTGCTCTTAACCACTGAGCTATCTCTCCAGCCCCCCCAAGATACATATTTTTAAATTCTTTTTATTTACTATTTTTGAAGAAAGGTCTCATGTAATCCAGATTTGCCTTGAATTTGCCATGCAGCCAAGGTTAGCCCTGAACTAATGATACTCCTGCCTCAGCTTCCTGATGCAAGCGGGTGATGCCACTCCTGGCAGGTGGTCCTGGATTGTATAAGAAAGCAGGCTGAGCACAGACAGGGAAGCAAACCCGTAAGCAGCTTTCTTCCATGGTCTGTGCCTCAGTTCCTGCCTCCAGGTTCCTGCTCTGAGCTCCTGCCTTGGCTTCCCTCCAAGATGGACTACAAGCTGTAGGTGAAATAAACCCTTTCCTTCCCCAAGCTGGTTTTGGTCAGTGTTTGTCACAGCAACAGAAAGTAACTAGAAGGTAGCTAGCCCCCTTCTCCTCCACGAAGACTAGAAAGTATGGATGAGGGAGGGAAGAGGAGGAGCGGATGGTTTAGACAGGAAGAGAGCACAAGGAACACAGGTGGCTGGGAGCACTGGGGTGGGGGCGGGGCTCAAGAATATTGAGGGTAGACTGCACATCTGTAAGCCCAGCTCCCAGGAGGTTGAGGCAGGAGGATCGAGAGGTCAAGGTCACCTTTAACAAATGGTGCTGGAAAACTGGATATCTACATGTAGAAGAATGAAACTTGATCCTTCTCTCTCACCCTGCACAAAAATCAATTCCAACTGGATCAAAAACCTCCGTGTTAGACCTGAAACTCTCAAACTCCCAGAAGAAAAGAGTAGAGAGTACACTTTAGGATATCAGCTCAGGGAAGGACTTTCTGAAGAAGATTCTATTCACCCAGGAAATAGGGGCTTCATGAAATTGAAAAGCTTCTGGTACTGCAAAGGAAACTTACTTGACTGAAGAGCAGCCATAGAATGGGGAAAATCTTTGCTAGCTATACAGCTGACAGAGGATCAGTGTCTAGAATATACAAGGAACTCAAAAAATGAAACACTAAGGAAACAAAAAGCCCAATTAAAAAGTGGGCTATGCACAGGCCATGGGAGGAGGTCTAATACAACCATTCTGCTAAATAGATATACTATTAAACTGATTTCTAATGACTTATTATTGTACCCATGGATCAATTCATCTCTCAACTCTCAGCAGAGAATTCCTTACACGGAAGATGGTGATTAACACAGAGAATTACGAGTAGCCAATGAGCAAAGAATAAGAGATGCAGAGTGTTTATCCCTGAATAGGACTCCTACATCAAACCTCTGCCTCCCAAAGCTCATACACACACACACACACACACACATATATATATATATGTATGTATGTATGTATATATATATATATATATATATATATATAAATTTGGTGTGTAATATGTGGTGTAATGTGTGTGCAGGGATGTTAACAGGATTGACTCTACATCACACAATATATGTATGAACATTTGGCAAAAAAAATTCAATAACATTTTTTAAAATTTTTATATATTTTTCATTTTATGTGTATGAGTTCTATTGCCTGCATGTATGCTAAGTGCCCTCATGTGTGCAATGCCTGTGGAGTCAGAAGAGGATCAGATCCCCAAGAACTGAGTTAAAGATGATCAGCCTCCAAGAGGGTGCTGGAATCCGACCTAGGTTCTTGCAGGAGTACCACGTGCTCTAAGGTGTTGAAATATCCTTGGCCAGTTCAGGGGATTGCAAACTAAAAAAGCTACCTTTGATATTTCATTCTTTGATTCAATTAGAAATGAGGGGTAAGATAAGAAAACAAAGGTCAGAGACACAGAGTTTCAGACAGCTGGTCATTTATTCACATGAACTCCTATCATGGCAATCAATAGGTTCTGGGAGGGACAAGTACCAGTCTAGGAAGAGACTCTCGCACTAGTTGTGGTGGCGCACAGCCTTTAATCCAGTAACTGTGGAGAGACAGAGGCAGGGGATCCTTGTCGAGATTCAAGGCCAGCCTGGTCTACAGAGTGAGTTCCAGGACAGCTGGGGCTACAGGGAGACCCTGTCTCGATAAGAAAAAAAAAAAAAAAAAAAAAAAAAGCTAGAAATACATCCATCATACATTCCCAAAGGGTTCTCTATCCTATTACAGAGACACTTGCTTATCCATGTTCGTTTTTGTTCAATTCACAGCAGTTAAGACAGGGAAACGGCCTAGATGTTCATCAACAGATAAATGGAAATGTTGTACTATACACAATGGAATTTTACTCAATTATAAAGAAAAATAAAGGCCGGGTGTGGTGGCACACACCTTTAATCCCAGCACTCAGGAGGAGGAGGCAGGCAGATCTCTGTGTATTCAAGGCCAGCCTAGTCTACATAGCAAGTTCTAGGCCAGCTGGGACTAAAGCGAAACCCTGTCTCAAAAAAGACCAAAAAACTCTAACCTTTTGCAACCATCACTGAAGCAGCAGCCACCAAAGTGAAGTTCAATCCCTTTGTGACTTCTGATAGAAGCAAGAACCGCAAAAGGCATTTCAATGCACCTTCTCACATTCAGAGGAAGATTATGTCCTCCCCTCCTTCCAAAGAGCTGAGACAGAAATACAATGTTCAGTCTATGCCCATTCAAAAGGATGATGAGGTTCAGGTTGTACGAGGGCACTACAAAGGTCAGCAAATTGGCAAAGTGGTCCAGGTTTATAGGAAGAAATATGTGTCATCTACATTGAATGAGTGCAGTGGGAAAAGGCTAATGGCACAACTGTCCATGCGGGCATTCCCCCCAGCAAGGTGGTCATCACCAGGCTAAAGCTGGACAAAGACCAAAAGAAGATCCTGGAACAGAAAAAGCCAAATCTCGACAAGAAGGAAAGGAAAAGAGCAAATGCAAGGAAGAAATCATCAAGAAGATGCAGGAGTAGAGTTTTGCATATAACTTTTATTAAAAACTGCCAGGACTGGAGAGATGTTTCAGCGGTTGGGAGCACTGACTGCTCTTGCAGAGGACCCAGGTTCAATTCCCAGCACCCACATGGCAGCTAAGAACCATTTTAGGCAGGGTGTGGTGGTAGATGACTTTAATCCCAGCCCTTGAGAGGCAGAAGCAGGTGGATCTTTGTGAGTTCAAGGCCAGCCTGGTCTACATATCGGGCTCTAGGCCAGCTGGGTCTAAAGAGAGACCCTGTCTCAAAAACAAAACAAAACAAAACAAAAAAACCTGCCTAAATGAAAAAAAAAAAAAGACCAAAAAAGAAAGAAAGAAAAATTAAATTATGAAATTTTCAGATAAATGGATGGGACTGAAAAACATTAACCTGAGTGAGGTGCTCCAGGTCCAAAAGGACAAACATGGCATGTTCTCACTCATATTTGAACCCTAAGTATGAAATCTTTAGATTTATTAATGCAGCTCTCAGCCTTCATAAGAGAAGTTTCTCTGTGCATTATCTGTCTCTTGACAGTGGTTAAAGGGAGAAACTCACAGCTGGCAAAGCACAGAGGCTGAGTGACTATGGACTGCTCAACCACAAATAGGACATCTATATCACGCTCCCTCCCCACAAGGCTCAGGGACCACTGGAGAAGAGGGTCCTGAATGATTATGAGTCAGAGGATCAGAGTAAATGAACAGTCTTCTGGATGTGATTGGACCCCTGCACTCATGAGCTCACAGCAGCTGTGGTTGCCTATATAAGATCTGCACAAGATCAAGCCAGTCAGCAGTCCATCATGGAAGGTGGGGTTCATGGCCCCCTAACTGTCAGGAACTGCTGACAGTTGATGGTTTCTGGGAGAGGAACGGTCATTTTCTTTAAGGATGTGGCCCCAGGTAGAGGGGTGGCGCTCCAGTGGATGCCCCACAATTGGGGCAACAATTGGACTCAGTGGGCTATAAAAGAAGAAAAGAGGACACAAAGTTGGCAGGGGATGCGGGGTAGTGGGTGGATCTAGGATGTAGAGGGAGGAGTGGAGGTGAATATGATCGAAGTATATTATAGGCACATATGAAATTCTCCAAAATTAGTAAAAATATTTTTTCAAAAAAAAAATTCAAGGCCAGCAATGGGCTACAGTGAAAATTCCAGACCAGCCTGGACCATACAGGGAGACCGTCATAAGCAAACAATAGCAAATAAATCACATCTACGTAAATTAATTATACTCTGAACTCAGAAGAGTCTTCCAAGATGGCTGAACATGCATGGTATGACATGTTCAGCAGATGACAACAGGGCGGCACATGCGGAGTGCACAAGGACGGAAACTCTTGTGCTTATCTGACTGTTGAGTTACATGAGAAACCTTTAAAAAACAACAACAAAAAAACCCGGGTGCCCAGCATGGTGGCACATGCCTTTAATCCTAGCACTTGGGAAGCAGAGGCAGGTGGATCTTTGTGAGTTCAAGGTCAGCCTGGTCTACAGAGCAAGTTCCAGGCCAGCTGGGGCTACAGGGAGACCCTGTCTCAAAAAGACCAAAAAAAAAGAAAGTTCAAGGCCAGCCTAGTCTACACAGTGAGTACCAGCACATTTAGGGCTACATAATGAGTCTCTCTTTCNTGATCCTACTGCCTTACTCCCTTGTTCCTTGAGATTATAAGGCTTTACTACCAGGTCTTTTAAAAAAAAAAAAACTGGGTTAAGGGGCTAGAGACATGGCTCAGTGGTTAAGAGCATTGACTGCTCTTGCAGAAGTCCTGGGTTCTATTCCCAGCACCCACATGCCGGGCGTGGTAGCACACACCTTTAGTCCCAGCACTGGGGAGGCAGAGGCAGGTGGATTTCTGTGAGTTCAAGGCCAGCCTGGTCTACAGAGCGAGCTCCAGCTCCAGGCCGGCTGGGAGTAAAGAAAGACCCTGTCTCAAAACAAAACAACAACAAAAAAAACTGGATTAAAAAGAAAAACAACTATAAGCACCTTAACAGAATAAGTGAAACTGAGCAGGGCCCTAACACCTCCGTCCCTGGGGCTGTGGTCTTTCTTCTCCAAAAGCTGCTCCTCTGTGGGTTCAAAGGAACGTGCTGTGGACAACAGGGAGAAGTCTGTCCCCGGACATGGTGGGGACTCAATGACTACCACTGCTGCTGATACCTCGAATATGGGAGAAGTCTCGGGGTGTCCGATGTGGTGACCCCTTCTCTTCTGAGTCCAGTGGGATCTGTTATTATAGCTCCCCTGGCTGTGTATGGGGTCTGAGGGCACCAGGTAGTGTGTCTTCATAGTCCATCTAAACTTGATGATGCCAGCAACACCCGAGAAGGCCACTGCCGCCATCTCTTCCTAATGTGCCTTCCTGGCTAGATGCTTCTCCAGGAAAGGGCAGTCCTTCATGTTTGGGGAACACTCAGGCACTCCTGTGTGTGACGGGAGCCCAGGGACTTCTCAAAGTTTCGATGGACACCATAAGCCTGAACATAACCCTTTGGCCTCACCACCTCTGAGTGTTCCTCTCCATGGCTATCAGAGCCAGTCTTCTTGCCTTTGGGCTCTGGACTTCATTTGAGGAAAAGGAGCTTTGCATCTTCTTGAACTGGAGTTACATGTGCTATGTGGGTGCTGGGAACAGAACCCAGGTCCTCTTCGAGAGCATCTGGTGCCCTTAACTTCTGAGCCACCTCTCCAGCCTTCCCCCCTTTTCCCCCCAGTCTGCTTTTCATTGCCTATGGCCTTTCCTGGGGTCTGCTTGTTGCTGGGCCCAGCTTTTTTCCTAGTCCTGCCTTTTTTTTTTTTTAATTAGTTTTTTATTGATGCTTTGTGCATTTCATACATTTTTTCCAATTCAGTTCAGGCTTATTTCCCTTTCCCTCCCCCCCACCCCCACCCCATCCCAGATCATGCATTCTGCCATAACGTCCCTGCATCTTTCGCTCAGTTTTTTTTTTTTTTCATTTTTAGCTATAAGTGATAACCATGAGTAACAACTATTCATGCAAAACCTATCTGCAGGCTGTTGTGCCCACAACACCTACAGCCCCACCATCCCAGTCGGGTGGGGGGGGTGGGACAAGGGTGTTTGTTCCAAATCAAGTTGATCAAATGAGTGTCCAGACTACATTGCTGTAGTTTCAACCATTCACCCCCATCGCAGCCCTTTCATTCTCCCTACCACGCCCCTCTTCCGCAGGTTGTGCCCTAGGCTTAGAAACGGGGCAACGGTGATGAAGGTAAAAACAGTCACTCTCGCTTCTGACATCTGCTGAGCTGTTGACCTTGGACTCTGTTCATTCTGTCTGTTTGCCTTTCATGGCTGACAGTTTGTACAGGAATAACCCTTTCAGATCTACTAATGAAGACACAACCATTTAGATATATAGGTATTAAGAACGCGCACTAGAGTTATGGTAGGTTACTTTAGCATAGGACCCCATGTTTGGATCTGTGGTTCATCCATGAATTTCAATTTTTCCCCTTTAAATATGACAGGGTCTTACTGTGGCTTATAATCTCCCAACCTGTAGAGGAAGTAAGCGTTGTTGGCATCAGCTATGGGTTTTTCTCCAAGCAGGCAGAGCCAATAGCCAATTAGAATTTGAGATTTAACAGGCACATGGCTGCCTCTCTGCTGCATAGTATTTCAGGCAGAGTGGGAAATGGAGCTGGTGCTTGACGGTGGAGCTTTCGTCTGACTCAGGGAGACCCATATTTGCTTTATTGGCTTTAGTGGCCTTTGGTAACACTCTTCTGGCATTCCAGGAGCCATCTGTACCCTTGCATGTGTGGTCTCAATACATCCCTCCATATGTTAACGTCAGGTCTTCGGCAGCAGGTCTTATTGCCTCTCCTCCTGTAGGTATCCAACTAGAGGCAAGAGCCCTTACCCTTTGTGGGGCCTTGGATCCCTGGCCAACATCCACCTGGTAGAAACAATCCATTGCTGAGTCATAGCTCCTGTATTAATATATTTTGCCTGAGTATCGCCCTAGGACTTTTAGATTATATTTGGCTTGACCGAGAGAGTATCCCTTCCACAGTTCCCATGTCTAGTGTCAATTAAAGAAAGCGTTAACGGCTGAGAAAGAAAAGATACAGGTTTGCATTGGTAGGATGTACCAAAAAAGGCTAAAAATGGAAAGAATCAAAAAAGGAAAGAAAAGCCTCAGATTGCCATAAACATCGAACCCTCTGTGGATCCTACCTGTAACAACTAGTTATAATGAGTCCTAATGAACTTACCTTCTCAGGTGCCACAAAGGTTCTGATATGAGAGACTTTCTTGCCTTCCCCCATAGAACAAGGAAAATATGACGATGATGAGTCGTTCCCCAACTGTAAATTGGAGACAACTATTGTAGAGTAATCTCTTATAAACGCGATAAAACGGCCTTTCTTTTTTTTTTTTTGGGTCTTTTTGAGACAGGGTCCCCTATAGGCCCTAGCCGTCCTGGAAACTCACTATGTAGACCAGACTGTGGCTTGAACTCACAGTATCTGTCCTGCCTCTGCCCTCTGAGTGGTGGGATTTAAAGTGTGCACCCCATGCCAGCGCTCCATTCTTTTTATTTTTATTTTTTTTTTTTATTATTTCTTTTATGTGTATGAATATATTGTCTGCACGTAAGTGCATCTGTGTTGTGCAATGCCTGCAAAGGGCAGAAGAGGACGTCAGATCACCTGAAACTGGAGTTAAGGACAGTTGTTAGCCACCATGTGGGTGCTGGGAATCAAACCCTGGTCCTCTGCAACAGCAGTCAGTGCTTTTGAGCTGAGCCCTCTCTCTACCCCCTTCCCTCTGGTCTTTTTCCTCTTGATCTTCATTTGTTCTGACAGAGCCCAACCCTCCCTCCTCACTGCTTCCAACACTACCATCTTTGCAACCAGGTCTCTTTATTCTTCTTCTTTTTTTTGGCCTTTTTGAGACAGGGTCTTCCTGTAACTCCACCTGGCCTGGAACTTGCTATGTAGACCAGGTTAGCATTGAACTCACAGAGATCCACCTGCCTCTGCTTTCCAAGTGCTGGAATTAAAGATATGTGTCACCATGCCCTGCTCCTTTACTGTTTTTCATCAAAGATCTCAACTTTAAGGCTCACCCTGGACTTGCCTTAACCACTCTGTCCTTTGCCATGGGTCTCAGGCAGCTGGACTCCGACTCTGAAGTGGAACTTTTTTTTCTCTGGGTCACCACAGAAGGGAGGATGCCACTCCAATTGACGGATCACAAGTCTTTTTTTTTTTTTTTTTTTTTTTTTGGGTCTTTTCGAGACAGGGTCTCCCTGTAGTCCCAGCTGTCCTGGAACTCACTCTGTAGACCAGGCTGGCCTTGAACACACAAAGATCCGCCTGCCTCTGCCTCCCAAGTGCTAGGATTAAAGGCGTGCGCCACCACGCTCGACTCAAGTCTAGCTTTTCTTTCCTAGTATGTATGCAGTATGAGAGCAAACTGACCAAAATTATGTCCTGCCCCCAACCCCTCAGCAACAAACCTCGTGTGTCCTGCCAGGTTCATGCCACCTGCATCTGCAGCAGCTCTTCCACCAGCCTCTTCAGTGCCTGGCTCTCCTTCAGTTGCAGGTAGTCATGGGCATCTGCCGCACGATCGAGTGCATGAGTGTGCTCTGGTCAGGGCAGTGGCAGGAGAAGCTGCTGGAAACTGTAGCAAATCCTCAGATGCCATTTCCCCTCACATTCTTTGCCATGTGCTTTATTAGAGGACACGGCAGCAAGCGCTTCCTGAGGGCCGAGAGCCATCCTAGCCAGTCAGAAAACCTGACAGGGCACAGGGGAGACCCAGTATATAGCCAGTTGGTCAGAAGAGCAGGTGATAACCTGGAACTTGGGACTATCATTGAAACTGGACTGTAGCCTTGCAACTGAGTCCTTAGCCTGTGCAGTCTGTACTCTGGATGGTAGAATTGATTTAAGTCAGCTGACTCCCCAACCAATGACCATAGACAACTAAGGATTGTATGGGGAACCTACTCGCTGGCCACGAGAGTGCTCTGGGCAGTCAGACCACAATGGGAGAAAACTGTTCCCCTCTCATACAAGCACCGATGGGCCCTCACCCCCCAGGCCACCATTCCCAAATGCCCAGCAGCCTCTGCAGCCAGGCCTAGGGCTGTCAGCTCCTCTTGTGGAGAGTACCCAGGACTTCAGAGAAGTAGGAGCTGATCTGCTCAGGCCTGACTGACTTCCAGCTCTCCTCTCCTGGCCACAGGGCTCTAACCCTGGGGATTTCACCAAAGCCTGGGGCTGCTGGGGCTGCTGGGGCTGCTGGGTTGTCAGATGTGATCCACATCCTTTGTTAGGCTGTCTGCCCCAAAGCTCCTTGGACACCCTCCACCCCTAGCTGCCCTGTAGACTCAGATATACATTCTAGAAGGGCTTGGCCAAAGTCAGTGTATTGTTTTCTATTGCTGCTAAAAAATAAATGCTTCTGTAAACAAACTTCCTATACAATTGTGGAGGTCAGAAGTGTGAAGTGGGCCTCTCTATTGTAAAGTAAAAGCTTTGGCAGGGCTTCGTTCATGGAAACTCCATTCCTCTGCCTTCTCCAAATTCAAAAGGCCACTTCCGTCCTTTGCTTTATGGCCCCTTCCTCTTCCATCTTCAAAGCCAGCATCTTCAAATCTTGGACTCCAGACCCGGCTTCTGCTTCAAAGGACCCTGGTGACTACATTGGGCCCACCTAGTATAAGACACCAAGAGTGTCTTTTTATCTTGAGGCCGTTTCATAGCAACCTTGATTTTAGCTACAATCTCTGTCCCCTGCCACCTCTCACAGGATACTCACAGACTCCAGGAATTAGGACATAGACACCTGCGGGGCTGTTATTCTGCCTTCCACAGTGAACTGCAGCATGCCCTCAGCACAGCGGTGGAAGGAGGGAAAGAAGAAGAGGAGAGAGGCTGGGAAGGAGGGAGGGTAAGAGAGAAGAAGGGAGGGAGGGAGAAAGGAGGGAGGGAGGGAGGGAAGAAGAAAGGAGGGGAGGCAGACTACCCTGGGGAGACATAAGGCATAGGTGGTAGCTCAGCGAGTTGGCTCTAGATGAAATCATCTAGGATTGGGTGCCTTAGCCAAGCAAACTTGGAGAGGTCACTTTACTTCTCTGAACCTCAATCTCATTTTATTTAATTTGTCTTGTCTTATTTTGGTTCGGTTTGGTTTGGTTTGGTTGAGAGTAGCCTAGGCTGTCCTTGAACTCACAGCAATTCTACTTCAGACTCCACATAATGGGACTTGATAGATATTGATACAGTGAGGAAGAATCCTATAAAATAACTTGGAGAGCTTTAAAAATTTCCAGCCACAGCTGAGCCCCAGCTCACTGCATTAGAACCTGTCCAAGTGCTGGTGCCTTGAAGACATTTGCCAGGGATTACAGGTATAAACCACCATGCCACGCTCAACTTCTTAATTAAAAAAATAGGTAATAGGGGGCTGGAGAGATAGTCTAGCGGTTAAGAGCACCGACTGCTCTCGCAGAGGACCCGGGTTCGATCGCCAGCACCCACATGGCGGCGGCTAAGAACCATCTGTAACTCCAATTCCAGGAGAACTCCAGTTCCAGGGGAATCTGAGACCCTCTTCTGACCTCCATGGCATTTCACTACATGGGTGCACAAACCTGTATGTAGACAGTACATTCATACACATACAAAAATAAATAAAATTTTAAAAAATAGGTAATAATATGATATGGGGCTAGAGAGATGGCTCAATGGTTAGAAGCACTGGCTGCTCTTTTTTTTTTTTTTTTTTTTTTGTATTTTTGAAGACAGGATCTCCATTTAGTGCCAGCTGCCTGGAGCCTCACTCTTTAGACCAGGCTGGGCCTTGAACTCACAGAGATCAGCCTCTCCTCGCCTCCCGAGTGCTGGGATTAAAGGCTTGCGCCACCTTGCCTGGCACTGGTAGCTCTTGATGAGGACCTAGGTTTGGTTTCTAGCACCCACATGGTGGCTAACAATCATCCCTAACTCCAGCTCTAGGAGATCTGACACCCTCTTCTGACCTCTGCCAGCATTGCATGACACAGTTGCACTTACATACATGCAGACAATACATTCATACATATAAAATAAAAATAACAAAATTTTTTTTCAAGGTCAACAATTTTTTTTTTTTGTCTTTTTTGAGACAGGGTCTCCCTGTAGCCCCAGCTGGGCTGGAACTTGCCTGTGACCAGGCTGGGCCTTGGACTCACAAAGATCTGCCTGCGCTCTGTTTCCTGAGTGGCTAGGATTAAAGTGTGCACCACACGCCCGGCTCAAAGCCAATTATAATTGAAACCTTTGTGACAAATAAAATATTTTTAATTGGCCAGGGCGTGGTGGCACATGCCTTTAATCCTAGCACGTGGAGGAGACAGCGGCAGGCGGATCTCTGTGTGAGTCAAGGCCAGCCTGTGTCTACAGAGTGAGTGTCCAGGACCTTGGGACGACAGGGAGACCTGTCTCAAAAAAACCAAAAAAAAAAAAAAAAAGGGCATAAAGAGACTTAAAGGATGGCAGACATGATGCTGGCTTCCGTGACTATGTTGCTGGGCTTGTGGACACACAAATCAACTGTATGCCCAGTTTCACCACTATCAATTTTTTGTGTATGACTAAGTATTTGTGGAGTGCTTAGCTATAAGTGGGACATCTGTTTTACATCCCCTCCTCCAAGGCTCAGGGACCATTGTGGAAGAGGAGGCAGAAAAACTGTAAGAGCCAGAGGTCGGGGAGGACCCAAGTGAAACAGTCGTTCTGGACATGACACACCCCTGCACTCATGAACTCACAATCCCTGCATTGTCTGCACAAGACCACACAAGACTAAGCCATTCAACATTCCAGCATGGAAAGAGGAGGGGTTCCAGGGCCCCTGCCACTAGTTGAGGAGCTCATGACAAGTGATGGCTTCTGGGTGAAGGAGAGCTTTTTTTTTTTATTTTTTTTTATTAATTTTATTTATTTCTGTATGTGTATGAATGTACTGTCTGCATGCAAGTGTGTGCACCCATGTTGTGCAATGCCACAGAGGTCAGAAGAGGGTGTCGGATTCCCCTGGAACTGGAGTTCTCCTGGAATTGGAGTTTCAGACAGTTCTCTGCTGCCATGTGGGTGCTGGGGATCGAATCCGGGTCCTCTGCAAGAGCGGTCGGCGCTCTTAACCGCTAGGCCATCTCTCCAGCCCCGAGAGCTAGTTTTCTTTAAGGGCACAGCTCCTGTAGCTCAACCATGCTTCAGTGGATGCCCCACGTGAACATAAGGACAGCACAACTGGACTCTGTGAGCTATTAGAAAAAAGAGGACATAAAGTTGGGAGGGAGAAAGGGTATGAGGGGGTGGATCTGGGAGGATTGGAGGGAAGAGTATGATCAAAATACATCGTATGCAGGTATGCAATTCTCAAAGAATAAAAACAGTTTATTAAAGGGCTGGAGAGATGACTCCGCGGTTAAGAGCACTGACTGCTCCTGCAGAGGACCCAGGTTCAATTCTCAGCGCCCACATGGCGGCTAAGAACCAACTTTAAGCTGGGCGTGGTGGTGCACAGCTTTAATCCTAGCTCTCAGGAGGCAGAGGTAGGTGGATCTCTGTGAGTTCAAGGCCACCCTGGCCTACAGGGTGAGTTCCAGGCCAGCTGGGGCTATAGGGAGATCCTGCCTCAAAAAAAATATATTTTATTAAAAATAAACTGAATTCTTTTTTTTTTTTTTTGGTGTTTTTGAGACAGGGTCTCTCCCTGTAGCCCCAGCTGGCCTAGAACTCACCATGTATGTAGACCAGGCTGGCCTTGAACTTACAGAGATCCACCTGCCTCTGCCTCCTGAGTGCTGATAAACTGTATTCTTTAATTATGATTATTATTTTTTGTCTTTTCGAGACAGGGTCTCCCTGTAGCTCCAGCTGTCCTGGAACTCACTCTGTAGACCAGGCTGGCCTCGAACTCAGAAAGATCCGCCTGCCTCTGCCTCCCAAGTGCTAGGATTAAAGGCATGTGCCACCATGCCCGGCTTCTTTATTTTTTATGTGGATGAATGTACTGTCCGCATGTAGGTTGGTGCACCCGTGTAGTGCAATGCTGCGGAGGTCAGAAGAGGGTGTCAGATTCCCCTGGAACTGGAGTTAAAGATGGTTCTTAGCCACTATGTGGGTGCTGGGAATCGAATCTGGGTCCTCTGCAAGAGCAGTCGGTGCTCTTAAATGCTGAGCCATCTCTCCAGCCCATAAACTGTGTTGTTGTTTTTTTTTAATGTTTTCTTTTTTTAATTTATTATTTTATGTATTAAAGTGTACTGTCTGAATGTAGGTTGGTACATCCATGTCATGCGATGCTGAGGATGTCAGAAGAGGCTGTCGGATTTCCCTGAAACTGGAATTAAAGACAGTTCTTAGCCGCCATGTGGGTGCTGGGAATCAAACCTGGGTCCTCTGCAAGAGCAGTTGGTGCTCTTAACCGCTGAGCCATCTCTCCAGCCCCAATAAACTGTGCTCTTTAAATACTCATCTCATTGTCACATATGTATGCTGCTTATTGTAAACTTTGTATCTCAATAAAACTGTTACAAAATGAGAGGAGAGCTGATTATAATTTCTTTCTCATGGAGTGGTCATATAATTTAGTTAATTCATGAAAAATCTTAGGTCAACATCTGGCACATGTTAAATACTCAAGAGGCGTCAGATAGAGCTAGATGTGGTGGTACAGGTCTGTAATCCCAGTGACTAAGGAGGCTGAGGTGGGAGGATTGTGAGTTCAAGGGCAGGCTGGGCTACATAGTGAGACCATGTCTAAGGAGGATGAGGATGAGGAAGATGAGGAGGAAGAGGACGAGGGAGAGGGGGAAGGGGAGGAGGGGGAGGAGGGGAAGGAGAAGGAGGCAGTGTCATTAACAATGTTGTTACTGGAGCTGGAGAGCCTTGGTCCCTCCCTGACTACACACTGCCTATCTTCAAAATACCTGGCCCTCCCCTGGACAGGGTCTGGAGCAACCATGCTGCGGCTGAGCTGTGGCTGGAAGGTTCAAGCTCCCCAGTGACTTCACAGGATTGGAGTAAGCCAAGATTCTTTCTCACCGTACCAATATCCATCAAGTCCCCAACATGGAAACTATACCAGTATCTTCCAGATACTTCTATCATGCAGGCCTGAGGCTCATTTGTTCATGCTTCCAATGTCATCTACTTCATTGAGCAGCTTTAACCAGATGTTGGGACCCAGAATGGACCCAAGTTTCTGGATCCTAGGAGCTGGCTGCTTGGGAGTAGACACTTGAAAAAAAGGTCTGTGATAAGGCAAGGTCACACCCAAGACAATGCCAGGCCAGGAAGAATTTGGAAGCATTTCACCAGAGGTGGAGACATCTTTCTAGGTTCTTGCAGATTGTGTAGGAGTTTGCCACAAAAGGAAATACAAAGCTGTTTAACCAATCATTCTAAACCAGTAGCTTCAAGACACGTTTTACTGTGTTTACTATAGTCCACAGGTCAAGAGGGAGGGCAGAGGTAGCTGGCCCCTCCTAATGTCCGTCTCCTTTCATGGATCAGCATGACTTGGAGACTCATCTGCCAGCACAGTGGTTTGTCTGTGTGGTGTGGGCTTTTTCATATCATGACAGCCTTGTGGACATCACACTGAAACCCAGGAACCCAGCAATAAATACCCTGGCAGAGAAAGTCGGAGATAGCCATGCCTTTAATACCAGCACTCAGGAGTCAGAGCCAGGCAGATTTCTGTGAGTTCAAGGCCAGCCTGGTCCACATAGCAAGCTTCAGGCCAGCCTGGTCTACATAGCAAGTTTCAGGCCTGTCTCGAAAAAGACAAAAACAAAACAAAACTAAACTAAATAAAGGTACATACAGAGTGTGAAGCATCAAAAATACTTTGTTCAAAACAAAGCAATCGGACAGAGCAGTTATAGTCAGAACTGACAGAGGGCCACATGAATGAGGGCGCTCAAGGGCCTGATCATTCTTGTTTATGGAGTTCAAGAGAAAGAGAAGTTTGGTTGCTAAGTTTGGGTGGTTCTCTAATTTGACTGACGTTTTTTTTGAGACAGGGCCTCCCTGTAGCCCCAGCTGGCCTGGAACTCACTCTGTAGACCAGGCTGGCCTTGAACTCACAGACATCTGCCTGCCTCTGCCTCCCAAGTGCTGGAATTAAAGGCATGCACCACCACGCCCAGCCCCTTGACTGACATATTTTAAGTTATATAGCCATTTCTATGCTGCACATGTCCCTTCCCACAATGCATCTGATTTTAATAATTTGCATGCCCAATTATGCAAAGGCATAAATGGTAAATAGGGAAATCTTTTTATTTTTTTAATATTTATTTATTTTTATTATTTTTTATGTGTATGAGTGTACTGTCTGCATGTAGGTTGGTGCACCCGCATTGTGCAATGCCACGCAGGTCAGAAGAGAGCGTCAGATTCCCCTGGAACTGGAGTTAAAGACGGTTCTTAGCCACCTTGTGGGTGCTGGGAATCGAACCCGGGTCCTCTGCAAGAGCAGTCAGTGCTCTTAACCGCTAGGCCATCTCTCCAGCCCCAAATAGGGAAATCTTAAAAGTTCACTTTGGGACATAGTTTGCCTTATTGCCTGTGCACCCCAAACCAATCTAGGCCAGATTGGCCCTCTGGCTGGGTAGCTTTAGTGTCAACTTGACACACCTGAGTTGAGGGAGCCTCAGATGGGGAATTGGCTCCATTGGACTGGCCACATCTGTGGAGTATTATCTTGATTCTTGAGCAATGGGGCGGGGGAAGCCCACTGTGGGCAGTGCCACCCCTAGGCAGTTTGTTGTGTACTGTATAAGAAATCAGGCTGAGTATGGGCCAGGGGAGCAAGCCAGTAAGCAGCATTCCTCCATGGCCTGTGTTTCAGCTCCTGTCCCAAGTTGCTATGCTGGGCTCCCTCAGTGATGAACTGTGATTCAGGAGATGTGAGCCAAATAAACCCTTTCTTCTCCAAGTTGGTATTGGTCAGAGTGTTTTGTTATAGCAATGGAAAAGAAAACTAGAACACCCTCTTTCCTTTATACCAGATACATAGGGAATATGGTTGAACAGAAACTGTCCAAGTTTGATGGTCACTCATGGAAGGAAAGCTTAT
This sequence comes from Rhizomys pruinosus, assembly GCA_009823505.1. Classification (NCBI taxonomy): domain Eukaryota; kingdom Metazoa; phylum Chordata; class Mammalia; order Rodentia; family Spalacidae; genus Rhizomys; species Rhizomys pruinosus. The sequence goes on along the minus strand of VZQC01011742.1, from coordinate 2,308,516 downwards.
TCCATTATTCAGTGGGGTGTGCATGCAGTTCAATGAAGGTGGGGGTCCTATGTCACTAAATATTCTGAGAAAGGGATATGTGTGCATAGTATATGCAGGTAAGGGTCTCGAGCTGTCAATCACATTATCAAAAGAGAGGCATGCACAGCACAAGCTGAGTAGTCATAGATTGCTAAGTCACTGCCCCTTCTTGCCTGCCTGAGTACTCAGTACTGTCTCAAGGCAAGTGGGGAGCTAGTGAGAAGTTAGAGAGCTGTCAAGTAGAACTGAGATCTGAGCCCAGGTAGCCTGGATTCCGTTCCTGGCACCAGCTGCTGCTCTAGACTTCAGTAGAGGACAGTGTGACCAGCCATGTGTCCCAGATACCTGTGCAGAGGGCAGAAGCCAGGACCTGGAGAACTTGCAGGACACATGGAAGAGCCTAGGCTTCATAGCATCTAGAAAGTGGCATGGCCAAAGCTGTGTTTCAGAGGATCCCTCCCGAGACAGTGGGAGTGAGGTAGAGGTCACACCTGCTCCAAGCCCACGAAAGGGCCAGGAGCCATGTACCATGCTGCGGGGGTAGGGGCACCTCAAGGGCAGGCAGGGATCAGAGGTTCTTACAGTGTTTCTCAGCCACGAAATATTCTGATTTGGAAGAATGTTCTTACTACATAAAACTTTAAATTTTTAGGTAGTATACCACATTTTAAAAATTAAACTCTGGGGGCTGGAGAGACAGCCTAGCGGTTAAGAGCGCCGACTGCTCTTGCAGAGGACCCGGGTTCAATCCCCAGCACCCACATGGCGGCTGAAAACCGTCTTTAACTCCAGTTCCAGGGGAATCCGAGACCCTCTTCTGACCTCTGCGGCATTGCATGACACAGGTGCACCAACCTCCATGCAGACAATACATTCATACACATATGAAAATAAAAAAATAAAATAATAAAAATTAAACGCTGGGTGTGGCGTCGCACGCCTTTAATCCTATCACTCGGGAGGCAGAGGCAGGTGGATCTTTGTGAGTTCAAGGCCAGCCTGGTCTACAGAGTGAGTTCCAGGGCAGCTGGAGCTGCAGGGAGAACCTGTCTCAAAAAGACCAAAAAAAAAAAAAATATATTGAATTAAGTCAGGGCATGGTGGCACACATCTTTAATCTTAGTACTCAGGCGACAGAGGCAAGCAGATGTCTGTGAGTTCCAGGCCATCTAGCTATACATAGTGTGTTCTAGGCCAGCCAGGGCTACACAGTGAGACCCTATCTCAAATAAACAAAAAAACCAAACCCCCAAATTATATATAAATTGTGAACTTTTACATATTATGGATTATATAATGGAACAATACAAACATGTAGTACCGATATACAAATAATGTATAGCATTTAATAATATAATATAAACACACAGAATAAATATAAGACATACATGATGCTGGAGACTGAACCTTGTACATGGTGTGTGTTCTGCCACTGACCTGTGCATTGCCAGTCTCTCAGTTATATCAATTACAAACTATAAATTAAAACATTTATATTATACCATACATAATAATAAGCAAACATTTGAGGGTTCTTTTTCACTTGTTTATTTGGGGGGTGCATATGGATGACAACCTGAAGCCCTTGGTTTTCTTCTTCTACCATGTGGGTTCCAGGGACTCAGCTCGGGTCATCAGGCTTTGCCACAAGTGTCTTAACCACTGAGTCATCATGCTGGCCTCTTTTGTTTTTGAGACAGGGCCACCCTCTGTAGCTGAGGGTGGGCTTGAACTTTGCTCCTTCTGTGTCCACCTTGCAAGTTCTGGGATTACAGGCATGTACCACCACGCTTTGTCTGAAACATCTCTTTGACACCTCCTCCCTCCAAAAGCAGAAGGCTAACTCGCTTCCCTTTGAGTGTGGCTTGCTTCTAATAAGCAGTGTGGTAAAAATGATGACCGGTGTCTAATCACAGCAGGCACCACAGCCTTCTTCCTTTCTCTCTTAACAGCAGGGGGGCATTCATTCGTGCATCTCCTTGGGAAGAGGGACATACGGAGGAACTGAGGTCTTCTGCCAAAAGCCCAGTGAGGAAGCAAGCTGGGCAGTGCCTCCCACAGCCCGTGCCAACCCTCAGGTATCTGACTGATTTCCATGCTGGGTTCTAAGCCAGAACTCCCTATGTACATTCCTGACTGACAAGCTGTGTGTGAAATGGTCGTGTGCAGTGGATGATTTAGTGGTTTGCTACCACTAAGTTTGGGGGTCATTTGTAGCAGCCCTGGGTAACACACAATAAAACATGGTTTCCTGGACTCCAAGATGGACATTAGTTTAGATGAGGAAGAAGCCAAGGAGCTACCACTTGGGGAGAGGATGGTATCCACTTGGGGATGTTGATGTGGTGGTGGTGGGTATAGGTGGCCCAGGAGCACTTCACTTAGGGGTTTGGGAGGAGAAGAGAGACTGGAAATCAACAGGAGAGATGGTCGTGGAGAAAGAGCCCATGGGAATGGAAGAGGCCACACAAAAAGCGTTTAAGGAAAGGCCAAGGGGCTGAGCAGTGCGGGGAAGGTCTAGGTGAGAAGAGATGGCGAAGGGCAGCCAAAGTCGACTTTAAATGTCCAGGAAATGGGATGAGGACAGTGAAGCACCTGGGGATGTCACCTGGTTTACTGCAAGAGTTCTGAGTCTTCAGGCTTCTGTCCTGTGTTCCTCTGGCTGACAGATTCCTTAGTATTCTTCAGGACCCCCATGGATACCAAATCCTGGACATTCTTTTTTTTTTTTTTTTTTTTTTTTT